>CAJQZJ010032076.1:7819481-7887299 GCA_907164525.1 Lophiomys imhausi | reverse complement strand
CGTGCGTGCGTGCGTGCGTGCGTGCGTGCGTGCGTGCGTGCGTGCGTGCGTGCGTGTGTGTGTGCTGTTTTCATTAACATAAAGCGTTTTATTAAGATTCACTAAAGTGAGACTGGAGTGGCATTCAGTTGGTAGAACACTTCTGTATAACGCACAAAGCCCCCAAATACCCTCCCCCGCCCCGTAATCCCAGCACTTTGGAGCTGGAGATAGGAGGATCAAAAGGTTAAAAATAATAAATAAATAAATAAATGTATGTTAGAGTCATCTTCTGTTGCATATAGAGTTCAAGGCTAGCTTGGACAGAGATTCTGCAAAAGAAAGAAAGGAAGGAAGGGAAGGAGACAGGGAGGGAGGGAGGGAGGAGGGAAGGAAGGAAAAAGAAAACTATTCTTAGTTTTAAGAATTACTGAAACTGGTATTTACCTGAATATATACTAATCTGGACCCCATAACTCATATAACATTCCCAAAAATTCATTCTATGTTGATCATAGCTACAATAAAAGCTAAAATTATACAGCTAAGCCATGAAATCCAAACACTTAAGCTAAAACTATGAAGAAAATAGAAAAATATTTTTAGGACAAAAATTGTCACTAACCATAAAGAAAAGCAGATAAGATCCACCAAAGTTTAAACATCCTGCTCACCAAGAAATGCTCTTTTTAAAAGTGAAAGAAACAATAGCAACTTGCTACATAACAAATAACCACAAAGTCTTAATGGTATTCTAAATACATCTATGTATTGGCCTGGTGAGGTGGCTCAGTGGGTGTCTTAGAGTTTCTGTTGCTGTGACAAGATAACATGACCACAGCAACTCTTTCTTTTTTAACTTTTTACTGGTTCTTTGTGAATTTCACATCATTACACCCCAATCCCACTCATCTCCCCATCCCTCCATATTTGCCCTCTACCCTTGCAACCTCACCCCAAAAAGAAATCAAAAAGTAAAAATAAAAACAACAAAAAAGAGGGAAAAAATAACATTAAAAAAAGAATCCCACTATGGAAGCTGCAGTGGGTCCCAGTGTCCCACAGTATACCCTTTTTGTCTACACATCTCTTTTTGCAAATGTTCATTGCAATGAGTCATTGGTCTGGTTCGAGGGCTCTGCCTTCTGTTACACCATTAATACTGAACCCTCACTGGGATTTGCGTGGATATCCTGTTGTTGTCCTGTGTCATGGAGATCCTGCAGCTTTGCTTCTGCAGGACTGGCCCCTTCATGACTTCCAGAAGTTCAAAGATAGGGTAGATGTTGGGGTGGGCCAACTCAGAGCTCTGGATCTGGGCCTGGGTGGTGACTGAGCTGGTCACCCTGCCAGCTCTCCTGTGCCTTTATCACCAGGGCCAGTTCTCCAGCTTTGCCCAGGCAAGAGGCTGGGCCAGCTCTTCTGCTTGCGACAGCTGGTGGGTCTGGCTCCCCTGTGAGTCAGCTCTCCCTCATCCATATCTCCAGGGCAGACTCAACACCACTGCCCTGGCTAGGGGAGGGGCCGCTCTCCTGAGGACCACAGCAATTATTATAGAGAAAACATCTAATTGGGGTTGCCTTACAGATTCAGAGGTTTAGTCCATTATCATCATGGAGGGAAGTATGGCAGAACACAGGGGGACACGGTGCTGGAGAAGGAAATGGATTTTTACATCAGGAAACAGGAAGAGAGTACAACACACTGGGCCTTGCTTGAGCTTCTGAAACCTCCCACCCCCAGTGACATACTTCCTCCAACAAGCCACACTTCCTAATAGAGCCACTCCCTCTAAGGGTTATAGGGGCCATTTTCATTCAAGTCTTCATAGTGGGTAAAGGAGCTTGGAGCCTAGCTTGACAGTTGAACTTCAGTCCCAGGGACTCATATATTAAAAGCAAAAGAAACTAACTCTTAAAAGTTACCCTCTGGCTACATGCCCACTGTGGCATACATGTCCATATGTGTACTCACGCATGTGCACACACATAGAAATTTAAAAAATTCAAATTTTAAATTGCTTTGAGGAGCCAGGAGGAAAGCTCAGAATTTGGTAAAAGCACTAGCTGGAAAAGCTGATGACCAGAATTTGATTCCTGGGATCCTCATGATGAAAGGAGAGAGGGGACTGAAAGTTGTTGCCCTCTGGCCTCCACACATGCTCTCTAGCACATGCACGTATGCCCACACACCTACAACACACACAACTACATCCAATGTCATTTTAAAATTAAATTTGAAAAATACATCTACTTCTTATGTCTGAGGTTGAATGAGGTAACTCTACCTCAGACCCTAGTGGCTGGGGTAGCTGGTTTTCAAATTTCTAGGACCCAGGCTGACAACAGAACAGTGACTGTACAGACATTTTCCTCCCGGAATTTCCTCAATGGAATGGGCAGCACAGAGCAGGCTTTACTGTACATGAGTATTTCAAGCTCCTTCTCCACCAAAGAAAGTCACATTGGTTGAATCCACAGTTAGTACGAAGCTACCTGCCTTAGCAGTCATGGTGACACAGACCTTTAATCCCAGCACTCAGAAAACAGAGACAGGCAGATCTCTGTGAGTTCAAGGCCAGCCTGATCTGCATAGGGAATTCTAGATCAGGGCTACACAGTGAGACCCTGTCTCAAAACAAAACAGAACGGAAAAAATCCATACCACAAAACAAGCAAACAAAACTACCTACTTTCAGAGTGGTGGTTTTTGGTTGGAGGTGACTATATCTCTCACAGGAAGGCACCGATGATGTCATCTTGAGGCATTTAGGGCGATCACAATGCAGGTAATGAGAAATGATTCTAACATGTAGTAGGTAGAAGCCAGGGATGCTGCCAAATGTTCTACCATGCTTAGGGATTCCCCCTCACACACAGCCTTTCTAAAAGAATCACTGTGCCCAATGTCCCCTCTGCTGATGTTGAGAAGCCCTCATTTAGAAGGGAAAGTTGACAAGCTAGGCAGTGACGCAGAGAAAGATGTTGAATTTGGGCCACTTAATGAATCCAGGTAGACCCCCCAAATGTGAATAGTCTTATTAGGCTTCTTCATTGAGATTTTTCATAAAGAATTATCACCTAAAAAATGGTGAAAATGTGAAAGTTCTAAGCCTGTAAGAAGCAAAACATAATATATGAATCCAACCCTTTGATTTCCTTCCAACTTTTTTATGACTAATTTTTCCATGCCTGTGTAATGGTTAGTGTTGTCAACTTAACAGAATCTAGAATCACCCTGGAGAAGGGTGTCCTGGCGTGCCTGTGGGGAATTACCTTGGTTATGTTACAATTGAGTGTGATGGTCCACTAAAGTGTGTGGCACCCATTCCCAGCCCTGGGATAGTAGGCTGTGTAACACAGAAAACATAAGCAGAAGTATCCATCCCTCTCTGCATCCTCATCCTCAGCAGATGTGGCGAGCTGCTTCAAGCTCCTCTGGCCTTGACTCCCTCACCATGAGGGACTGCACTTTGGAACTGTGAACTAGAATGACCCCTTTCTCCTTTAAGTGGGTTTTGTCAGAGGCATTTTATCATAGAAACAGAAAAAGAAGCGTAGACTGACATTGGTACCAGGAAGTGAGACTGTTGCTGTGATGAATCTGACAGTGTGGTTCTTAAGCCAATGGTGCTGTTCTGTAGCTGGAATATGGAAGAGTTTGAGATCTGGGGTTAGAAATGTTACAGAATGCAGGAGGTTGCCACTGTTCTCTGCTTGTTGGGTGTAGGTGTAATATGACCAGCTTGAAGCCCCTGATCCCTCACCTTCCTTGCCCTGGTGAAGCTGTGAGCTGGAACAAACCCTTTCTTCTTTAAGTTGTTGTTTTTTTTTTTTTTGTTGTTGTTTTTAGGATATAGTATTACAGCAACAGGAAAAGAAACTGAGGCACAAATAGAGAGGGCAGTGTGATGGCTAGTGTTTTCAACTAACAGAATCTAGAATTCCCTTGGGCACACCTGTGGGTGATTTTCTTGGTTATGTTGAGGTGGAAAGACTTGCCCACTGAGGTACCATTCCCACGGGGTAGGGTTGTACTGTTCAAAACAGAGAAAAGCAAGGAGAGCATGAGCACCTATCACTCTCTGCTCTCTAGCACACATTCATGTGACCTCAACCTCCTGAGGTCACAGCTTCCCCATCTCAAACCATGAACTCAAATCAACCCTTCTTTCCCTGGGTTGCTGCTGTAAATCACAGAAGCAACCATTCTTTTCCTGTTCCTGTCAAACAGGAAAAGAAACGAAGACACTCTGACTCCCATGGACTACTGAAAACAGATCAGCGTGTCAGTCTCGGTTACTAACGTAGTTTGTTGTGCTTGGCAATTACTATTAACAAGCACGTGTGGCTGGCAAAGGTTCACAGTGTCATTTCAAAAGCAATTCTGGAAAGGGAAAACTTCAGAATATCCTGCAATAAGGTCAAATCCCGGTAACATAACCTATTCTGAAAAACTAGTCTCTGTTGAATCATGAAACAACATACAGTCATGTGCTTTCCTCTGAGCTGAATGTCTGGGCAGAGGTAGTTGTTGTCACTGAAAAAGTTAAAAACATTCCCAGAAGATACCAATGAAGGGAAGGTAGATCAGGTCAAATGCCTGATAGCCGTTTTTGCCCATAAATGACATTTCCAATGGTCAAGACTTTATGTTAGGAGCATGATTGAGACTTAATCTTATACACACCTGTATTTAAATGTTACTTTAGAAATATATGTCTTAAAAACCAAACAGAACACAAACAAGGGAACAAAGAGGAAAGCTTTCACACTATCACTGAACTTCTTCCTGAAGTTGAGGCATAGTTGATGGGTGTCCCTGAAATATCACTTTCACTACTGGATGATGTCATTCAGTTTGTACTCTGTTTTCCCTTCAGAAAAGGAACACTTAGAGTAAAACATTCTGTGTGAATTTAAAGCAGAAATCAGGATGTTAGCAAGTGAAAATTCCAGAGCATTGATACATGTAAGTAGGGATTTGGCTGATAGGAACCTTGAATGATAGCATTTGTCTTTAGGGCATATTGTTAGAAAACTTAGCAACCAGCAACAGAATTAACAACAGTTTAAGAAAGGAGGAAGAAGAGGAAGACAGGGAGAAGGAGCTACCAAGGGGACTCATTAAAGGCTAGCTAGTTACTCATAGACTCTTGAAGGACCAGATTTCAGGCTCTGAAGCCACACAGCCAAGGGAATGCAGAGGAAACTGTGGATGGAAGGTAACTTTCCTGGGTACATCACTGCCCTACGTGCCAGAGGAGTTAAGGCACCTGTGATGCTTATGGCAAATGGCCAGAAGTTCATTTTTCTGCCTGAGTCACACCACCCCTGCTGTCTGTGGTCCTTTCCTCACTCAACATCTGGAGAAATCAGAGTCTCCTGTGAATACATATACAATAGCAACAGCAACGAAAATGCTTTGAATGAAGTAGAAATGCATTCCTTAGAAGCCAAGTACATCAGAGATGCAGAGCAGCATGGTGCACAGTGGAATGGGAGCCAGGCAGAGTCTTCTGATCTGCTTGCTCAACTCTGCAGCTTTAGCCTCACTGTCCAAGGAAGCATTATCTACACCTAGACAGGACTGAGGAAGGGACAGAACAAATAAATGGCACAACTTGTGTTCTCTTTAAAAATTGTCCCACGAGACAAGGGAGTCCACGGGGAAAAATTCCTGGTATAACATCAAGCATTTACTGTGTCTGAGATGGTTTGACCCATCTTGGCCCTATGACAGTAGAGTGATAACTATTCCTTTCCTGACCCTCTCTTGCTTAGGATGACAGCACCCCTGGGTGTCTATTCATTTTCTTTAACCCAAATACCAGTTTTTCACACTTGCTCCTAGTCCCAGTTTTGTGATTTGTACTTAAACTCCACATAACCTTTTAGGGATATGCACAGTTTTCCATCTTTGGCACCTAACAGCATCTCAGGAGGGGTGAGCCAATGACTCAAACTATGCGGAGGCTGCCCATGGTCGATGTGAGAGCTCCTTCTAGAGCCCAAGTATGGTATGAGGCAAAGCCCTCTCTATTCGCTGCCCTTCATTCTGTCTCCTTTTCACCAACAATCCTTGGTAGCCAGAAGTGACACTTGAGCTTCTGGCTCCCCGTAAGTCATCCTTATTCCAAATTCTATCCCCAGGGCAGGACCTTAGTGATAAACAGAATGTGAAAGGGAAATATTCAGTTTACCAATGAGAAAACTGATGGGCATTACTAATAGGGTCAAAAATAATTTTTGGTTTAAAGGAAAATGTATTGCCTTACCATTAATAAATTGTTTATTTTATTTTTAAGAGGACAGAGTACTGTGCATGTATAACAGAATAAGTTGTGATTGTTACTTTGCCTTGTAAAATTAAAAACAAAAATAACTTCTTTATCTTATTCTGTAAAATCTTTAAAATTGAGGATTTTCTTGGAGCTGGGGTGACAGCTCAGTGGCTAGGAACAGCTCTTTGGCATTGTTAAGTATATGTTGATTTTATTCTTAATGAAAATTTTCAAATATATACAAAAGCATACATTATACAAGGACCATTTGTCCATCACCCTGCTTTGGTAAAAGTCACGCAGAATTCTTATTTCATCTGTACCTCTGCCCACTTCCCTACCATCACCTTCTTCATCATTTTTTTAAAGTAAAATTGTTATTTGCAACTATGTGTTGGTTTTGCCAACATAACTAACTCTTTGTTGTGTGAGTACCTCTGTTTTATATATCAGACCATGACATCATAATTAATGGACTTGAATTATATCTGCTAGAATTTTGGAACTTTCACTTAAGATTTAAGAAAATCGTAACTTTCTGGAGCTAATTCACTCCCATTGTTCCTCAAACATTTATGAACCTCCCTTGCCTGTGCTGTTGAAGCAACTTGCCTTACTCTCCTTCATGCTTAAATCAGGGGCGCCACCCACTGGTAAGATTTAAAATGCTTTCTCACACTGTGGTCCCTTGGATGAGAATGGCCCCCATAGACTCAAGTACTTGGTTCCTAGTTGGTGGAACTGTTTTGGGACAGTTCAGAGATGTGGCTTTATTGGCAGAGATGTGTCACTCTTGAGACACTTTTGAGTGTGAGCTTTGAGATTTCAAAAGGTCAGGCCATTCTCAGCTCAATCTGCCTCCTGCCTGTGGTTCAAAGTACAAGGTCTCAGCAATGAATAGCTCCAGAGCTATGACTGCCTGCTGAACCCATAATGATTGTGGACTCATCCTCTAAAACTGCAAACTACCAATAAACTCTTTCTTCTATAAGTTGCCTGGCTTATGGTGTTTAGTCACTGTTGGGGAAGGTCTGATAGGCTGATTTCAATGCTGAGATCTAGTTATCGCCCCTTCTGAGGCATCTCTTGATTGGTTAATAAAAGTTGCTGATGGCCAATTAGCTGGGCAGAAAGAGTATAGGAAGGCGGGACTTCCTGAGATTAGAACAGGGACCCTGCGGTTTACACACAGGATTGGCTCATTCCACTAGGAGGCATGGAAGTAGATAGCCGTTTTGAGAATGCTGGAAGGTAATCACAGGCACATGGCGGTTTGGGATTAGGTGATCCGGGTTAACAGAGTAGCTAATTGAGAGTCTGCCCAGCTAAGGGTTAAGCATTGAAACATTAAAAGGTCTTGGTGTATTTAATTATTGGGGAAAGGACCTCTGCAGTTTATAGGCCATCAGTCTAAGCAATACAGGGCCATTGGACTCCCAGACTCCTGTCAAATTCCAGCGAATCTCCTGCCAAGCTGCCAGTAATTCTACCAGCCTAATATAACAACTTATATTACTTAACAGAGTTTAGGTTACAGGTGGTGTAGGCCACCCTTGGTCCGGGGCTCTTTCCCCAGGATAAATCAGGCTGCTGGTTAAGGCGGTCCAGGCCCATCGACTTAATATCTTGCCAGGCTGCCCACTGCTCTGCCAAGCCACCAGTTGCTCTGCTGGCCTAATCTTACAGTTTATACTTATTAATAAATACAATTGATAATTAAATTGCTGTTTCATGTCACAGTAATAGAAAGCTAACTAAGACACTGATAGAAATTAAAATTCTTTATATATATATATAAAATTTTCTTATTTTTATGTACATTTGGTGTTTGGCATACATGTATGTTTGTGTGAGGGTGTCGGATCCTCTGGAACTAGAGTTATAGACAATTGTGAGCTGCCATGTGGGTACTGGGAATTGAACCTGGGTCCTCTGCAAGAGCAGCCAGTGCTCTTAACCACTGAGACACAAAGGTGGGGGGGGGAAGATGTCCTTTCTTACTATTATAAATTCTTCATGTACATTGTAAATTCTCAAAACCAGAGAAGACTTAGATGGTTCCTTCTGATTAATGATGGTGCATTTGAAGACACTTCTTTTAAATAATCTGTTTTATGCTCACTGACAGAGATTTTCCTAGATTGTTGTAGATATATATTCATAGAATTTAACATTTTTTGAAGCATTAATAAAAATACTTTTAAAATCGATGACTGTTTCCATTCGTATTCTAACTACAAAGGGGTAAAAATCCTTTTCAACTGATCTTTCTTAGTATTCAGAAAATACTTGTTTTTTTTCTTTTTCAATTAAAAAAAATATGCATAGTTGTTTTGCCTACATGTATGTCTGTGCATCATGTTCATGAAGTGCCCACAGAGACAATAGATCCCCTAGAACTAGAGTTATAGATAGTTGTCAGCTGTCATGTGTGTTCAGATAATCAAACCTGGATCCTCTGAAAGAGCAGCCAGTGTTCCTGTTCCAGTTTGTTGTCTGTTGTTGTGATAAATACCATGACCAAAAGCAACTTGGGGAGGAAAGAGTTAATCTCATCTTACAGTTTCATCGTGGGGTGGGATGTGAAAGCAGGAAATCAGTAAAGGGATCTGGAAGTAGGAATTGAGGCAGAGACCACAAAGAAATGCTGCTTACAAGCTCGCCTCCCATGACTTGCTCAGCTACCTTTCTTATACCACCCAGGCCCACCTGCCCAGGGACCTGACACTCAAAGTGAGATGAACCCTCCTCCAGCAACTCTCAGTTGAGAAAATGTTCCAAAGACATGTCCATAGGCCAATACAACAGAAGCACTTCCTTAATTTTAAGTCCCTCTTCCAAAATAATTCTCAAGCTTGCTAGATTTTTGGGCTCCTTCTCAGATTAGTTTTAAACGTTTATAGAGAGAGGATCACAAAGAAAATAAATTGATTGAAAACACTGTTGCATCCAGGTGTCTATTGACTCCAGTCAAGCCATGACAGACTTGGAAGATGAAATTGTGGTTCCTGTAGAAGCAACTCTTCTCTTTTATTCTTGTGATTAAGAATCATTATTCCAGCCGGACGTAGTGGAACACTCCTTTAATCCCAACATTGGGGGGGGGGGCGGGAAACAGGCAGGAGGATCTCTGTGAGTTAGAGGCCAGCCTGGTCTACAGAGTGAGATCCAGAACCATCAGGGATACACAGAGAAACCCTGTCTTGAAAAACGAAAAAGAAAAAAGAATCACCATTCCAGGAAGGATTTGAGCATTGCATTGTGCTTTTGTCCTCATTGCTATAAATATTTACATGTTTTACATATTTTAAAAAGTTATTAAAGACATAGAGGAAGTCTCTATGCAATAAAAATTGTCTACTTGAGCTCAGCAAGATGACTCAGCAGGTAAAGGCACTTGCTGTCAAAACTCATGACCTGAGTTCCATCCTCAGGACCTATGTGGTAGAAGGAGAGAGCTGATGCCCCTCAGTTGTGCCCTAACTACACACACACACACACACACACACACACACGCACGCACGCACGCACGCACGCACGCACGCACACGCACATGTGTACACACACTTAATGAATATAATTAAAATATTTTAACTGATGATTTGCAGAAAAATATTGGGTTGTGTGTGTAAGCTTTATAAATTCTAGAAATTTGATGGTTTATCAAGGAGAAAAGGTAGACTCCATACATTGGTTAAAAAGGCTGCTCTTTTTACTCCTACTTACCCTACATGTTTTTGCAAGACATAAAAAGCCGAGCAGATTGCAATTAATGTTATTCTTCAGCTCCTCTAAGGTCTACTACTGAGGTTTCTAAGTCCCCTAGGAGGGCTAACAAAGTAGCTTTTATCTCACTAGGGGGCACTATGACGCTGGCCAGACAGCGAGTCAGGACACCCAGCCGTCTAAAATGAAAGACTCAAGGAAAGAAGACTCCTTGAGTCCCTTCCTTACAAATAACCCTCAAGGAAAAGGTAATCAAATGACCTCAGGAAATGAAGAAGAGAAAACTAAGGAAACAGCAACATTGTACATTTTTTCTACATTCTTTTCTTCTCTCATTTAGATGATACAATGACCTTGTGACCTAGGTTTTATTATCCCTCATTTAAAATAAACAAAGAGGCATTTACTTTACAGGTCTTCCTGAGTTTTTTAAAGACCAGCAGTATTCAAGATAGTTGAATACTCATCAGCCTGAGGCCTTGACTAATTACAATGGGCAGTGTCCCATTGCTGATCCTAGTGACCTCGTGACATGCTTGTGAAATAAATGTCATATTAAATCTCAGATATTTGGGGATTAGTCATTATTTCTCATTACTCCAAAATAATATATATTATATACATATAGACATACTTATATATTATACACATATATATGTGTGTATATAAATGTATACCCATTTACAGACTTGTTTAAATTCATGGAGAGCCAGGTGGTATCTATCATGTGGCAAGTGGATCTAGTCTGGGCTTTTTCTTTTCTTCCAGAATCCAGTGTTATTTTATCTTGGTATTCCACAAGACATTTCTCAGAACATCTCACATCTACAAAGTGTTCAATGTGTTTTTAAATGCAACTTAATTTAAGAAATTAAATATTTGTATACTCATTGCACAAAAAACACATTTTCCTCCTGATCAAAAAAATCATATAATGCTAGATGCCAGAGGAACAGACAAAATTCCCTGCTTTTGTGAAGTTTACATTCTAGAGAAGAAAACAAACAATGAATACGATGCTATTACATACACAGTACACTGGAAGGTGAATGTTAAGTAAATACACAAGGCAGAGACAGCAGGTAAACAACTCCTGGCATGAGGTATACACATACTAAAGTTTGAGAAGCTCTGATATAAATGGAACAATGACACATATAATGATGTGATTCAAAATAAAGGATGGAAATGTCTATCAAACGCAAACCACCTCTTTGGGTAAGCAGGGAAAGATCCCAGATCAGCTTAGGAGGGGGTGGGAGTGGAGCCAGACACTAATATACAGGTACATGCACATCCTAAGTTTTTTTTTTTTGTTTTGTTTTTTTGGAGGAGTTTCTTTGTTTTTGTTTTAATACAAGTTCTCACTAAGCAACCCTGGCTGGCCTGGAACTTGTGGTATAGAACAGGCTGGCCTTTAACTCATAGAGATCCCTCCTGCATCTGTCTCCCAAGTACTAGAAGTAAAGACATGAAGCTCTACACTCAGCCCCAAGATTCTTAAATTTTAGACATGTAGCCGGGCATGGTGATGCACCCCTTTAATCCCAGCATTCGGGAGGCAGAGGCAGGCAGATCTCTGTGAGTTCAAGGCCAGCCTGGTCTACAAAGGGAGTCCAGGACAGTCAAGGATACACAGAGAAATTCTGTCTTGAAAAAAACTGAAAAACCCCCAAAATTTAGACATGAGTATGTATGTATAGGTATGCAAATGCTTATGTATATTAGCATATAATCAGAAGAAACTTTGTTATTTTTTTAAAGTGTTTATATATAGACTGTGTTTTGCTATAGTAAAAATAAATCTTAGACCAGAAAGGATATATCAGAAAGATTACATTCACATTTAACCAAATTAAGCTAGCTTTTCTCTAAAAGTTTATGTATTACTTTTTAAAGTCAAAATGAAAATAAAAACATAAAGCTCTCTGAGCCTCATATTCCTTAGTCATTATTAAGCCTTGCTCCCTGTATCAAACACCTGGGCCCTTACTTCATTTCTTCTAAACAATGGCTCTGATTCCAGCCATAACAGAAGATCAGAAAGGTCCCTTTGAGGTTCCACTGTCTTTGCCCTGACAGCACTTCATCTCAGGCTTATTTCTGTAATTCCAGACACTTCCCATTCAGCTAAGTTTTTTGTGTGGTATTGCTTTGTTTTAAAGTCCTGTCCCATGGGCCTTATCAAAAAAAAAAAAAGTAAGTAAGTAAAAACTCTGTAGGCTTTGGTCACAAGAGGCACTACCCAGATGCTCATTACTCAAACTCAAGTGGCAGTAATGGGCAGTTGTCACACCACCTTATTTTGCACATGCTGTTATTTTGCAGGGCTGGGAGCTTTGCAATCAGCAACCAATCTCACATTTATACCATGAGCATGAGGAGACCCAGCTCTGAAAAACCCAATTCCCATCCTTACAGATCTTGTTCATCTCCAGAAACCTGACAAAACATCCACTCTCTCTATTCTTAATCTTTCCCTGAAAGGATACCCAACATCCTCTCTGTTTCTTCTTCTCCACCCCACTCCTAACACAAACTCTTTGATGAGCTGAAGCTTCTACAGAGCACAGAGAACCACCTTTAGACAACCGTTCCCTTCCTTATAAATAGCCCCCCCCCCCGGAAAAAGTGCATGAATGACCTTGAGAAACAGAGAGTAGAAAAATAGAAGAAACAATTAATGTTGTACAATTTTTCTGAGTTCATATTTTCAAATATTTAACTACCACAATGACCCAGTGAGGTAGAATTTATTATTCCCCACTTAAAGTTAACAAACTGGTTCTGGTGGAATGGTTCAGTGCCTAAAGCCTTGCTGGGCAAGTGTGAGGACTGGAGTTGGGATCTCCAGTATCCCCATAAATACTGGGTGTGCATGGCAGCCCACCTGTAATTCCAACCTCCAAAAACAGATCCTTAGAGCAATCCTGCCAGCCAGACTATTCATATCTGATTGCTCTGGATTGGATTGACAGACCCTGCCTTGTAGAATAAAGTAGAAATGCAATCAAGGATGCAACAACAAAGTTGTACAACAACCTTGGGGCCTCCACATGCAATGCACACACCACTACCCCCAGGTACACATATACTTGTCATATACACATAACAAATGAGAAGAACACAGGAGATGACAGATAGATGGATGGATGGATAGATGGATGGATGGATAGATAGATAGAAGACAGATAGATAGATGATAGATAGATGGATAGATACATGATAGATAGATATAAAGATAGATAGATAGATAGCTACATGACAGATAGATAGGTGGATGGATAGATAGATGATAGATAGGATAGACAGATAAGGGAGACAGACAGTTAAGACAGATGATTGATAGCTAGCTAGATTGATTGATAAGATAGATAGCCAGATAAGACAGACAGACAGACAGACAGACAGACAGACAGACAGACAGATATAAACAGAACTATATAACTATATAAACTAGGGACCCTACAAAGTGCCTCAATGGGTAAATGCCACTACGAGCCTGATGACCTGAGTTCATTCCCAGAACCCACAGGGTAAGACCAACTCCTGCAAGTCCTGCAGACTGTTCCCTGATCTTCATGTGCACACCTTGGTACCTCGGTGCAAACACACACACACACACACACACACACACACACACACACACACACGAATGAATGAATGAATGAACGAACAAATAAATAAATAAATAAAATGAACACATTCAGCACTAAAGCTCAACTGTAAATGTAACTCCCCATTGATGCTGTTCGTCAGTATGGAATTTCATTCTGACTCTTGGTCTTTTGTATTCAATGTCTGTTTCCTGTATCAAGAGAATCTTCTGCTCCCAGTGTTCTTTCATGTTATTGGCATCTTCCCATCCACTTTCCTCTGCAGTATTAATCCTTAAAGAAAGACTGAATTAAGAATACTATTTCAAGAAATCAATTAGTATGCATTAAAATTTATGTTGAGAGCTGGGTGTGGTGGTACACCCCTGTAATCCCAACACTTGAGAGGCAGAAGCAGGCAGAACTACTTGAGTTTGAGGTCAAACCATCTAAATGAGTTCCAGATAGCCAGAGCTACACGGGGAGATCCAACATCAACCTCCCCTCCCCTCCCCTCAAAAAACATCTATGTTGAAGTACAAATATAAGAAGGAATTCTGGGTCAGCCATAGAATTTCTGCTATTATCACTTGTCACGGGTGACAAAATAGTACCTGGAGCCCTATGCCATAGCTAGGAGATTATCTGTGGGGAGTTGTCAACATCTAGACAAATATGATTGTATGAGCCTTCAGGTCTTTTTGGCTGGCAATGGGTTTTAATGGACAGAAGTAAGTACTGTGGCTCTTTGGCCCTCCCACTCCAGCAGCAGCTGACCCAGATATCATTGTCTTTTCGGGGCTGGCTGTTTTAAACTACCTGACATATGGGGCAGCTTCATGCCGTGCTGGAAGGAGCCCTGCCAGGTTCTGAAACTCCAAGTTTCCCTAGACAGGTTCTGGGTGTCTCCTTTACAGCCATGAGGACTCACACTCAGGTCAGGTACCAATTGTCTTTACTAGTCTATTACTTCACATCCACAGTTGTACACAAGTAGTACAAAAAAAACGCATCACTCAGAAGGTTCAAACTGTACCATAGTGTGTGGAATAAATAGGAATGTCCTTTTGTTACTAGGGAAATTGGGACTCTCTTTTCATGGTTCTTAGTCACTAATAAAAGAATTTAAAGGGGGACTGAGGAGAAAACTCATGCACAATTATACTCAAGCTTGAGGAAAAAAGAACTAGGCAGGCACGCAGAAAATCTTGGCAGCTGCCTAGAAGAGGGACAGGCAGAAGAGGAAAGGCATGCCTTTTGCAGTGGACAGTGGCAAGCAGCTGCATGGCCGAAGGGGAGGTGGGCTTCAGAGAAAGAGTAAGAAAGCTCGGTGTGAGAGTCGGGAGTGGTGGTGCACGCCTTTAATCCCAGCACTCGGGAAGCAGAGGCAGGCGGATCTCTGTGAGTTCAAGGCCAGCCTGGTCTACAAAGTGAGTCCAGGACAGCCAGAGCTGTTACACAGAGACACCCTGTCTCAAAAAAAAAAAAAAAAACAGAAAAAGAAAAAAGCTCGGTGTGTTTAGGAAAGCATGCTTAGGCTTTTGGCCAGTTAAAGAAGGGGAAAAATTGAAAAAAAGAAAAAGGTGGGAAGTCCACTTCTCCAGATATACCATCTATAACACACATACAGCTTGTTTACTGTACACCTGCTACTGTCTGCAATGTTAGTCCCGTGACCCTGGCATTTTGAATCTGTGGGGTCTCCACTGTTAACTGAAGCTTCACATACATACCCATACATACACATTCATGTACATGCACACATCATAAAAATCAGGTATATTGCCTTGTATATCTTTAACAGTGGCCACATGTCTTAATATTCTATTTTTCCCTTAGGATTCAGAGTAATGTATAAAGACAGTTTACACAAAATATTTATGAGCAGAGTTAACAAATAGCTATAGTGTATAACCAAAATCACAATGCACTGAAGTAACATGATTACACTTAATCATGTGTGAATGGCAGATCAAAAGGCTCTGGTATAGGAAGTTTCTGACCACATACCACTTCAATATATGAAGTTACCTAGGTCTTTAAGACTTTTGAGATTAATAGTACAATGTTAAAGCCACTGACATTGTGGCAAGACAGGGTTAAATTGCTAGGTTTAATGACAGCTATTATGGGGCATGATAAATTCAATAAGTGAAATGAAATAAGGGAAGCTTGTGGGGCCAGGAAAGCCATGCGACTGGGGAGCTGGTCCAGACCAAGAGTGAGGTTAAGATTTGTCCAAACCCTGAAAATCTCATCCTGAGACCAGCAGGAGTAAGACAGGCTTCCTCCCTGCTCTGGGCCTGCATGTCCAGGCACATATAAGCCTTGCGACCCCCATGTCTGCCACCTTTGAGGTCATCACACAGCCTGGTGGCCAGGTTTCAGGATAAACTTCCCCTCTCCCTGTAAGAAAATGTCCAGCACACACCTGGAATTCCTCTTCATGCAAATAAAGCATTCCCAACACCTGGGCCCAGCCCTAACCCTGAAAAAATCCTTCCCACTTCCAAAAGATTATATAGTCCTTGTTCCCCTCAATAAAGAGAGCTGTTTAACTGAAAATTTTCTCCAAAGAAGGCTGCTTCTCCAGCACTCAACACCGACTGAGATCCTGTCTAACCCACCCACCCAGGTAAGCTTCATTCCCTCCACTCCAGCTTGGTGCTCAACCATGCCTGGATACCCTGAGTGGAAAAGCAGACGCAGGGCGGCGGGACATGATACTCTTGTACCTTGTAATAAGGGTCCTTGTACCCTTGCATTTGCTCCTGGACATGTGACCAGTATTGCAGCCAATATAAAATGGATGACCTAAAGCAGAGTTTTCCTCACTTTGTGGTAACTCATCACCTTGATGGTTTCACTGATGTGTTTGAAAAATGCACTCATTTCCGCTTTTCTTTGTTCTGCAGCTATAAAAACTCATTGAAACTTTTGCAATATTGGAACATGGAATTTGGAGTAAACTAAATTTATCCCTAGGCCACAGTCACTCATATTGGGCTTCTGAATAAACTATCCCTTATTCTTTCAGAGGTGAGAGCTGTGGGTGTGTTTGTTTGTTTTCAAGGGTTAAAACTTAAGAGTCTGCTCCCTTCAGAAAAAAGGACCATTGCTGAGGCAACACAGGAAAACAAGAAAGAACAAGAAGGGATCAAACCCTTTTTTGACCGTGCCTTTTTTTCTTTTTTTTAGCCGTCCAGTCTCTTGAGGTTCTTGTTGGAAGAACTCAACAAAGATCCAAATATGAATGGAAAACTTGTTTCCAAAACCTAACTTCAGCATCAGAGAACAAATTATACAAGTGTAGATGGATGGCTAAGAGACAGTTGGCAAATGACACTTCTGGTTTAAGAACAGAAAGTTTAAACACTGATTTCCAGTGGCTTCAGCCTAAACTCCCTGCTTTGAAACCCCCAAGGTATGTTTTATCTAATGGCTTAACTCTTCCTTGGTTGGTCACTATTACTTGGATTCATTGTTCCATTCAGTGTTACAGCAGAGCAGTTTTCTGACTGAGGCTTTCCTTTTGCTCTTATTAGGTGAAGTCTGCAGAGAGGAACAGTCCCTCACCAACTATTTGGTTGATCTGAATTACAATTTGTGCAGGAAAATATAGGGGAAAACTTGCTTATTCCTCCAAGTCAATTTTCAGAGGTGCCAACTTAGGAATCTATAAAGATGATCAATGGGTTGTTAGTAACTTTTGATATTAGAAATTTGTCACATTTGATCATATTTTTGATCTTTTAGTTTACTGTAGGCATTATTCTTTTTTAATTCAGGTTGTCTCTTTTTAGGCTACTTAAAATGTTTATGGCATTTTTGTTGGAAAAAAATATCATGCATGATCAACTTAATTCTATCCTATTCATTTGGCTCTAAGTTTCTCAATTCTTCAGTGCAATTAGCAACTTAGCCTGAATTTTCCCTCACTTGGTAAGATACTAATAAACATTTGGTTGTCTAGTTTTTAGCTACTCTGGGGAAATAATCTCAAGGTGCCCTCTCTACCAATACAACAAAGCTAGCATTAATTACAGAATTTCAAATTGTTCAATTCTAACCAAATTGGCGAGCCATTTCTTTTTATTATGTAGTAGTATTTCCTCTACTTCTCATAGGGGGGAAGAGGAGGATAACAATAAAAGAATAAATACAAGAGAATTATTTATTCTAAAACAGAAAGCTTTTAAATCATCTTTTATTTTTCTGAAGCAATAAGTCATAAAGAATGACTGTAAAACGGGTTAAGCTTTGCTCTACTGTTGAAATTGTAATTTTAACATGGGGGAGCAGTTTAAGAACAAATTATGGGCCCCAAGACTCACCTTTTTTGTTTTTTTTGTATTTTTGTTTGCTTGTTTGTTTGTTTTTTGTTTTGGTTTTTTTTGAGTCAGGGTTTCTCTGTGTAGCCCTGGCTGTCCTGAACTCACTTTGTAGACCAGGCTAGCCTTAACTCACAGAGATCCGCCTGCCTCCAAGTGCTGTTAAGTACAATTAAAAGCGTACACCATCATGCCCAGCTCAAGATTCACCTTCTTGAGAAAAACATTTTCCTCCCAAAGAGTTAGCAGTAAACACTACATAAACACTGCTTTTTATTCTTTTATAAGTAAATAAGCTAGTGGATAGCAGCGCCTCAAAGCAGACGGCCAGGTCAAGTCTTGGGAAGCTATCTCAGTCTTCTTGTTTACTGTGTCCTACTGAGACCTCTGCAACCCTCTTTCCCATCATCAAATTCAGCTACTGAAAATTTAGACTTTCTGGTTAACTGAAATAGGTAATTGACCTACTAAATGTCTCTGTTCCTTATGCATCAGTTTTCATGTTCTTGCCAAAGAAATCTAAAGTTTGATTCATAGCATTTGATTAAAATCTTGTTATCTTTAGGAAAAGAACCTGTATTTCATAGCATGGGTTATGATATCCTTCATCAACTGGTCTCTGCTTATCTTTCTGTCTTCCTCCTTACTGTTCCAGGACCCAAACCTAGTGTTCTGACACTGGAACACAGCAGGTTGTTCTCTCTACTTAAGACAGCTCTCTCTCTCTCTCTCTCTCTCTCTCTCACTCTCTCTCTCTCTCTCTCTCTCCCCCCATGATTAATTAGGACTCATTTTCAAAAGCCAGTCAGACATAACCTCCATCTGAGATTCATCTCACCAACTCTAAAAATTGACTGAAAGGAATAATCAAGTTTCCCCCTTGCCTTTTCCTGCAATTACAAACTGTAATTCAGATCGACCAGATAATTAGTGAGGGAATGTTATTCTGTGCAGACTCCCAGCTGATTTCTTCTACACCCCAGTGTATTGGCTGTCCCATAACGCCACCGGCAGAATTATTATCACACTAATTCCTTAAGTGTGTGGCAATATCTCCCATAAGCATCTTCATGTAGTTGATCTTTGTGGGTATATGTTTGTGTTCATGTGGGTGTGTGCACAGTTGTGCAAGTGAAGGTCAGAGGTCAACTTCTGATGGTTTCCTAAATTACCTCACCTTATTGAGAAAGGGCCTCTGACTGAACTTTGAGCTCTTCGATTTGGCTAGGCTGGTCACTGAGCTCTCGAGATCTGTCTGTCTCTTCCTGCCCCCACCCAGTGCTGGGGTTATATTTGTGCCATGGGGTGCCCAGAGTTTCCATGGTACTGGGGTCCAACTCAGGTACTCACCCTGTTTAGATGGCAGGAACTTTTTCAACTGAGTCATTTCCCTAGCTCCTCTTGTATTTAATTTATGGTGTTCAGCATTATCTCGGTATAGCTCCAGTGAATATTTTCTAAGGGAATAAATGTAAGACTGAAAAATCTTAACAGCATTTTCAACTCTTCCTTCAAGCTGTACTAAGTTATATATACTCCCAATATAATATAACTGAGTTCCCTGATGTTCCACATTTGCACAGACCTTGGCATTGTCAGTCATTTACATTCCAAATGTTACCGAGAGTCTGTTATTGTATCTTGCTATAGCTTTAAGAAGCCTTTAGTATGCTAATGGTGTAGCTGTAAGGAAATCATTTCTCCCACATTCATTAACATTTCCTAAAACGACAAATGCATAGGTTTTACAGTCAAACTTTTTCTAGGAGCAGTAAGAAAACCAGTAAAGATGAAGAACTGTAGGTAAGATCTTAGAATCAGAACAAAAATAGATTTGAATGGTAATTATCAAATTTAGGTATTTATATGAAGATCTACCATGCCTATTGAAATTATACATGCTTGGGTTATGGTTCTCAGAATTCTAGTATAGTAGTTTGGAAGCCAATCCTAGCATCTGTATTTTAAAAATAAACATCTTAAATGATCTTGAAATGGTCCACAGAATGGGAAACACTGTTCAGAGAATAGTTTCATATTACAAGTTAATTTATAACCACCTATGTGGTCTGTCATCTTGTTAATGTAAAACTATAATTTCTCCATTCTGTTTATATATATTCAGAGTTTCACAGAACTGAAATTTGGATTCCTTGGCAAAGTTTAAGACAGAACACAATAAATAAAGGTCTCCAATGATTTGCAAAAGCAAGAGCAATTAGGGGATAAGTTCTGTGGTGAAAACGTGCCATTTTAAGAATAGGTAGAATTTAAGACCCATCCGTTATCTTAGGCAAGTCCCTCAGTCTTCCTGGCCCTCCATTTCTTTCGTAATAGTAGTACTATATATGCCTTTATCAGCCTTACATAATTGTATAAGGCTTAAAATGAGTGTGACAACCGCTGACAGAGAGGAAGATCTGATCACAGACTCTTACATTTTATAATTACAGTTTTGAATGACACATCTGCCTAAATTAAAGATACATAGCCTCGGGGAATTTCTTCTTAGGATAACCTTTGCGGCTTCCTATTAACCAGTAGTTAGGATTCTAATAACTAACCTGTGTCATATTACAGTTTAGAAACATGTGTAAGTAAAATCTTGAGTGACAATGATACAAAATTAATTTGTATAGAAGACCAAGATTCAAGAAGTTTTATTATTACTCCAGATCATCTTCCATCATGCTCACTTGTGTTTCCCATTCTCTATTATAATCCACAGGACAAGGGATTCTGATGTACGCCTGAGTTTGAACATCACCGTTCTACTTCTTTGGATATGGTAGTGCAGAGGAAATAGCTATCCTTTAATTGAGCTTATTTTGCAAACAGCTTTATTATGGCTCTACTCATTATACCCAATTCACCAATCAAATTGCATAACTCAGTGGTTTTTAGTATAACGGCTTGGCATTGAGGGAACGGTCATCTCTATCAATTACAGAGCTGTTTCATCAACCCTCAAAAAGAAATCCCCGGACAGCAGTTATACTTCATTCTTTTCCCTTCCTCCACTCCATAGCAATGGCTAATTAAAGTTCGTATAGAAGTGCTTTTTCTTGATCCTTTATTAAAAAAAAATATATATCGGCCATCATACAGTATGTAAACTTTCAGGGTGAATTTCTCTCCATCCCCTTCCCGCCTCAGCAGGCGCACACGGATTGCAAAACACAAGGACGAGACTCCTAATAAGCACCCTGCTCCCTCCACCAGTAAAACCGGGATCCCTGCTCTCCAGCGTTTCCCCCGCTGCAGTAGAGGGTGCAGCGCCCCGCCCATCCCCGCCGTCGCCTCACTGACGTCACTGCTCCCAGCCGCAGACTCCCTCTCCCCGCTTCCCGGTCGCGGTAGCTTTGACAGGGCAAGATGGCGGCGTCCGGGTCTGCAGGGTTGCCGGCGACCGTGTCCGAAAAGCAGGAGTTTTACCAGCTTCTGAAGAACCTGATCAATCCAAGCTGTATGGTACGGAGGCAAGCAGAGGAAGTCTATGAGAATATTCCAGGTCTGTGTAAGACTACATTCCTCTTAGATGCAGTCCGAAATAGAAGAGCAGGTTATGAGGTGAGACAAATGGCTGCCGCACTGCTACGTCGGCTTTTGTCCTCTGGGTTTGAGGAGGTCTATCCAAATCTGCCTCCTGATGTGCAGAGGGATGTCAAGATTGAACTGATACTGGCTGTTAAATTAGAAACACATACTAGCATGAGGAAAAAGCTTTGTGATATTTTTGCGGTGCTGGCCAGAAATTTGATAGATGAGGATGGCACTAACCATTGGCCAGAAGGTCTGAAATTTCTCATTGATTCGATTCACTCTAAAAATGTGGTTCTATGGGAAGTTGCACTTCACGTTTTCTGGCACTTTCCTGGGATTTTTGGGAGCCAAGATCGCCACAATTTGGATATCATCAAGAGGCTGTTGGACCAATGTATTCAAGATCAAGAGCATCCAGCAATTAGGACATTATCTGCTAGAGCTGCAGCTGCATTTGTCCTTGCTAATGAAAACAATATTGCACTTTTCAAAGACTTTGCAGATTTGCTTCCTGGAATCTTACAGGCTGTGAATGATTCCTGCTACCAGGATGATGATTCGGTGCTAGAATCCCTTGTTGAGATTGCAGATACTGTACCTAAGTACTTGGGTCCCTACCTAGAAGATACTCTACAGTTGAGCCTGAAATTATGTGGAGACTCTAGGCTTAGTAATTTGCAACGCCAGCTGGCTCTGGAAGTAATAGTGACCTTATCTGAAACTGCAACTCCGATGTTGAAAAAACATACGAATATTATTGCACAGGCTGTGCCCCATATATTAGCAATGATGGTTGATCTACAAGATGATGAGGACTGGGTAAATGCTGATGAAATGGAAGAAGATGATTTTGACAGCAATGCAGTTGCTGCCGAGAGTGCACTAGACAGACTGGCCTGTGGACTTGGTGGAAAAGTTGTTTTGCCAATGACCAAGGAACATATCATGCAGATGCTTCAGAGCCATGACTGGAAATGCCGACATGCTGGATTAATGGCCTTATCAGCCATTGGAGAAGGTTGCCATCAGCAAATGGAACCAGTTCTAGATGAAACAGTTAACTCGGTTTTGCTTTTTCTTCAGGATCCTCATCCAAGAGTAAGGGCTGCTGCCTGTACTACGCTTGGACAGATGGCTACAGATTTTGCACCTAGTTTCCAAAAGAAATTCCATGAAATAGTGATTACAGCTTTGTTGAGAACCATGGAAAACCAAGGTAATCAGCGTGTACAGTCTCATGCAGCTTCTGCTCTTGTCATTTTTATTGAAGACTGCCCCAAATCATTGCTAGTTCTATACTTGGAAAATATGGTAAAAAGTCTGCATTCCATCTTGGTAATTAAACTTCAAGAGCTGATTCGGAACGGAACTAAGTTGGCCTTAGAACAGCTTGTGATGACCATTGCCTCAGTTGCAGATGCAATAGAAGAAAGCTTTGTTCCATATTATGATATATTTATGCCCTCGCTCAAACACGTTGTTGAGCTCGCTGTTCAAAAGGAACTCAAGCTTCTTCGAGGAAAAACTATTGAGTGCATTAGCCATGTTGGACTTGCCGTTGGGAAGGAAAAATTTATGCAAGATGCATCGAACGTGATGCAGTTACTGTTGAAGACACAATCAGACTTAAATAATATGGAAGATGATGACCCTCAGACTTCTTACATGGTTTCAGCATGGGCTAGAATGTGTAAAATTCTTGGAAAAGACTTTCAGCAGTATCTTCCCCTGGTTATCGAGCCTCTTATTAAAACTGCTTCAGCTAAACCTGATGTCGCTCTCTTAGACACACAAGATGTGGAGAACATGAGTGATGATGATGGCTGGCAATTTGTGAATCTTGGAGACCAGCAAAGCTTTGGAATTAAAACTTCAGGACTTGAAGCAAAAGCAACTGCTTGCCAGATGTTGGTTTACTATGCTAAGGAGTTAAGAGAGGGATTTGTGGAATATACAGAACAGGTTGTGAGGCTGATGGTTCCTCTGTTGAAGTTTTATTTTCATGACAATGTTCGAGTGGCAGCTGCAGAAGCCATGCCCTTTCTCTTGGAATGTGCAAGAATTCATGGCTCAGAGCATCTTTCACAGATGTGGCAGTTTATATGTGACCCCCTAATCAAAGCTATTGGAACTGAACCTGATACAGATGTACTTTCAGAAATAATGAATTCTTTTGCAAAGTCCATTGAGGTAATGGGAGATGGCTGTCTTAATGATGAACACTTGGAAGAACTGGGAGGAATTTTGAAGGCAAAACTTGAAGGGCACTTTAAAAACCAAGAGTTACGGCAAGTAAAAAGGCAAGAAGAAAATTATGACCAACAGGTTGAAATGTCTCTTCAAGATGAGGATGAATGTGATGTTTATATTCTGACCAAAGTATCAGATATTTTGCACTCATTATTTAGTACTTACAAGGAAAAAATTTTGCCGTGGTTTGAACAGCTGCTTCCATTAATCGTAAATCTAATTTGTTCAAGTAGGCCATGGCCAGACAGACAGTGGGGATTGTGCATATTTGATGATATCATAGAGCACTGCAGTCCAACCTCATTCAAATATGTTGAGTATTTTCGGTGGCCGATGCTACTTAATATGCGAGACAACAACCCTGAAGTCAGGCAAGCTGCTGCTTATGGACTGGGTGTTATGGCACAGTTTGGTGGAGATGACTATCGTTCTTTATGTTCTGAGGCCGTTCCACTCTTGGTAAAAGTTATTAAGTGTACAAATTCCAAAACCAAAAAAAATGTCATTGCTACAGAGAACTGTATCTCAGCAATCGGAAAGATTATGAAGTTTAAGCCCAACTGTGTAAACATAGATGAAGTTCTCCCACATTGGCTGTCATGGCTTCCACTGCATGAAGATAAGGAAGAAGCTGTTCAGACTTTGAATTTTCTCTGTGACCTAATTGAAAGTCACCACCCAGTTGTGATTGGTCCAAATAATTCCAATCTTCCCAAAATCATCCGTATAATTGCAGAAGGAAAAATTAATGAGACTATTAGCCAAGAAGACCCCTGTGCCAAACGCTTAGCTGACGTTGTTCGTCAGATACAGACTTCTGAAGAATTATGGTTGGAGTGCACATCCCAGCTTGATGACGAACAGCAGGAAGCTTTACAAGAATTACTCAGTTTTGCTTGAAGCACTTTAGTGCCACTTGAATATCATCTATCGCAAAAGTAACTACAGAGTGTTGTGAGTGGATCCATTACAAATGAGGGATACCATTTCTCTCTGCTGAGCAGTGCATACTTCTTCCCTGTGTTTCTCCAGGAGTAATGTTAAGGTCTTCTGTTATTGCATGTGTCATCTCTTAGAGAAACTGTGGTTGTAACGTGTGCTTCCAGTTGTCTTAGAGTTATTTGTCACCTTCCTCCATTTAGTGTGAAACATATAAATCGTTGCTATTTGTCTGAAGTATTGATGCTGGGCAGACAGTATATTTGGTGCCAAGATGTCTGTGACTATCACAAGATGCAAAGAGCTCACAGAGGAAGGGAAACTTCTAGGATAAACGTCTCTGGAATTGAGGGTTAAGAATGTAATGGCAGACTTATTCCTCCTTGATAATACTTCTGTTTGTTATGGTAATGGAAAGATTAGAACTGAGTGTTTCAAGGTACTGCAGTGGGTGTAGGAGGTTTTGTCTTATTTTTCCAATAATATAAATGAACTTTTTCATATAGTACTCCTGAAAAGTGGTTGGAGCATGGTAAATTCCAGTTCTCAAGGTGTTCAGCTGAGAGTTATGAGAACTTTTAAATCTCCTTAACCAAACTGGTCTTTAAAAATTATCTAGAAACATTCATGGGTGTGGAGGGAGAAGTACTGAGCCACCAAACACTGAAAGAATTTGACAGACTATACCAGAGCTTAATAAATACTAAACAGTCAATGTTTGTGGAAGTCAGTTATTGTTACATGTTTTATCTGAGTATTGCTTTGTATTTGTATATCATATCCTCCTTACTCCTACACCAACCAAACATTAAGGGAAACATTTATCCAGAATGGGGGTTAAATAGATTTCTATTTTGAAATCTGTAGTTCCTAACAGATTCTACAGAAACAGTGAAACAAAATTTTATCCTTAAACTTTAAAAAGGAAAGACCTTTAAGACTAGTCATGTATCAGTGTATGTGTATTATAAAACAGCTCTGAGTTTAGGCTAATTACATTAATTGGAATGTCTTTAATGTTTAAGGTGTTTTGTAGGGTAGAAAAAAGTTTCTACTTAACAAAACTTCATTCATAACTTACAAATAAGAATGTCTGTTGTGATTTCTTGAGCCTATTGTGAGTATTGTGTATGTAACAGAGCAACTATGTTGGACCCAGTAAGTGGTCAATAAATTGTCAGTGTTACTACTGTTGATTGTACTTCTACTGTGTTCTTTTTTTTATATGTTAGAATTTGTTTTACATCGAATTTCTCCCCTACTAGGTCTCTCTAGGCTACTGCAAACAGGGAGGACTCTAAAGTCAGGATTTTAGGTAGTTCAGAATTTGATATATAGTATAGTTACAAGTGTATTTAAAATAAATAGAAAAATAGCTACCTTGAAGTTTAATAGTTTTCTCTGGGTGGTGTGATCAAATGGCAACTCCTTCTTTTATCTATAATTTACCTACAAACAACATATTTCTTATAAAGGTTTTTTTTTCTTTTTAAGTTTAAGGGGCTGAATTTTCTTAGCTATTTCTTAATAGCAAGCATTACTATCATCTTGTCTTCTTCATGGTTAAAGTTCCTTCTACTTACATATAGCTCTTTCTCTGTGTCTTAAGCCTTTCATCAGTATGTTTTTTTCAGTTCTTACAGTCTTGTGAAAATCTGGCAAATGATTCATAAGTGGGCACTTGAAGTTTTGAAGTAAGAGTGAGTTTTTAAATTTGAATTTGGCAAACTATGTTCTTAGGTGTCAGTTTCCCCATCTGTAAACCAAGGCTGCTTGGCTTATGTGATAATGAAGAGAAAGTGCTCAGCAGCAGGAGGTTCATCAAATGGAAGCTCTTGTGTGAGACTTTTCAAATAGGTCTGGTGGCTAAAGGGGAGGGGACGTTTGCTTGAATTTGGTTGGCTTTAGATTCTTGGGCTTTGTCAAAGGAAATGAAGGAAAGCCCAGCCAGACACATTTGCCAGTTGCTGAAGTAGAACTGGTCCCTTTCTCCTCATGAGCTGAGGTATGTCTGATAGAGAAAACCATAAATGCCAGATGAATACATGCACGTGTGCAGTCTGCATGTGTGAAGTACTGTGCAAACTCGTGTTCCTGTTTCACTATTTTACCTACAACTGGTATTTCACTTACTGAGCTCCCACAACAAAGTTTTAAGGTATTAAATTTGATCAGTCCTTTAAAAGTCTTTGTTTATACAGAAGCAAACAATTTTGAAGGTGCGATTACTTCAACCATTTAGTTATAAATTTCACATTCAAATTGCAATTCGGTAGTTTTGGTTTTATTTTCCATTCCAAGTTTCAAGCAAGTAAGTCTGAATATCATGTGCATTAGAAAACAGTAGCATCTAACATAATTTCCCCCTCATTTTATACAACATGCAAACTAATCTGGTTAATCCATCTTTTAGTCATTTAAAATAGGTAGCGAGATTGTAAAGCCACAGCAATGGCAAGCTGTATAGCTTAGAATAGAAATATGTGGAGACTTTAGATTGCATTCTCTTAATTCTTAGCTGAACTTAAGAATCCAGGTATTTTTCGGTTTTTAAATTTCAATAGAAAACAGGATTCGCTTTTAAGAACTAGAGTTCTACAAACCACCACTCTTTTGCGGAGTCCTTAAACTTCCTTTCTAAACTTCTCTAAATGCTGGTTTTATGTTAAAAAAAACAAAAGGAAGGTTGAAGAAATAACAGTTTACAACGGAGGGGATTTAATTTTGTGCATTCTCGTTATTCATTTGTCTCTAACAAAGGTTACTTAGTAACTGCCTTGAGAAAACCAACATTAAAAATTTTAGGACTAGTAAGGCTCTCGCAAAAGGAACTTCGGCAGCCTTTTGAGCAAACAGCGTGGGCACCAGCGCAGGCGCTCTGTCCCGCCCGGCATGCCACCCCTTACAGAAGTCCGTGTGTTGATGTCATCATTAGTACGCGCCACACACTCGGCCTCCGGGCCTGTGAAGCCTGTGGAGGAGCCAAGCCCTGGGTTTCGCGTAGCAGGGCGGGACGAAGGGGGGGGGCGGGGGCCGTTTTGTGCTACTACGCATGCGCGCCGGCAATGGCGAGGGTGCCTCTTTCTTCGCCAGCCTGCACGGCTCTCCCCGGCCGGGGGGGGCCGAGTGCCCTCCTCCTTCTCTCTCCGCCCCTCCCCTTCCCCTCCCCCGCCCAGCGGGGCGTCTAACTGACAGTTGTCACCCGGCCCGGTCCGTGTGCCGCCGCCTCCTGTCCAGGTCCCCCGCAGGTAGCCAGGGGCGGGAGGGGGTGTGGGGGAGAGGAGGAGCCGGAGCGGCGGCGGCGGCCCGGGGCTGCGGCCCTCTCGGGCGGGAGTAGAGGCCTCTTACTCCTCGCCCCCTCCCAGCGCCCCGTCGGCCCGGGAGGGGGTGGGGCGCCGGGGCCCCGCCGGCCCGGCCGGTGAGCGGGCGAGCGGCCCGGCCGGCCGGCGGGCGGGCGGGGTGTGGAGGGTGAAGCCGCCGCGGGGAGGGGAGAGGAGGGCACCTAGGCTCTCCTCTGCCCCCGCTCCCCCGCGCGCCATGTAACCCCGCCCCGCGGGCGCGAGCCTGAGACCCCCGCGCGCGCTGTTCCCGGCCGGCGACTGAGGAGAGCGAGGCCCGATGCGACCGGGGCCGCGCGGCGGCTCCTCCTCGGATCGCTGAGGAAGCGGTCCGCGCTCCCGCGTCCCCCGCCGCGGCGCCTCGAGCGGCCGCTTCTCTCAACCCAGCCTGGGCCTGGCCGGGGGCATGAGCGTGCCGGGGACGCCGGGGGAGATGGAGAGGGCCGCGGAGGAGGAGCGGCCACTGCCGCCGCCGCTGACGGGGAGAGGGGACGAGGAGGAGGTGGTGGCGGCCGCCGGGGCCTCCTCGGAGGAGGACGAGGTGGCGGTGGTCGCAGGCGGTGGCCGAAAGGGGCAGGAGCTGGCCTACGAGCTGCAGCAGGGCTACCGCATCTTGGGCGAGTTCCTGCAGGAGAAGCACCGCGGCCTCACCGCCCCTTTCCTGCAGCCCTTGGGGGGCGTTGCCGCCGGGGAAGAGGTGGCCGAGGGGCGGCGCAGCGGGGGCCGGAGCGGCCGCGTCCTGCCGCAGCAGCCCGGCCAGGGCCTGTGTCTGTTGAAGATGGAGGAGAAGTTCTCCAGCGGCCAGTACCGGGGCATCACCGAGTTCGTGGCGGACTTCAGGCTGATGCTGGAGACGTGCTACCGCCTGCACGGCGTCGACCACTGGATCTCCAGACAGGGCCAGAAGCTGGAGATGCTGCTGGAGCAGAAGCTGGCTCTCCTCTCTCGGTAAGCGAGCCGGGTCCCTCGGTGGGACTGACGGACCGACACGAACACGCCCGCACACGTGTCCGAGGAGGGGCTGGGCCAGGGCCCGGGGGGGCGGCGCTGATAGGTGCGGAGTTGGGGCTGGAGCTGCGGGGAGGAGGAGCGGTGGCGGCGGGGCTGGCCGCGGGACCCGAGGGGTGTGGTGGGCCTGGCTTGACGGCTGAGCGCACCCACGCCGGAGCCGAGAAGGGAGCCTCTGCGAACCCAGAACTCCGAGGACGGGTAGACAGAGAGGTTCAAGATGCAAGGCAGAGGGAAAGCCTTGTGTAGGCTAGGCGTCGAACCCGCCGCTCGCTCGTAGACAGCTTTAGCATGCCTTTTCAAACAGCCCAGGGGCGAAATATGCCTTTAGAAACATGACTTTGGATGGTGTAGGAAGATGGTCGGACAACCTCTTTATCTTTTAATGTCCAGTTCCAGCCGTTGGAAATTGTTATTGGATGTTTCCGTTTCATCTAAGGAAATTGAGTTTTTGCAGTGACAAGAAATGAATACATCAACATCTTTCATAAGTTTACACTTGAATGCTGTGGGTCTGTCTGTGTCTCTGTCTGTCTGTCTTTTTCTTTTTCCAATGCTTGATAGAGAACAGAAGGTTTCAAGCATACCAGACAAGCATTTTACTGTGGAGCTAAGTATCCGTATCCACCCTTAGAGATTTTTTTATTCTACTAGAAATTATAGGTAATTCATATTGTACAATGCTTTTAGTATACATGATCTGTATATTCCTCCCTATTTAGTAAGAGAAAATAAGTTAACGTAGGACACTAACATTAAAGTGTTTTATACAGTATTCACTATATGGTGGACATGAACCCACTTAAACTCTTTCAGTAATAGAAATATCTTTAGGTATTAGAAACGTTAATCGAGATGGATTAATTTATTACCATGATTTTTTTTACTCTTGTGTGTGTGTGAGAGCGAGTGTATGTGCACTGTGTGTGTGTGGGGGGGGGGAGCATGACCATGAAGTGGAAGAAGAAAGTGTCTGCTGTCTGCTGTCACTTCCCACCTTTTCCTTTGAGGCTTGACCCTCCCTGAATGTGAAGCTTGCATTTTTAAGACACTGGAAGCCAGTAAGCCCCAGCCAGCCTCCAGTCTTCATCTCCCTTGGAGCTGGGGTTATGGGCTTGTTTTGTGGTCATGGGGTCTGAACTCAGTCCTCTTGATTGGGCATCAAGGGCTATTTACTGCCAAGCCATCTCTTCAGCCGTTGGAATAAGAGTTTGACTATTAGCTGAATGAGCTTCACTGATTCACTTTTTCAGCCTGTTTCCTTGTCTATAAAATATCATCAAAAAGTTGCTGTGAGGACTAAATGAGTTTTTTTTTAAAGAAAGTCTTGTAACTCAATGTATTAATCACAGTAGTTAAGTAAAAAGGAATATCACCTCAAATATGAACCTGGGCATTGTATAAAATATGTAAAATCTATTCTTCATTTGTTTTTGGCTGTTCATACACTATTTTCAAATCTATTACTGACCAATTTCACTAAAAGAGTAATATAGTGAGTGCTTAACTCATTAGAAGGCAAATTCTCTTTAAACAAACTAAAGTTTCTGTATTCTTCAGTGAAGTAGAATTATTTGGTTATAGGTTAAATGTTTACAAATTAGTTTTGTAAGTTATTTTTAATATTTTTTATTTGTTGATTGATTTTTTTAAAATGTGTTTGCTACTCTTTACAGTTCTTTGTGGAGGATATGGGACATTTATTAAAAAGTAGTCCATTCGCATGTCACTAACTTAAAAAGCTTTCTTTAAAAAAGGATTTATTTCTAGCTTTTGTGTGTTTGTGGAAGGGGCATATGCATGTGTCCATGGGGTGGCTAGAGTTTGTCAGATCCACTGGAGCTGAGCATATATATGTGGTTGGGAGCCACGTGAAGTGAGTGTTAGGAATCAAACCCTAGTCCTCCGGAAGAGCAGTAAGTGCTCTTAGCCACCTGAGCCATCCCTCACGTCCTACATGTCATTATTTTTAAATAGCTAAATATATTCCAAAGTGATGTCACAGGATTTTAAACACAGAAGGAACAGTAGAGTTCTTGTAGTCCATCTAGTTTTACAGATAGAGAGATAGGAGTGTAGAATGAGACAGAATAGCCACATGGAAGTTCTAGACTGTAGCATAGAGCAATAGCTAAACTGTAGATATTTTCAAGATTACTGTATATATCACAAATCTTTGTTCTACAAAAGAACTGGTTATTCTTTTTTCTTTTGCATGAAAAGTGTATAAATATAATTATTCTCGGTGGCTTATGCCCAGAAATATCCTCACGGGATCTAGATCTAATATGTCTACACTTAGAATTTAAACTTACAATGTTGTAAAGTTAATAAAAAAAAGTATATCTCTGATTTATTAGGCCAAAAGAAATAAAATTTTTGTATTTTAGTAGCAAAAATAATATGATGGTCTCAGATAGTTTGAGTCCCTAATGTTTTTGTACCAGTATTTGATGTATGCAAACATTTTGTAAGTGCTAGACTATATTTGTGAATATAATTTTTTTCTTTTTTTAAATATTAGCTTAAAATCTGAGTCATAACTAAGTGAGTATTTTGAGTGGGCAGAACTTGGTGAAAGCTACAGCTGCTTGGAATACAAGTTGGATATATAGATGTTCCAGAACAGTACTCTACAGACTTTTTATGACTGTGATTTTCAGAAAATGGATGATTTTATTCATGAATATCATAAAGTGGTACATGGTATATTATAGTAATTAAGCCAGCATCACATATTATTTTAGTTTTGTCTCCTGATGTGTATTTCTCAGATACTGAGCTAATTATTATTTTCAAATGGTAAAGACTACCTTAAAGTTGCTGCGTATATGGAGCTGGCAAGAACGCTCAATGGGTAAGGTTATTTGCTGCCATGCCTGAGAGCCTGAGTTTGATCCCTGGGACTTATGTGACAGAGGAAGAGAAGTGACTGCTGAAAGTTGTCCCCTAACTTCCATTTGTGGATACACAACCCCCTCCATAAATAAATGGAAAAAAAGAATTGTTTTGAGCTGCTATGTATACTATTGAGTTTTCCATTGAGTGGTTGATAAGGTACTAGGTAGAGGGTGCCACATCATCATCAGACAGCAGCCTGGTTGTCTGTTGTCGATACTGTGAACATGTTAGAACAAATCTCAGTTTTTTTATCCAAAAAAATGAAAATGTTAATCTAGGTTACTTGATGGCACAAATATTTCTGTATTAAGTGGAGTAGAGTTGTCCTTGAAATGAAAACATCAAAGCCAGGTGTAGTGGTCCATGCTTTTAATCCCAGGACTCAGAGAGGCAGACACATGTAGATCTCCGTGCGTTCGAGGCCAACCTGGCCTCCAAAACAAGTTCCAGGACATCCAGGGCTACTCAAAAGAAACCATGTCTAAAAAGGAGAGAAAAACAAACCCAAACCCAACCAATCAACCAAAAAGTAACCCTAAAGAAACTAGGAGGGGGAAGAAATGGAAAACAGAAAGAAATGAAAACATCAGTTCCTTGGACCCAAGTACCACGGAAACATTTAAAATGACAGTTGTATACAGAAAAATGTAGAGAAAGTTGGCTTGAAGCTAAGGGAGAAAGAAGAGCAAGGATGGCAGGTGAAAGTAGGAAAGGAGAAGGAGAAATAGAGTAGTTTTAAACCTGCTAGAGATCCTATACTTGAGCTGATTCTTAAAGGAGTTGAATAATGGTTTTGGTTTTTTTTTTTTTTTCAGGCAGTTTATATGGGAACATTCCAGAATGGTAAATTACAGTGAATGCAAAGTATGACACAGTTTCTAGAAAGTACAAATAATTCTGTATGGTTTAGTAGGAAATCTACACCACAGAAAAGTACATAGTATGATCCGTTGAGGAAAGGAGGAAAATATTAGAACCCGAATATATTCTGTTTTGGCTTATGTCTTTGTATATTTATAATAGTACTAAACATAGAAACCTATAAACAAAATTTGTATGTTATTAAATTGTTTCTTACAGAACCAGGATTAGAACTCAGTTTTGTTCTTTCAATTTCTGAAACCTGGCTAATTGCATGCATTCTAAATTGAACTACAGATGTGTATTTTTTTTTTTCTAAAATGAAACCATGTTTTTGAAAGGCCCAAAATACATTTTTAAGTAATTAATTTTAAAACTATACTTTATATCACATGTCTTAGTTAGGGTTTCTATTGCGCTGATAAAACATCATGACCAAAATCAACTTGGGGAGGAATAGTTTTATTTCATCTTACTGTTCCATAGTATACCCATCACTGAGGGAAGTCAGGCAGGAACTGAAGGAGAAGTCATAGAGTAGTGCTCCTTACTGGTTTGCTCCCCATGACTTGCCCAGCCTGCCTGTTTAACCATCTAGGGAGCACTGTCCAGTGGTAGACCCTCCCACATCAGTTATCAGTTATGAAAATGCACTGCAGGCTTCCCTACAGGCCAGTTTGGTGGGGGGATTTTCTAAACTCAGGTTCTTTTTAAAATGATATTAGCTTGTGTCAAATTAACAGCCAGCCAACATTCTTCCTATTCCTATATACTCTTTTCTTGTATTCCCAAGAAAGCTAAATCTTAGAAGGAATATCACTTATCATTTGAGGCAACTGAAAAAAACAGTTAGCATTAGTAATAGGGAGTAAGCTGGCAAGGTAGGACACGCCTTCCCTCAATCCCAGCATTCAAGAGTTAGAGGACAGCCTAGAGAGAGGGACAGAGAGAGAGAGAGAGAGAGAGAGAGAGAGAGAGAGAGAGAGAGACAGCCTGTCTGTGTGTGGGTGCGCTTGCTTGCTTGCTTGTTTGTTTGCTGGATTTTCTTGGACCCAACAACATTTGAATAATGACACAAAGACTTAATTGTTATTGTAGCTTAGGCCTTAGCTTAGTGTATCCCCAGCTAGATCATATAACTTAAATTAACCCAACTATTCTAATCCAGCTCTGCCACATGGCCCATTTACCCCCACCCCCCACCACCCCTTATCCCTGGGTACACTGAATCTTCCCTCTCAATTCTTCTCCCAGTCTGTGCCTGGAAGTCCTGTCTTCCCTTCCTGCTTCAGCTGTTAGCCTTCAGCACTTCATTAAACTCATCAAAATGTGAAGGAGGTATATGTTTACAAAATACTGAGGCAGGTGATGAGCCGAAAGAATAACAGTTACCAACATCGGCAAGTACTCAGTTCTCTGCCATACAGAAATCAAAATTTGAATAATACAAAGACAACCTTCACACAGTATACAAAAGTGTTACCCCAACCTTTTATGTGTGGAGCTACATAGTGAGACCTTGTCTTAAAAGAAAAATAGAAAGGGATAAAGTTATGTAAGTGGAAAGGAATTGAAGAATAGGTGTATAATAGGAAGTCATATACAAGATTTAGGAAGATGGGCTGAGAGCTGGTTTAGCAGTTAAGAGCACTTGCTGCTCTTCCAGAGGGCCTGAGTTCACATCCTAGCACCTGTGTGAGGCGACTCATTGCCAATTATAACTTCAGCTCCGGGTAATACAGTGGCCTCTTTAGCTTCCACAGGCATGTAAATACAAATAAATCTTTAAAAGAAAGAAAAATGACAAATACTAAGATTCTTTCAAAATTGGTCAATGGAGGTTTGAGAGTTTTAAGAATGTTTACTTTGGGCTGGAGAGAGGGCTCAATAGTTAAGAGCACTGGCTGCTCTTCCAGAGGGCCTTGGTTCAATTCCCAGCACCCACCTGGGAGCTCACAACTGTCTATAATTCCAGTTTCAGGGGGTCCACCATCCTCACACAGACAAAACACCAGTGCACATAAAATAAAAATAAGTAAAACATTAAAAAAAGAAAGAAAAGAAAAAGAATATTTACATGTAGTCCAAGATAGCTTTTTCTAGTTTTAAAAGGTCATAAAATATTCATCATTAATGATTCTAATGGAGGTGAATTAAGATTTTTTTGCATTTGAACATTTTAGATATTTTGGTGAAAATAATTTTAAATAATCTTATTAAAATTATTCTTTCTTTCAGTTAAATTGCTATTAAAATGATACCTGTATGGGTTAAAATTTCTCTTAAGACAGCAGTTTTCAACTTTCCTAATGCTGTGACCCTTTAATACAGTTCCTCATGTTATGGTGGAACCATAAAGTTACTTTTGTTGCTACTTCATAACTGTAATTTTGCTACTGCTATGAATCATAATGTAAATATCTGTTATCCGGTGGTCTTAGGTGACCCCTGTGAGAGGCTCGTTCTAACCTTGCTTGAAGCACTGAGAACTGCTTTCTTAAAATAGCTTAAGTGTAGTAAGCTATTGGCAAACTATTTTCCTTGGAGGTGGGAATACAAAAGCATCGGTATTGTGTTCAAAAGCCTCAAATTTTTAAAATTGAGATGTGTAAGTGCTAGTAGTAATTGAATCAAATTGAAATCTATAGACTGATTTTAATCCTCTTCTAAGTTAAACTTGAGGTTTTGTCTTAGTGTCAAGATCAAAAGCCAGAAATTGGTTAAAAGTTTTTGACAAGAGACTTATTTGTTCTGAACAGTCTTAACCGTTCCCACCAAGTTCTGTTGTTCTCTTTTATGAAAAAGGTGAAGGTTTATAGGAGCTCAAGAGAAAACAAAGTATAGGATTCTTTGGAGACTTTTGGCCTTTAGTAATAGAATCTGGACTCGCCTCTTGTTTAGAACTATAGAATATTAAGACTTTGATATTGCATATAATTTTAGTTATAATTTCTTTTGTTTTAGAAAAGTTTTATTTAGAAAATGCCCTGGAAATGTTTAAATGAAAATGGAAGAACTCAGACATTTATTGATGGTTTCCTCTGTGATCACTTATAGGTCTTTGGGAGCACTCCCAATGTGCAGAACGCTAGATGAAATTGACCTTATTGAATAAATACTTGAACAGTTCTGTACTAGATAGTACATAAAATCCTCTAGATATATTGGTAAAAAATTATCTTATTCCTTCAGGTTGATAGGTGAAGAGAAACACACAGATCTGGAAACAGGAAATTATAGTGTTGGACAAGGGTACCAAGGCAGAACTTTATATGAGAACTGATGATCTTGAGCAGTCTTTTGAAAGAGAAAAAGATTATGGAAGTTGTGATTAAAATGTGCATACAATATATTAAAAGCTGCATAGCTTAATATAGGCAGCTAGTGGAGTTAGAAAAAATATATTGTGGCACCAATAAAAGGTATTATTTTCAGTACTGTAAACATTATCTAAAGTTTCTGTTCCACTTGAAAATATTTGAGAATGTTGTCGATTTTGATTTCTTATAATAAAAGTGCTTTGGTCAAGTAGTGTGTTTTTACTTTGTAGCCTGTTAGTATGGTTGTAAGCTCCAGTACTATGGAGTACTACACCTGAGAAAAAGAGCTTTGAGTTTATTCCATTTCATACTTGCATTTTAACTTTCAGATCATTTTTAGGCTATTTCCTTAAAATTAGAATTACTCAAAACAGTGATCATTTTATTGTACACAGCCTTGTATAAAATATTACGAATCTCTAACATTCTTATTAAATTATCTGAGTTCTGTTAGTTTTGCTTTAGTTGGGAAAGACCTATAAAGGGCAGTGGTGGGTAATATCTACCCAAACATTTTGCTGTATCATCTTCTACCTGAGACTTCTAAATTTTCTAGAATTATCCATGCTTAGATCAGGATATCGAGTGTATATACTTTGAAACAAGGGAAATCAACAAAATAATAATTGTGGTTATTGCCAAGTAGAAAGTTGCTAGATTTATCTCCCCCACCTCCCCCCCCGTCTTCTTTCTTTTCCTTTCCACAGTCTTGGGTGCCCTAAGCTAACCTTGAATTCACTGTGCAGTGCTGGGGATAGGACCCCAGGGCTTGGTGCATGCATTACTGTGCCAACTGAGCTGTATCCTTAGTCCCTTTAAAAATGTTCTGTATGTATTCCTGAAGATTGTATAGTGAGCACATTACTTTTTATGTTGAAAGGTTTTATTGAAAAATTAATATTTACAAATTTGAACAAACTATATAGGTAAAAAGTTAGAACTTCACAGTAGAACTGTGGACGTTTAATCTGTCCTTCTACTCTCTTTTTATGCCTTTTAAAATGTTAGTGTGTTGAGTTCATATTTGTCCATTTTAGTGTTGGGATCCACTGGGAAAAAATTAAGAATAGTGAATATAGAAAATAAAACTGCTTCACCTTATAAATGTTGCTCATCTATGAGGTTTGTCTTTTATGTTAAAAGTGAAAAGTAGCACTAAGAGATAAAATGCAGGAAGTGCTTAAATTGCTAATTTGGCACATGAAATGTATTTGGGATCTTCTTTTCCCAAAGGATAGTCCTCTTCTTCAGATTCATCCCATTTGTTAAAGATAAAATGTCTTTCAAGTGATAGCATCCTAATTTGTAGGAAATACAGCTTTAGTTTGTTTGGAGGTTAGCATGTTAGCAATGGACAAAAAATCTGATCCAGGCCATTCTCACAAAGACAAGTCATCATATGATTTTTTTTTCTTGTATGTATAATGGTTGGGGGCATATCATGAATTATTAGGTATGTGAGATGGTGGAAATAAAGGGAGTCAGGGGGGTGGAGAGAGAATATGGTCAAATACATTATATTCATGTATGCAGATGTCACAATGAAGCACCCTTGTACAATTAATATATGCTAACAAAAATAATTTTAAGGGGAAATATTGGGCTAGAGAGATAAATAAAAGGGTCAGTAAATACCGACTCTGAAAGGGAGTGTAAGGACCTGAGTTTGGATCTCCAATACCTTTGTAAAACCTGGATATGGTGGTGCTGGGAAGGAGGTAGGGAGATGCAGAAACAGGCAGGTCCCCAGGGCTTACTGGCCAGCAAGTGTAGCCAGGTGGTAAGCTCTGGGTTCAGGGAGAGACCGTGCCTTAAAACAGAGGGTAGCGAGGATTGGAGAGATGGCTTGGTGGTTAAGAGCACTTGTTGCTGTTACAGAGGACCCAGGTTTGATGCCAAGCACCCACGTGGTAGTTCCATAACCATTCATGTCTCTAGTTCCAGAAGATTCAGTATCGTCTTATTGCCTTCATGGGCACTAGGTATGCACATATGTGTACATATATACATGTGGGTAAAACACTTACTCATACACATAAAAGAAAGTAAATAAATTTTGTCAAAATAGTAAGATGGAGAGTGATGGAGAAAGACCCCAGCCTAGATTGCTGGCTTACATACGTATGTCTGCACAACCCATGCACACACACTCAGACATGCACACATACAAATTTTTTAAAGGAAGAAAGTACAATTTACTAGGACAGTATATGATTTTTGTGGTAGTATATATTCTCAGCCTTTTTGGTTGACAACAAAAAATCTTTTCCACAAAATGTTCACTCAGGTAGAATAGTATTTTCCCGACTCTGAAAGGGAGTATAAGGACCTGAGTAGCATTTCACACTTTTGCTTTTGTTTTTTTTAATACCTGTTTCTTATTGTATTTATTTATTTGTATGTGTATGTGCATTTGTGTATACATACACAACAGCATGCTTGTAGAGGTCAGAGAATGGCTTGAGGAAGTCAACTTTCTCTTTCTGTCTTGTGTGTCTTCGGGATCAAACTCAGAACATTAGACTTACCTGCCAAGCAATCTTACTGGCTCATATTTTTGTTTTTAAAATTGCTTTTCAGACAGGTCTGATTGCTCATGCCTATAATTCCAATGTCTGGAAGGTCAGTGTAGAATAAGCTGTTCAAAGCCTGCTAGGCTTTATGAGGCCTTGCCTTGAAAAAAAATTGAAGCAAAATACTACACCAGAGTTGGTGAAGTATATGTTTGATCCTAGTGCTTGATCGTAGAGGCAGGCAAAAATCCAAATAACTTGAAAGCAAACAATTTTTTTGAAATTGTACTAAATAAACTTTAAGAAAATATGTAATAAACTATAGTAAAATAAAATTTACTAAATAAAATTTCCTAAAGAGACACTTAAGAGTATTTTCTCAGGTTTGTCCTAAAAAGGAAGAGTCCATTTCATTTCACACAAAAGGCAGCAGGCCATTTAAAAAAAAAAAAAAAAAAAACTTGTTACATATTTTTTTCCTGGGGTTGCAAAAACATTTTTGACATCTGAGTATTTTAAGTTAGAAGATGAAAATATTAGAAAATAGTCAACAACATTGAAGACATGTTTTATATTTGCTTTGAATATTTGTGCTTGTCCTTAGAATATGCTACAAATACATTCATTCTTGACTCCCTTATTTTCTTCTTTTCTCTGATGCTACCTTATCTAAGTCTTTCTAATCATTCTTTCTTAAATAATTTTCCTCTTCTGGGTCATTATCACCTTTAATGTGCTTTGTTCTTAATAGGTTTTTGTTTTGCAACCTAATACATAATGTCTTCAGTTTGTTATATATATATTTCTTCTCTCAGAATATAAACTATGACTGAGCACAGGAACTTTCTACTTGGTTTGCTGCTATCTAACTTTTGTGAATATTCACTTTAAATTAAAAAGTAAGTGGTTCTTTAAGAACAAAGGTATTTAATAATTAGTTATTGGGTTGAAAAGAGGCTCCATACTCTCTTCCTCATGGAATGGATACAGTTTTTAGAAGCCTGATAAAACTCCAATACATTATTGAAGTTATTTAGTTCAGCTTGGGCAATTAGTGAGACTGTGCTGAGGAGGGCTGGTGATACTGAATTTGCCTGCCTTGTACGAGGTGCTGGTAAGTTCAGCTGTCCATACTACAGAAGAGAGAGGGAGGAAGGAAGTAACTGACAAATGTACAAGTGTGAATATAATAAAAGGTAGTACAAGCTGGGGGTGTTGGTATTGTTTGCAATACCAGCACTGTAGCAGGAGAATCTCAAGGATCTTACACTAGCATAAGTTATGCAGTGAAAACCTATCTTTAAATAATTAAAGAAGGCAGTCTATGGTTAATGTGGGCTAGAGTCTAGACTGAATAAAATGAAAAAGTGAGCTGTGTAGCAGCATTCATTTCTCTGCTTCCTGACTGTGGATCCAGTGACTGTCTCATGTTCCTGCTGACGTACTTTGCCTGCCATGATAGACTGTACCCTCAAGCTGTGAGCCAGATATTCCTCATTTCCTTAAGTTGTTTTTGTCAGGGATATCCTCATATAAATAAGAAAAGTAACTATTAAAGCCTCTAAGAAAGAAAACAAAATTACCGACTAAAAATCAACTTGGCTGATTCAAAACTAAGTTGATGCCAGCAGTCATGCCTTGATGATTTTTAAAAGAATTGTAAGTAAAACTATATCTTACAAATATTTTTGGGTATTTTATGTCATACAAAGTTAGATTGTTTTCTAGTGTTTTCCTTACTTCATTCTAATTTATAATAGTACTCTCATGATTAGTTTATCAGTCTAGGGCAGTGGTTCTCAACCTTCCTAACACTACAACTTTTGAATACAGTTCCTCATGTTGTGGTGACCCCCCCCCCAACCATGAAATTATTTTGTTGCTATTTCATAACTGCAATTTTGCTACTGTTATGAATCATAATGTAAATATCTAATGTGCAAGATGTCTGAATAGGGACCCCTGTGAAAAGATAGGTCATTCGCCCAAGGGCTCTCAACCCACAGGTTGAGAACCACTGGTCTAGAGGAAGGAGTAGAAAAAGAACCTGTCGTGGTTGTCTTTAATATAGAAAATCCTAGCAAAAGTTTTGAAATTACATTTTCACAGTAGTTAACATTTATTGTCACTGCTACATTGTTCCAAAGGTTTTATGCACATTGTTATTCCCATAGCTTCTAAGGTAGTTATTGAGAGATTGGAGAGATGACTCAGAGGTTAAAAGCACAAGTAGCTTTTGTAGAGGATCCCAGTTCAGTTCCCAGCACCCAAATCTGATGGCTCAGTACCATCTGGAACTCCAGTTCTGGGGGATCTAGTACCACATTCTGCCTTCTTTGAGCACCAGCACACATGTTATATACATGCATACATGTAGGCACTCACACATACACATAAAATAGAATCCTTTAGAATGATAGTTATTGATGTCATGAGCTGTTTTACAAATGGAAAAATTGGGCACTGAAAGATTAGTCTGCCCAATATGAATGAAGGAGTTTGGCTTAAGAGCCAGTATTTAACCACTGCACTGTGTTGCCAAAAGATGTAGGGATTGAGAGAAAGGAGTCTTCTACTAAGAGACAGATGGGGGGAGGAAATAATTATATGGAATTTCAAGGAGTGTGGGCTAGTTAGAGACCTATTGTAAGATTGACAGTATTTGTAATATTGTTTTAAAAAATAATAATAACATAGACCAGGCATGGTGGCACATTCTTTTAATCCTAGCACTTGGGAGGGCAAGGGAGATGGATCTCTGTGAGTTTGAGGGCACCCAGTGAGTTCCAGGCCAGCTGGAGTTACACGATGACACCCTGTCTGAAAAAAACTACAGCAAAACACATAAAATAACTATTATGGAAATCTAAAGAAAATGATTGAAATGTATCTAGTGTGTATGTTAACTAATTAGCAATCCAGTGATTAATGTTTGCATTGTTAATTGTTTATTAATTTAAGAAAGAACATGTTTATCTGGTAGCAAAAGTGAAATGGTATAAATTTTTCTAAGAAGTCTCCTTGACTTTGGCTTAAAGGGTAAAGTGCTTGCTGTATAAGCTAAGATACTCAGCACCTATATGAAAACTAAGTATGGCAATGCATTCCTGTAATCCCAGTACTGGGAAGCAGAGATGGGAGGATGCTGAGGAGCTCAACAGACCAACCAGTCTAGCCAGTTAATGAGCTCCAGGTTCAGTGAGATCCTGTCTTAGAAAATAAGATGAAGGTAATTAAGAAATATACAATACGTCAACTTGATAGATTGCAAATTTGTAAAAACCTATGTTTTGGTCCATTGGCACAAGAACTATATGAGAAAACTATAAATTACTAATTTGTAGAGAAGAGAAATGGTATTATTCCTGTTTGTGAAATGAAAGATAAAAGAAACCAAACATTTGAAATAATAGATAGTATTAGGTATTTTCTGTAGATATCACAATATTCAATTGCCATATCCTCTTAATTTCAATTTTGTTTCTAGCTTTTGCTAGGTTCCTACATCTTTGTAAGGACTGGTTACTTCAGGTTGGCAAATGCAAAACTTGATGAGTTTTCCTGTGCATCTTTGCACTATTATCAAAATCTGAAAGTTTCCTGAATTTATAATCTATTTCAAAGCCTTATAGATATAATTATATATATATATATATATATATATATATATATATATATATATATATATATATATAAAACTTGGTAAACAGAAGAGCCAGGGCCAGGAAGCTCTTTTGTGACTTACTAATATTCAAGTGTCTTTTAGATAACATGAATATATTTGGACAATGAGTTAGTAACTTACTTAGTAATGAGTTTATTTATGTTCTGCCTGTATTGAGACTTCTTGAATTATTCTGTGTGGCAAGGAATAGCTCTAAGCAGTAGTAAACACAACCAAGATGTAGATTTATTCTAAAAGCAAAGTGTGTGATTTTAAAAACTTACAGTGTAGTATGTTTATTTATGTGCTGCTGTTTCAGAAAATATCCAAGGCATAGAAGTGTGTAATTTGTAAGGCTCTTTGCAGTTAGTTCCACTGAAGCTAGGTTTGTCTGGATACTTGGTTTTAATGATTGGCACAGCTCACAACTCATAAAGATGTACACATTTAGATGGAAGAAGTGAACACCAGCTGCAATGACTACTTCTCTTACCTGTCACGTGTGCCTAAGGGGTTGTTGAATTCCCTAGTAAAATTTCTTTCTTTTCTAATTTCATTCAGTTGTTCTTGAAAACTAATACTCAGGTTTTGCTATGCTGTTAGTCACCATATGCTTCTCCAAATGCATTCTCCACTCTTGTATACTCTGCTCTGTGCCCCAGGAGGCTGATTTCTAAGGACTGCATCAGCTGGTCTGCCTTGTCCCCTGACTTCTGATTGGGTTCAGCCAATGGAAGGCACTGACAGGAGGACCAAGAGGTAGGAGTGTTTACTTTAACATCTTCCTCTTTCCTGGCCTTCAGGTTGTCAGTAACTGTGCTCAGTTGTGTGGCTCTCTTCTTTAGTTACAACTCTCTTGTTCTAATAACTATTCACTATTCCCTTCTCTTCCTCTTTTAGGCTTAGAGTGGGAATAACTCCTTGTTATGGCTGATCCAGAAACATATCATCTCTTTCTAGCTTCTCTTAGCCTTGCCTGCACATTTGTAAATAGTTATTGCATTAAGTAACACCCACTGTCTTTTACATGTCCTTTCTTGCTAGGACCTTAGGACTTATAAGGTTATAGTTGCATTTTAACATTTATTTAAATGAATGAGTTAATAAAGTGAAACTTTTAACTTAGAATATAAAACAGATTAGATAATTTTATTTCCAGGTTATAATTGTGCAGTGTATGGGTGTATGTGTGTGTGTAGGATTGAACCAAGGATCTTGTGCATGCTAAATATGTTCTCTACTTTTGAGCTGTACTTCCACACAAATAATTGTGCTATTAATGACATTCACATTGCTTTTAATAAGAACAATGAAAAAACCTTCACATAATAATGGAAGCATTCGAAATATCTGTTTTAATAGGTATCTAAGTAAATATCAAGTATATTTTATATCAGTTTTAAGTATCAATTACTTAACATCAATTTGTTTCTTGTTAATACTTGTTTTAGTCATTGTAAGTAGAATTTAATCTGAATTCTGAAATTCAGAATGTATTAGCATAGACATTTTGTGCTTTAAAGGAAAAAACAATACTATAATTATTGCTTTTATGTATAGTTTTATGTATAGTTGGCATTATATTATTTTCAAACTACTGTCATACCGATTTCATGAAGTAATTTTCCTCCTAGGAAGAAATAGCTTTTTTTTTAAAGGGAAGAGTTTATTTTAGTGTATTTATATGGTCCTTGATTATGTGACAGTTACTGTTTAGGGGTGAGGTGAGATTTATTTATCTTAATTTATGGCATTTTATTCTCTTATGAATAAAAACCACATAACATGTTTAATCAGGACTCTTATTGTGGCCAAAATGCATATATTGTAGTTTTAAATTTTAAATATATTTGTAACTGAAATTGTGAAACAGCTTGGTTTGCATCCTTTCAAAGATATTTAAACATGTATGCACACACATATATAATACATATATAAACTATATGTTTACTGTAGTTTGGGGTCAGAAAGTATAGCCAATAAGGGAAGAAAAGTCCCTTATATTTCTGGACCTTTCCTTCTGGTTGGGGATAGATAGATATTTTTTTAACTGAAAAAAAAATTTCCATACAATATATTTTGCTCATCTTTTTATCCTTCCTAGAGCCTTTCTACCTTCATATGCACCCAATTTTGTTTTTTCCACTCCCTTTTTTTAAAAAACAAGATAAAAAAACACACACACAAAACCCACCAAAAACCAGAAGCTAAATACAGAAGCAAAAGACCAGTAATAGAAAAAATGCCCAAAGCAAGTTAAGACAAAAAAGTCTACAAAAACACTACTGTTTGTTTTGTGTTGGCCAACCACTCTTGGATATGGAGCCTACTCTATGGAGCCTACTCTGAAGGGCTAGCAAGTGTCAATTGCAATTCTTGGTTAGGGATGGAGCCGGTGTCTAATTTTCCTCTCATTGCTGGGACCCTATCTGAATTGAGCCTGTATGGGCCTTGTGTGTGTTGCCACAGTCTCTGTGAGTTCATATATGCTTCAGTCCTGTTGTATCTGGAAGACTACTGTTTTCTTGGAGTCATCCATCAACTCTGGCTCTTAAAGTCTTTCCACCTTCTGTTTTGCATAGATCCTCAAGTTTTGCCAGAGAAGAGAGGGAAGAGGGAGTGAGTAGACAATTACTAAGTAAATGCTAATTGACGTAAAGATAAAGAAACCAGAATAAGGTCACAGAGTGATAGGGGAGTTCTTATTAAGCATCACAGTCAGAGAAGCCCTCTCAGATTTGGTGACATTTGAAAGGTGGTTGAAATGACGGACCTCACATAAGTATGTGGGAAAGACTGTTTTTATGGAAGAATGGAGTGCTAAGATTCTAGGGAAGTAGGTGTATTGGTGTGGTTTGAGATAAATGGGAAAGTTTGGCTGGCATGTAGAGCAGCAAGGGTGGCCTTAAAGGAGGTAAAGACTATATCACACTAGGTCTTAGAGGCAATAAGAACGTCAGATGTGTTCTAAGTGTGACTGGAAGATTGTGGTGGAGACAGCAAGTAATGTCGTACTCCAGGTTGCTTTTAAACATATTGCACAGGTTTCAGTATTGATAGAGCACAATGAAAGGAAAAAGCCTTGTGAAAAAGCATTTGTAATAATCTAGGTTAAGAGTTTGTATACTCATGTATACACAAGCACGCATACTTCTAGATGTCATTTATTTGTGATGTTTGTAGGTTAAATATGCTTTATTAAAAACATTTTTTATACTTAGCATATAATGACATCTTGTTTTAGTGAGTGCATATACACACATCTGGCCTTTTTAGATGAATGGATTATATTCTATGGTACCTTAATTAATGTAATGTGGGCCATGGCAATGGCTTGGTAGGTAAAGGTCCTTGCTACCAAGTCTAATAACCAGAGTCATTCCTTGGAGCCCCCATTGTGGAAGGAGAGAACCAACTTTCAGTTAATCTCTGACCTCTACACATGACTGCACACACACACTAAATACATAAATGTAAAATTTTGTTAAAAGGCAGAAAGAATGTACTTATACTTGAAAGCAATCTTCTAATCTCTACAGGCATAGTATGGCATGTATGCCCCCCCACAAAATAAATGTAAATTTTTAATTAAAATATTAATTTTTAAAAGAAGATAACTGCCTGAAATAGCACCAGATTAGCCCAAATTCTCCATTATTAGAAAACTAGTGTTCTTATACTAAGTATTTAGTGTTATCTCCTTGTAACTGGAAAAAAAAGTGGTACAATAATTCGGTAGAATCTATTCATGAGATCCAGATGCCAGTGAAGGTAAGACTGATAAATTATTCTAATTTATAATCACAGAATGATGTGGACACTGTCTAAGAAAGGCAGGACTTTATTGTATCTCATAGTATAAAGGTTTATGCTTCAGTGAACTTTTTGATAGCTTTTAGGAAAGCAGGGGAAAACAACCATAGCCAACATTTAATTCATGTAAGTTGTGTATTTGTGTGTGTGTGTGTGTGTGTGTCTGGTTTGTTTAAACGAGGAATGTAGATTTATTAAGGAAAAGTAAGAGCACCCAAAAATGGGAAGGGCTCCATGTGAGGAAAATCTTCATATAAATTATTATTCAGTATTTTTGAGTTTGCCATTCTAGAAATAATTTGTGAAATATTTGGAGGCTTTGGCATATTTTACAAAGGTAGAGGAGAGATTTTACATGAATTTTTGTGGGGCGGGGGGGCATGGGGGTTGAGATAGTTTCTCTGTGTAGCCCTGACCATCTAGGAACTCACTCTGTAGATCAGGTTGGTCTTGATTTCAGAGACCTGCCTGCCTCTGCCTCTCTACCTCTCTGCCCCTCTGCCTCAAGTTCTGGGATTAAAGGTGTGTGCCGCCACCACCAGGCCTGAATTTTTGTTTTGTTTTGTTTTCGGTTTTTTTGAAAGAGTTTCTCAGTGTAGCCCTGGCTATCCTAGAATTCACTCTGTAGACCAGGGTGGTCTTGAACTCACAGAGATCCACCTGCCTCTGCCTCCTGAGTGCTGGGATTAAAGGCATGCACCACCACATCCAGCCATTTGGACTGCCATGTGGGTGCTTGGATTTGAACCCAGGACCTTTGGAAGAATATCCAGTGCTCTTAACTGCTGAGCCATCTCTCCAGCCCCCTGAATTTTTTTTATAATTACTGTTTGTATAATAAATACAGACCCAGAAATCAATAGTTGGACTAGCCTCTTAAAACTTTGTAAGGTCAGTGTAATGTTTTCTTTTCCAGTGTAAATATGTTTTTGTTGACTTTTTTTTCTTTCTTTTTGCCAGTACTGTAGATCAATCTTAGGGTCTTATACTTGCTACCTCTGAGCTACATTTCTAGGTCTAAATGCTGTTAGTCATTTCAAATTCATTAAGATGATTTGTGAACAATTAAGTGAACTGCTGAGATGCTTTTTTTTTTTTTTTTTTTGGTTTTTTGAGACAGGGTTTCTCTAACAGCCCTGGCTGTCCTGGACTCTCTTTGTAGACCAGGCTGGTCTTGAACTCACAGAGATCCGCCTACCTCTGCCTTCCGAGTGCTGGGATTAAAGGTGTGTGCCACCACGCCCGGCTGAGATGCTATTTTTAAGCAGTAGACCAGTATCTCAGTGAATTAATGAAAGTATTATAAGGGACACATTTGCATTAGATGGAAGAGGAAGTATAGTCCTAAATTCTTTTTACAGTTCACTCAGAAGACAAATTTCATTATATCGCTCATTTATACTTTTATTAATATATTCTTTAATTAGTATTGATAAATAATGTTACAACACTAGTTAGATCACTTGATAAGTCCACATTAAAACAAATCTCTAAGTCATCTAGTCAGGGTCTGTTATTGCTAGGCAGCTGTTTTTCTTGGGCCTTATAATTCCTTATTCTCTTGGCCCATGTCATATATTTGCTGTATATTATAATACTCCACTTGTTAATAATTTCCCCCAAAGTATTTATATATCAAAAATCTTCTTTCTCAAAATGTTTCATATCATTGTACATATTCTCATACATCAACAAACAGTATGGTACCTATAACAAAACAAGCCTTTCTATTATAAGAATTGGTGTTTTAGTCCTTGAATTGAATATTTCAGTTTTATATTTTTTAAATGTAGAGGTGATACTGTCCCTCAATGGATATTATTTGAAAGAAGTTAGAATTTTGTGTGGAAAAGATAGAACTCAAACATGGCAAAGAAAGGTTTAGCTATTTTATATGTAGTCAGCCAAAGAAATTCTACTTAAGGTACTGGTGAAAGGGTATGTTGCTTATCCAGAAGATTTGACCTTGTAAATTGACTTATTCTTCTCCAAGGCACTTGAGAGAAAAGACAACGATAGCAGTTACATCTAGAGGCTATTATGGATTGGAGGAGGAGAAGGGAACTACATGTACTTCAACAAGGCGCCGGTCAACACCTCGAAGTTTGGCAGGTTTGACAAGTGGAGTTTTTGAGTCTATAATGGTTCAAGTTTTGAGACAGGAAGAACAGCTGAGAGCAAAAGAAGAAAAAAGGTAAATGTTAAAAATGTTAAATGTTCAGATTTCCAAGAATTACTTTTTAAAGAACAGCTGCATTTATTTATATGCCAATATCACATTTTTGGTACCATTTTAGTAGTATTCCATAATGCACTGTCAACAAAATAGAATTATTAATGGATCACAGTGAAATTTCTTTTAAAGTGTAGTCAAATTTTAAAACAAAATTTTATACTATACAAAAAATTTTTTTATAAAAAGATTTTCTAGTTTTCTAGAAATAGTCTCAAGGGAACTTCAAATTATAGCAGTTTTTATATAGACTTGTATTTTTAGAATAGGATCACACACCTTTAAATTATTACCAATTTCAGAAATCATGACATTTAAGAATGATATAGGGGCTAGAACGACATAGCTCAGTAGTTAAAAAGCACTTCCTGCTCCAGCAGAGGACCTGGGTTCAATTCCCAGGTACCCACATAGTAGCTCACAACTCTCTAAGTCTAGTTCCAGGGAATCAAAACATCCTCTTCTGGCCTCTGAGGGTACCAGGGATGCACGTGATGGGCAGACATAAAACACCTATGCACACAAAATAAATTAAATTAAAAAAAAGTGACATAAATCCACCTCTGCCATTTTGTTAATATTAACTTCTTGGATAACTGCTTGCTTTAGACTCTTCAGAAAAGAGGTCTTGTGCTCAATTGGTGGATACCTTTTTGTGCCCAGGAGCATTGCATGATGGCATTATATAATATTTTATTTGTAGCAAAAGCAAGGTAGAGCCCCAAGAGGTAAGTGAAAATCATGATTTTGTAATTGACTAATTAGATTTGACCAAATCAAATCTCAGACTATGCCAGGAATATTTGCTGATATAATTAGGATTTGCTAATGCTAGTTGAAGGCAACTTAAAACATTTTGTTGCTCTTATATTAATAAATGTAACTTGGTTTGATAATTGTAGGGCTAAACTCAGCCATCATACCTTTATAGCAGTGATTAATTTGGGAAACAACTATTAAACACATCCCCCCCACCTCCTTATACAGAGACCTAGAGAGTTTTTCTGGTATTGGGAATTTTTAGAAAGAGTTAAAATTAACCTGACAGTAGTGCATAGTTGATTGGAATGGGAAAAACCAAAAAGTTGGAAGGCCAATCAAGAGCAGAAAGAGATCAGACTTTTTCTGGGACAGATTAGCAGGACCTTATACCTTCCTTGATGTAAGTACAGCAAGGGAATGATTAAAAAATGGAGCAGTCCTCAGGATGCAAGGCGGGTAGGTGGGTGGCTTGCCACCTGCCCTCTGTGAGTTTGAGGCCAGCCACATGCAGTAGTAATGACAGTTTACTAACAAGGAAAAGAACCTTTAAATGTAGTATTTACTGGGGATCCCTAATGCCTAAATTTCTAAGTTTTCATTTTTATGATTATATTTGTTACCTAATTGAAGTTAAGTTTTGTATGTGGTGTGAGAAAAGAATAAAACTTAATTTTTTCATACTGGTAACCAGTTATGCCAATATCATTCATTGGGACAAAAAAAAAAACACCTATTCTTTTTCACTGAATTCTCTATGCATCTTAATTTGAATTAATTGAACATGTATTTTTGTGTCATTCTCACTTATGTATAGATACATTTATGCTATTACTGCTTAATTTAATGACTATTTGATACTGTTACTGAGTACTATTTTAATTTATTCAAGACTTTACATAGTAAGCTTTGAAATTAGGTAATGTGAATCTTCCAATTGTATTTTTTATTATTTTCAAATGTCTATTATGTTTGCTTTTCCATGTAATTTTAGAATAATGTAAATTTCTATATACAAAATAAGCCTGAGGGGATTTTGATTAATATTGCATAGATATTACTGATTAATTTCTGAGTAATTGTTTTCTTTAATTTCTTTCAGTAATATTTTGTATTATAAGTCATTTTAACTTAAAATTATGTAGAAATTTGTAATTTTGTAATTATGTAATGTAGTAACGTTTTGTCTATTTTTTAATTCTGTCAGATTGTGCTTCATCTAATGTAAAATGGTACTACATACTTGTAATTTTTTAATTATAAAATCAACTCATTGTACAGATTAGCTGGGCATGGTGGTACACACCTGTAGTGTCAGCACTTGGAAGGGGGGAGGTAGGAAGATCAGAGTTTGAGGGTCAACATGGTCTGTGTCAGATCCTGTCTTATAAAACCAAATTTGGGCTAGGGAGAAGGCTTAGTGGGCAAAGTCCTTGCTGGGCAAACATGAGGACCTGAGTTTGATCCCTAACACCTAAATAAAGAGCTAGGTGTGACAGCACACATCCAGTACTGGGGGACAGAAGCAGGAGGGTCCCATGACTGCACCACCCAGCCAGTCTAAGCAATTGGTAACCTCAAAGCTCAGTGGGAGACCCTGCTTCAAAAAGTAAGCTGGAAAGTGATAGAGGATGACATCAACATCTAGCCTCACAATGCACACCCTCCACACACATTTACACATAGGCATGTGTGCACACACACACTTAATTTTTAAAAAGAAAAGAAAGGAAAATTGTATTATATTAGCATACTTTATTGACTTAAGTGATAGTGTGTGTTGTCAGCTGTTTAGATTGATATCAGAAAAAAGCTCTTCCACAAAACAATTACTTAGGGTAGAATATTATTTTCTCACTAACATTCATGTTTTTATTCAGTAAGAGACCCTTTCTCCAAAATATGAGGTGAAGTACCTGGTGTGATGGTATAGTTTCCACCCTTGGAAAGCAAAGACAGATGGATCTCTGAGTTCCAGCCCAACCTGGAGCACTGTAGAGGAAAACTATCAACATTGACTTGTTGCCTCCACAATGCCACAGGCATAACACACACACACACACACACACACACACACACACACACACACTGTATATATTATTGTTATTAAATACTATTGTATATATGTCCATCAAGAATATTTCCCTATAGTTTCCTTTGTTGTTGTTGGGTTTTTATCAGTTTTGATATCAGAGTAAAAATGGCTTTGTAACAGTGATTTTGGAAGCATTCTTTCCCTGCTGTTTCCTAGAATAGTTTCAGGGAGTAGTGTCTGGTGGTACTCAGGAGGGAGTTATGAAAAAGTTTTTTTGTAAGTATGATATATTCCATTGAAGGGTTCAACTCAAACTAAGGAAGGAGCCAAAATAAATAAATAAAATTCTTTCTGATCAGTTCCCAGAGGTCTCCATTGACTGAACTCAAGGGGACTTAGAGATGAGGTTGCCTGTTGATAGAGATATCCTATTATAGCAAAGAATTGGGTAAATGTAGAGGCAAACAAAAGATATTTGATATAGTATCTTTAAATTGTTTATATCTAAAATTAATTATGAATGTACAAACTTCTTAGGACTCAGCATTACTGCAGGGCCCTTTTTGATGAATAATATTACCATCTATTGAATTGTTCAGGTTAGAAATCTGAGGTTCATCCTGGAAATGTATGTATTTCTTACATGCATTTTAAATACACCCTAAAATTCTGACAGTTCATTTCCCACGTATCTTTCATATCTGTATGTGTCTATTGTTTCTGACTTCTCACTTAAACTAATGAGATTATTTCTTAATTGGTTTAACAGTATCTGCTTTATTTATTCTAATGTGTTTTGCACCTTAAAACTCTGTTGAGGGCTGGGAGTATAGCTGAGCTGGTAGATTTGTAGTTAGCTATCTTTAGGAAAATGCTGACAGGACAACAGGCAATTTGTGCTAACTGGTACAGACAGGGCCTTTTGATTTAGAAAATATCAATACTGTAAATCAAAGATGTATAAAATTGAGTTAGATCTAGTTAATATATGGTTACTAAAATAATCTTGATACTGTTCCAACCACTTCACTTTATTTCTAATGGGTGACCTTGAACCATTTAAGGAAAATATTTTTGTAGACCTTACTTATTGAACAAAAAGGTAAATAAAACTTTTAAAAAATAAAATTTGTTACAAGGACATATTGGGTCTCCTTACATAGATTCTGTTACTCTTGAATTTAATTGGTTTGTGTGTGTGTGTGCGTGTATATTCATTTGTTTTAGTTTCTTTGTTTTATGGGACAAGCACTGAAATCTCGGGCATGAACCATCTTTTTTGGGTGGGGATTGTTTGGGTTTTGTTTTGTTTCTTTGTTTTTGTTTTTTTTGAGACAGAGTGTTTCTGTGTAACAATACTGACTGTCCTGGACTCACTTTGTAGACCAGACTGGCCTTGAACTCACAGCAGTCCACCCATCTCTCCTTCCCAAGTGCTGGGATTAAAGGTGTGCACCACCATGCCCAGCTAGCTTGCACCATCTTACTCAGCATAGAATATGATACCAGATAGTAGTTTTGATACTTTAATTGTATTAAAAATATTCTCATGATTGCTTTTTGTAAAACTTAATGTTTGGATTTCCAGAAATTATATTCTTTAATATTCATTGTTTCACATTCCTCTATAACTCATCTTTGATTTTGTAATCACCATAATTAAAGCAGTAAGTTGTTTCTACATTTTTGTAAAATAAAAATTCTGATTTTACAATCTATTTCCAAATTCTCTAACATAAAATAGCAGTGACATTTGACAATTATGGTCACCCTGCATTTTTTTAAAAATTAGCTTTCCAGCCTTTTGCTAATTTTCCATACAAATCTTGACATTCCAAGTCAAATGCCAAAAAATACATATTCTCATACCCACTTGTGTCTATGGTGAGGGCATGTGATTAGGTATATATTTCTTAAATGGAACTGTATGGACAACACGAAGCAGCACTCTGAGGCTGGAGATTATATATCTTGGCAGATGTAGTGTAGAAGTTTCTGATTGGTGTAGGTTCTCATTTTCAGAGGCGTGAAATACTACTGGAAGTCTAATTTTCTTGGAGAAGTACATACAGTTTAGACTACTTCGTGGTTTTTTTGTTTGTTTGTTTTTCAAAACAGGGTTTCTCTGTGTAACAGCTCTGGCTTGGCTGTCCTGGACTCACTTTGTAGACCAGGCTGGCCTCGAACTCACAGAGATCCGCCTGCCTCTGCCTCCCAAGTGCTGGGATTAAAGGCGTGCGCCACTACCGGCTACTTCGTGGCTTTTAAATTTGTATTTCTGACACTACACAGGGCTTCTAAGTTCCCTATTAAACTTTAAATCCTTTTTTTGTTGTTTTAAGTTTGAGATTCTGTTGTTAGCAGAGAAAAAAAAACCTGGCTGATAACTTTGATATGAGTGGTTAATATCCTAAAACATAATATATATTACTCATTTTAAAATGCAAATGCCTTAGCTTCCCTTTGTCATGCTTTCAGTTTGCTTACATTATAGTGTTTCCTTAATGAACTATTTTAATTGAGACTTCTGTGTTTTTACTAGATTGCAAACTCTTGAGAAGGGAGGTCTATATTTTTTCTTTCTTCCTTCATTTATAATAAACATGCAGTAAAAGTTTGTAAAACTAGTGAGTTTACTTTCAAATGTAGCATATATGTGTCATATATGACAAATACATATATATTATGGTAAAGCTATTTATCATTAGCAGTGTTCTTTCTAAATTATGCATAGTTAAAATATATAGTTAGAATTTCTCCTATTTCATACAGTAGCAGATAAATGTTCTCCAGGCTTGTAAGAAACAACATTTAAAATATGACAGTATAGCCGGGCGTGGTGGCGCACACCTTTAGTCCCAGCACTCGGGAGGCACAGACAGGCGGATGTCCGTGAGTTCAAGGCCAGCCTGGTCTACAAGTGAGTTCAGGATAGCCAGGGCTACACAGAGAAACCCTGTCTTAAAACAACAACAACAACAAAAAAAGACAACTTAACTAGAAAAAAAGAAATAAAGGCCAGTTTTTGCTCGTTTGATTTTTAGTGAGTGATTGTAGGTTTTATGATTCTTTGTCTTTTAATATTTCTCCAACACAGAAGGCTTAGTATCATGAATTAACTTTCTAAAACCATGTGTTTATTTATGTAATGTATGAGAGCTCTGTCTGCATGCCAGAAGAAGGCATCAGATTCCAGTATAGATGGTTGTGAGCCACCATGTGGTTGCCGGAAATTGAACTCAGGACCTCTGGAAGATCAGCCAGTGTTCTCAACTGCTGAGTCCTGCTTTCTTTTATTCTACTACTGTGTTTTTAAACAAATTTTGGAGAGCTAGTTCTTAAAATCTGGCTTTATCAGCAAAATGTGGTTAGCTTCAACTTGCCTGCCTGTCTTTCTTTTTCTTTCTTTCTTCACCCCCGCCCCTTTGAGACAGGGTCTCAGTATGAAATTTGACTGGTCTGTAACTTACTATATAGACCATACTGGTCTTGACCTCACAGAACATACCTGCTTCTGCTTCCTCAGTGCTGGGATTAAAGGTATAAGATACAATGTTTTTTGTTTTTTTTTTTAAGGAGGTATTGGGGAGATGATTCCAGTGGTTAAGAGCTGGCTGTTCTTGTAGAAGATCATGGTTAATTTTAAACCCAAATGGAGGTTCACCACTCTCTGTAACTTTAGTTCCAGATAGCCAGTGCTCTCTTCTGTCTTTCACAGGGATTAGGCACACTTGTGTTGCATATACATACAGGCAAAGCACTCATACATACAAGATAAATTTAAAATTGGTAGATTACATACATTATCTCTAGAGCTCCCGACACTAAGGCTCTTCCATTCCCTATTCACCACATTGTTGAGAATTCACCACATTGTTTTCACAGGACTGTGTTAAGCCTGGAATGTGGTACTCAACTGTAATTCCACCACTTGGGAGACAAGCAGGAAGATTACTTACTGCAAGGTCAAGGCTAGCCTGGGATATACAGTGAGCTCCAATCTCATCTGCATGAGTGAGACCCTATCTCCAATAAAAAAAGAAAGCAAACAAAAACCCATAGCAACCTTGTACCTTTTTCCTCCTTTTTTCCTCCCCCTCAGTAAACCCAGAGTCTGGGACTAGATTCTAGCTCCTCCCTGAGAGACACAGTTCCTGAGGAGTGGCACTGCGAACAGTGTCCTTAAGTAGCTTTTCATAGTGCAGCACATAGAGCTGATAGCCTGTTTCAAGTGCACGGGGACTACTGAGGCCCAACCTGACAGAATGTACATACTATATCATTGCTTACTTGCCTTCCAAGAGTACCCTAAGTGATGCTAACTTCAGCCTGGCAAGAAATGCTATGCTTCTTTCTCTTGCACTGACCTGCTGTGGAACTCTGAAGAAGTCATCTTTTTACCATTTTATGTGTGTCCTTTAGTGTCTCCATTAGGTGAACAGTTTGAGAAATTGCTATGTCACTAGCCTAATGACCAAAGGTTCCTTTAACACTGCTTTAAGCAAAAATAGTCCATATTTTTTTTCATCTGCTTAAATTTCCTCTTTCATTCTCTTCCTAAGCACTGGTTGCTTTTCTTTTCATCTGTCTCTTCAGAAACATGTAATTTTTTTTTTTATCAGAACAAAGAGTAATTCACTGGTACTAGTTACTTATGTATTGCCTCCAGAATCCCGTGATTCTTTTGTTCTCTTTCTCTACTTGGGGCTTATTATTTTTTTATTATTTATTTCATTATCTTACAGTCTATTTTAGTATTTAGAGTTCCTTCATAGGAGCTAAGCATACTGAATTCAAATTAAAAAAAATGTTATTTCTCCAGAATCTGATACTTTGGAAGTTCTGACATAATACTACAAATGGAAAATTCCACACCCGATGAAATTTACACTCAAATTTAAAAAGTTTATATGGGTTGCATTCAGTGCACAGGCTCTTTAAAATTGCTGGATATACATAAAACTACCTTCAGTTAACATGTATATATGTAGAACATAAATTAATTTCATGTTTAAATTTGGATTCCATCTGCAAGATGCTTTATGTATATGCAAAAACTATGAACTCCAAAACATTTTGTGCCGAACATTTCCAATAGAGAAACTTAGTTGGTGAATTCAGTCTCTGAGGAAAAAACAAGGTATTATATACATTTTGATTTTTCAATTATGTTTTTTGTTTATTTTTGTTTTATATGTATGATATTTTGCTTGCATGTAGGGATGTACACCATATATGTGCCTGGTGTCTATGGAAGCCAGAAGAGAATCTGCATATTATATCATTGCTTAATTGCCTTCCAAGAGTAACCTCAAGTGATGCTAACTTTAGCCTGGCAAGTAAACACTGCACTTCCTTCATTTCAGTCTGATCTCTTGGAGTTACAAACATTTGTAAACTACCATGTGGGTACTGGGAACTGAACCTGGGTTATCTGCAAGATCAATAAGTGCTCTTAATTGCTAAGCCATTTCTTTAGCCTTGATTTTTTTTTTAATGTGGGGTGCCGGCGGGGGGCATGCATTCCATAGAATATATGTGTAAGACAGAGGACAACTTAACCTACAGAGCCATGTCCCAGACCCTTACATTTTGATTTTAAAATAGAAATCTATCATAAATGCCATTAAATTTTATTTGCATGTACAGTTACATAGAGATTATCTCTAAGTTTAGAATCTAAGGGATTTTTCTTATCACTAATTGATTTTACAGTGAGTTCAAAGATAAAAATGAAAAGTTGATCACACACAGAGACAAATGTAGTAAGTAAACCACCTTTTTTGGTGTTTGATATTCTAATAGATAGGATCTTACAACAAACTTTTAAGTTCTTAATTAAATTTTATGGGAAATGATTTTAAAAAGACTTATATAGTTAACAGAAGAATTTTGAAGAGGAAATTCTACTTGTCTTAATTTATCAGTCCAGAGAAACTTTACTGGTAAAACAAATAGAACTTGTACTTTGAATTAGATAAACAGCATCTTCACATGATTTGATTCATTTTTAGGTTTTAAAATTTTGATTTAAGTTTTTTTTTAGTTTGTATACTATAAAGTCATAGTACTGTTAAGGCTTCTAATAAAAGGGAACAGTCTCATTACACCTCACCTTAAAGTCCCAGATTTAGAATCACCTACTTTATGTCTTAGCTCTTGCTTTTCACATTGCAAAATAATTTCTTATATCTCAGTTTCTTGCCTTTTTTAGTGTACCACTGTATCTTGACAGCCTGTGTGGAAATGAAGATTTACTTCTGTTGCAGATCTTTTCACTGGTTGAAAAGTTGCATATTCTACTTCTGTCTTGGTTTTGACCTCTTCTGCCTCATCTTTTTGTTTTGTTTTTGAGTTTTTGTGTTTTGTTTTTTTAAGACATGCTCTCACTTTGAAACCCTGGCTGTCCTGGAACTCATTAGGTAGACCAGCCTGGCCTTGAACTCAAAGAGATCTACATGCTTCTGCCTCCCTCATGCTGTGGTTGAAGGCATCTACCATCATGCCCCACTATTATTGTTTTTTATTAATAATTTAGCTATCTTGTTTTTACTAATAAACTAAACATTACTTTTTGTTTGTTTGTTTTTGTTTTTGAGACAGGGTTTCTCTGTTTAACAGTCTTGGCTGTCCTTAACTCAGTTTGTAGACCAGGCTAGTCTTGAACTCACAGAGATCCACCTGCCTCAGGCTCCCAAGTGCTGGGATTAAAGGCATGAGCCACCATGTCCAGCAGTTACAGACACCTGTGAACTGTCATGTGAGTACTGGGATTTGAACCCATGTCCTTTGGAAGAGCAGCTAGTGTTCTTAACCACTGAGCCATCTCTCCAGCCCCAAAATTACTTTTTGAATTTTGTTGTTATTGTTTTCTATGTTGGAGACCAGGTCTCACTTTGTAGTCTTGGCTAGTCTGGAACTCACAATTATAAACCAGACTGAATTTGAACTTGTAGCAATTCACCTGCCTCTGTCTTCAAGCACTGGGATTACAGGATTGTGCCACACACACCTAGTTTAAGTGAACTTCTTGACCATGCAAAATACAGTTTCAACAACTGTCACAATTTTGCTAATTCTAACATCAGGATCATTTCTGAATCTATTTTGATCGATTTTTAAAACATTTATTAATTCTTTGAGAATTCCTTCTATGTAGTTTATTTACCCCCACTCCTTCTAAACCTTCCCAAATTTGCCACTGTTACCTTTTCCCTCATGTTTGTGTCTTCTCTCCCTTATGTTTCAGTCCTCTCTTTTCAAAATAACCTATTGAGTCCAATTTGTGCTACCTGTATATTACTGGGTGTGTCAGCAGCCAGTGTAGCATGGCTATCTTACCAAGGGCCACAGTCTTAAAAAAAAACTGATTCTCTCCCTGAGGAGTCTTCACTTGTCTGTAGCTTATCAGTTATGAGTGGGGCTTGTGAATCTTTTCCCCTTCATGCTAGTATGCTGACTGGCTTGATTCTTGTATGCATCTTATACCAGCAGCCATAGCTGCTATGAGTTCATGAGAACACCATTCCTGTTATCCTGTCCTCCCTGACCCCTGGCTCTTATTGTCACTCTTTCCAAACCCCTCTTCCACAGTGGTGGTCCCTGAGTATTAGGGTAGAGGTGTGATATAGTGTCCTATTTTATGGTTGAGCATTCCATTGACACATTCTCTTCATTTCGACTAGTTGTGAGTTCCTGTGGTTGCCATCCATCATCCACTGCACATCTCTGATGAGAACTGATAGCTGTCCTAAACTGTGGGCAGTGAGAGAAGGCAGATTGATTGACTCTGAGAGTTTCCCAACCATGGGTCCTTGGGCAAGTTGGCATTACCAGGCATGCATTTTCTCCTGTGGAACAGGCTTTAATAAACCCAACCAGAAAATGGTTGGTCATCCCCATAACATTTGTATCACTGTTGGACCCATGAGCATGTCTTTCCATAGCGGTTATTATTATAGCTTACAGGGGTCTCAGCTGGGTGAGACTGTTGACTTTTTTGCCTAACAGCCTACATTACACCTTCCAGTACTATGACAGCCAGCAGAGAAGAAGCTCTATGCTGAGTTCCAACTTGATTTCTCCAGGTCCTGTGACTTATGTGTGCGGTGTCTTAAGCAATAGGATCTTACCATTAAGTTCTAGAAGACCATCAAGAGTAATATCAATAGCCTGTGTTGCTTCAAGGGCCTCTCGGATACTGCTGACCCACAACTTCAGGGCAGGTATCACATACTTGGCTCTGGGCTTTTTATTTAGCAATCTATGGCTTTGCAAAGAGGCAAGATTTCCTGTGTAGGGCAACTAATTAAATGCTCTTAAATGAGTTTCCATGCAGCTATTTCAAATATCCTTGGTGCTAATTATAGGCAGTGCCTCTTGACAATCTGTTCCTGGCCTTCCTTCACTCTCTTGGTCAAAAGTTTAGCATATTTTATAGCCTCCTTATTTTTCTTAGTGTGTTGTTTCTTCTGGATAATACTTAAACATTTATGTTGCAGGACATGTGGAATAACGAGGCATTGAATCGTGGTTGCTTTGATCCTAGGCTTCTGACCATTGTTTAAGGGTTTTCTGACAACATACCATGAGACTGAAAAGTTTATGAATTCTGCCAGCCCTTTTGATCATGACCTGCTAAGGCACAGTTCTATTTGTCAGTGTAGCAATACATACTCTCTCTAGTTAAGTTGAAACCTCTCAGATTAGCATCTTTATAAATGGAAGAAGCCAAATTCTACCAGCCTACTACTACTGCCATTCCCATGTAGTACAAATAAAACTTTTCAGAATAGTAAAACATTTTAGGGAGAGTAGCCATTTCTTCTGTTCTGGTTTTGAGACATAGTATCATGAAATTTTTAAAAATTTTAATATATTTGTGTTTGCTCCTATACCTGCATATAGTGAGTATTTGGAAGTCAGAGGACAACTTGTGGGAGGTGAATCTTTCCTTCCATCCTGGAGGTCAAATTCAGGTCATCAGGCTTGGCAACAAGTGGCTTTACCCTCTGAGCCATCTTGCTGGTCCTCAAAAGCTAATTTTATTAATAATGTTTAACATTGTTTAGATGACCAAATGTGTGTATATACTAAGTCACTAATGAAGATGTCTTTATTAATCTTATTTAATGAACTGTACATAAAATAACTTATTACATTTTTAATATAAGTGAGATAATAGTGTGAACTCTAGCCAAAACCATAAAATAGGATTACTCTATAAAAGAAAAAAAAAACTCCTGATATTTATCAATGTATTTTTTTAACTGTGTATTTATCTCAAAAGATTACAGTTGCTGAAACCAGAATTAATTCTTCCTGTGTATGTTTTGGAATTTTCTGACTGCTTTGTACACTCCCCTTTTTCCTGGTCTCTTGTGATCATTATTTCACTTGGTTCTTCTATTAGATTGACTTTTTAGTTTCTACAAATGAGTGAAAACTTGTAACCTTTTTGTCTTCCTGATTATGGTTTATTTTACTTACATGATAATTCAGTTTCGTCCATATTGCTAATAACAGAAATTAATTCCTTTATCTGTGATGGGCATCTTGGCTCATTTTGTATATTGGCCAGTAATACAATTTCTTTTTTTGTGTTTGTGGTGTGTGAACATGCGTCTGTGGGTATGTGTTCATGTATGTTCAAATGCATGTGTGTAGAGACCTGAGTTCAGCATCAGATGTTTTCCTCTATCACACTTCACCTTACTTTCTTCACACAGGACTGTCCATTCAGTTAACTTCAGGGATCCACCTAGCTCTACCACTTTGTGTCACACCCCCCCCCATAAACATACACATACAAATATTAGGCTCATAGCTATACTCCACTGTGCCCAGCTTTTGCATGGGTCCTGGAATCTGAACTCACAACTTCATGCTTATGGAGCAGACACTTTACCAATGGAGTCATCTCTGTCCCCTACAATTTCTTTATAGTTCTGTTTTTCTTGTCTAATAAAGCTCCATGTAATACTGAAAAGCATTTAACTTTCTACTCAATTTTATTTTTATTATTGTTGTTGTTATTATTTACTGTAACCTTTTCTCTGTTTTGAGCCATTGTTTCTCATATTTCAGGTTGGTCCTATACTCACAATATAGCCAAGAATAGCTTTGAGCATCCAGTTTTTATGCAGTATTAGGGATTAATCCCAGAGCTTCTTAGTTCCTAGATACTTTACAAACTGTCTACACCCCCAGCTCCATTACTATAAATTTCTAGACATAAAATAATGTGATAAAAATATAAACATTTTTATAACTTTTATATGAAGTCATAGTATAGAAATAACTACAGTCAAAATTCACTGTTTTATTAGCTAAAGTAGATACACATTGTAAGTTAAAGAGTTTTACCCTGGAGATGGTGTTAGTGATAGTTCTCCATCCATAAAATTGAGTGTACAGTTATATGTATTTCCTTATGGGGATTGAGGGACAGCATACTTTTAATGGGGCACTTTTCACTGATTTGGAAAACTAGATCAGTTGTCTTAATGACTGACGATAAATATAACTTTAAATTTCAGTGTTTTATGCTACTGTCTTTAAGTAATAGTAGTATTACACTTTGTTTAGGCTTCGGGAACAAGAAAGAAAAGAAGCAGAAGAAGCTTGCCAAAAGGAAGTGGAAGAGTGGGAGAGAAAACTCCTTGCTCAAGCAGCTCCAGCCTGTATGGAGAACATGTGGGAAATTCCAGCCATTGGGCATTTCCTTTGTTTAGCCCAGCAGATTCTAAACTTGCCAGAAATTGTCTTTTATGAACTGGAACGCTGTCTTCTGATGCCTCAGTGTAATGCCTTTCTGTCTAAAATAATGACTTCTCTACTAAGCCCTCCCCATCGCAGACCGACCTTACACAGAAGACCTACTTTGCCTTATAGGACTTGGGAAGCAGTGCTGAGGCAGAAAGTGCAACAGTGGTACACTGCTGTTGGACAGACTGAAAACCCTGATAACTGTGCTGAAAAACTTGGCTTGTGTCCTCAGTTTTTTAAGGTTCTTGGAGAAGTTAATCCATTGGAAGAAAAACCTTTTCACGAGCTACCTTTCTACCAAAAAGTATGGCTACTTAAAGGACTTTGTGACTTTGTGTATGAAACACAGAAAGAAGTTCAAGATGCTGTGCTAGGGCAGCCTATTCATGAGTGCAGGGAAGTTATCCTTGGCTATGATTATCTGGAGAATGCCTACGTACATTTCCCACAGTTCTGTGGTGCAGATGTCCGTATTTATAAACAAAGACCCTTTCAAGCTCCAGAATTCCCTGTTCCGCCCATTAAAGTGAAAAGAGCACCTCGGGTTAAAATGGAGAGATCCAAGTGTGACTTCGTCAGTACAAGTAACGGGGTACACAGGTGTAACCGAGAAGGCCTGCCCTCAGCTTTCAAGAAAGGGCATGCAAATGACTGTGATCCAGCCTGTTGTCCTGCTAAAATGAACTTCGAAAATCATGACATCTCTGTTGAAATGGAAGTGAAATCCAGCTGTGACATTAAAGTTCACAGGCCCTGTGAAACTGAAAAAAATGATTGTTGTAAAGAAAACTTGCAGAAACCCAGAAGTCCAGGAGAAGTTACTGGCTTTGGAGAGCCGCTCAGTCCAGGTGAAATAAGGTTTATAGAAAATCAGGAAAAATATGGTGAAGCTTCCAAAATAAAGACAGAACCCAGTCCATTAAAAGAAAATGCTCTAAAGTCTTGCCAAATTCATATAAATGGAAGTCACATTGATCATCCAGACATTAACTGCCACAAAGTTGTAAGGGATATATTGTTAGAGCACTCACTACAGGGCCACAAAAAACTCAAACTAACGAAAATGAGGGCAAAAAAGAAGAAAAAGAAAAAAAAGAAATTGAAAGATGTTTTAAATGAAAATTTGCAAAGAAAGCATGAAGGTCTTCATTCTCTTGCCTTTAAGTCTTACAAACCTGAGATCCAGAATAAATTATTGATCATCAAAAAGAAAGGAAAACACAAGAAGCACAAATCTGGTAAGCTGACCTAATGGTCAAGACTTATATTTAAGTATAAATTAAATTTTCTTTCAATTATGCATCATGGAAGCTCTAACTGATAGAATGAAATGCATATGTGTACTTACTTATGTGTGATTGAGAGTCAAGTTTTATTTCACATGATTAAAAACCCAGGATAGGTGAGATTTTTATGTACTGAACAAAAAACAAAACACAAAAGAAAAGTCATACAGTACATTTGACTAAATCTCAATTTGACATATTTGAATATTATATTTTTATATTTTTCCCTGTAAATTATGTATCTCATCACTTATTAAACTGATTTCTTTTTCTTCCAAGCTAAGAACAGCATAAGTATAGCAACTTATTTCTTTATCTAGAGTAATCATCTTATTTACTTGGGTCTGAACTTATTCCCCATATCACATTTTTTTAGCGCTTTGTTTTCAGTATATATTTTCACATCTAGAAAAAAACTGAACCTAGGAATTATATCAACTAATAAAATACAAAGTATAAAGCATATACTTAAAAAAGGATTTGTAAGTCTGTCTTTTGCCCAATTTAAATACCCTATGTATTTGCCAAAACCCTACCCTATTTGTTGTTTTGTTATTTTGTTGTTACAAAAGCTCTATGCTGGTGATTGGTTTTTTTTTTTTTTAAGATTCTGTTGCTTTTCATTTACCACAGGATTGACATATGGTCAGTTTTATTGACCTTTATAAAAAATTACTTGATTAAGGAAAAAGTAAGCATTGCTTACCAAAGCGAATTGTTGCTATCATCACTGTGGGTTTCATTTTCATTCTTTCTCACAGCCACAGAGTAAGTTAATTAAATTAGCAGAAATTTGCTACTCAGTGAGGGGGTGAGTTTTAGTTATTTAAATCCATTAAATAGAATTCAGTATGTTCTAAAACATATATGTAATGAATCATTGATAAAGTATAGGGCAGAGAGATGATTCAGCAGGTGAAAGCTCTTGCCACCAAGCCTGATGACCTGAGTTCTAACAAACACACACATGCATCTGCATGCACACGCGCGTGCACACACACACAAAGCAGGTGAGGTGTACACACAATAAATATAAGTTTTTAAAGTAGTAGTATAATGTTCACTACCAAAACCAGGCCTACCTTGTTGGACTAAAACTTTGAAAGTGGTCCATATTTTTTTTTTTAAATAACTTTGAGAAATAAACCTTTGGAATGAAAATTTACAATGAAAGTCTCTATTCTCTTGCTTTCAAGTCTTACAAATCTGAGATATAATGATATTTCCTCAGATGTAATATGGATAAAAAGTTTTTTACATATTTTTTTACATCATAACTTATTTTGTACATTTTTATTAGGTGTTGAGGCAGTATAGCCTTTTTTTATGTATACAGTATTCTGTCTGCATGTATGTCTGCAGGTCAGAAGAGGGTACTAGATCTCATTATAGATGGTTATGAGCCACAATGTGGATGCTGGGAATTGAACTCAGGACCTCTGCAAGAGTAGCCAGTGCTCTTAACCTCAGAGCCATTTCTCCAGCCCAGTATAGCCTTTTATAGTTGAGTTTCTGTCATGTTTGAATGCAGTGCTTTGTCATTCTGTTTAGAAAGTGAGCTTTGTGGTCATAGATTTGACAAGGTTCCCTCTTACTGTGTCTCAGTATAGGTTTGTAGTGCACTCTTAGAAACTCCCACCACATTTGTTTTGAAATTTAGAAATCTTCAGATTTTAAATGGATATTATGATGTTTCTAGTATTTATTAAGTAACATCTCCAGTAGGGCTTGTGGATAGTTAGATCAGATGAAATGAAAATTGTTTTTAAAATCTTATAACAGTTCAGGGTTAAATTTGTTAACTATATAAAATTTAAAAAATTTTTAGTTTTCAAAGCCTTTTTAAACTTAAAATTCTGAGATAAATGATTTGGGGCTTGTGTATTAACAAGTCTGGAAGACTTCAAAGGAAAGAAATTTTAAATTTTGCTTAATACGATATTCTCTTTATGTTTATTTTGATACATAACTTTTTCAAGTAATGGTTAGCTCATGTGCTTCATACATCATACTTTGGGATAAGCCATGTCATGCATGACTGATTTATGAACTTGCACTTAGAAAGGACTAAATTCTACATGTGGTTATCTGGTCCACAGTGTGTTGATTACTATAGACTTTAAATTTTTAGGTATTTCTGAATTTTAGTTAAACTTATTGTTGTGGGAATATGATTTTTTTAATAGAAGGTACAAAGGTAAATCGATTTGAATGGTTTGATAATTTTAATGCACTGTGATCCAGTTTTGTAACTTTTAAGCATTTAATCTGCTTTTCAGAGCTAGGTTTCTGTTTCTGTTTTCTAGATTGTAGTTTTTTTTTTTTTTAGTCATTTATGCTTTTTACCTCTCATTTAAGCTAAGCAAGTAAGATATAGAATAGAAATAATTTCTTATATTTATTATTTTTGAAAATTCTACACATTATTATGTGGACTTTATGTACATCATTTCTACTCCATACTTTACCCACTGTACCTCTTCCCATGTCCTCCCAATCCCTTTCAATTTCACAGTATCTTCTTTAATTGTTGTTGTTAGGCACAGACATCACAGATACACACAACCTGCTGAGTTCATTAAGTATCTCTAAGGCCCCACCACTAGATGAAAAGACTTGCAGGCAATTAATTACTGGTAAGAAGGAGAATCAGTCTTTTCTAGAGATGAGCCCCCACTGCCTCTGTTAGGTTATCCAATATATGTACATATAAGCAACACTAAATAGAAATAAATTTTTCAGAGAAAAAAATACAGATTCTTTTTTTTTAATTCAAGTTACATCTCAATCACAATCCCCTCCCTACTCCCCCCTCTGGTCCCACCCTTCCCATCTTCTTCCGCCTCAATCCCCATCCCCTTCCTTTTTTCTTTTTTTAAGTTTAAGATATACCTTTTTCCTCCCAACAGTTTCCCCTTTCAGTCCATCAAATGGGTCTTTCTCTTATAACAATAAATACAATACAAAACAACAGAAATAATTAGGCCACAATTATGAGAATTATAAGGCTTAGCATACATTCCCAATGTCCAGTCCATATGTGTTTGGCAACTGACTTTAACATTCTACTATCCAACCATCTCCATGAGGTTAAAGTTCTATATTTTTTTTCGGGGCGGGGGGGTCTCACTGTGTAGTTATGGCTGGCCTAGAACTCTGTGTAGACCAGACAAGCCTTGAATTTGAATAGATCCACCTATCTTTACTTGCCAAGTACTGAGATTAAAAGCATGGTGGCACATGCCTGGTTATTTTTTTAATTAAAAAAATTAAGTTCAAAACTGGTAAATATGGGTCTGAAGGTTGCTCAGCTATTAAGAACACTTCATGTTCTTGCAGAGGACTTGAGTTCAGTTCCTAGCAACCACAAGGAGCTTAACCATATGCAACTTTACTTCCAAGGGATTTGACACTCTCTGGCCTCTGCTGGCACCATGCACACAGTGGTATCCATACATACATACAGACAAAACTTATAAAAATAAATAAATCTAAAATTAAAACCGATAAGGAGCCTTCTCAATTTAATAATCAAGACCATACAATGAAAATAGGAAAACTCACTGTTTGCCATGGGAAGATTTCACAACGAATGAAGTACTTTAAAAAATAATTAGTCTGCTGTCCAAACAGGACAAAACTTGGAAACAGGTAAGTCGACAGCCTAGCTCTGCCAAGACAGGGTAGGCAAGTCTTTCATAATTCCTGCTTTACAATCAATGTCTGTCAGAGAAACGGCTGACGAATGATGCTGTAATGTATGGAGAGAAATTGGGAACTGTCCAGGCAGCCACTGGTATGTCATTTCTTAGTTTTGGAAGCTGCTGGCCGTGCACTTCCTGAATAATCAGATATATTTATCCCTCTCAGGTCTTTGAGGTGGTTGAAGACTAGATAACTAGAGTCTCATAGTTAAATTTTGAGTTGCTTAGGAATTAAGAGAGTGTTCTGGATCTAAGAAGATGCTTTTAAAATTGTGTTGCAAGTTAGTATGAATGTTGAGTTGGATATAGAACTTTAAACTCATGGAGATGGTTAGATAGTAGAATGTTAAAGTCAGGTGCCAAATACATATGGACTGGACATTGGGAATGTATGCTAAGCCATAGAACTCTCATAATTGTGGCCTAATTGTTCTTGTTATTTTGTATTGTATTTGTTGCTATAAGAGAAAGAGCCATTTTTTGGACTGAAAGGGGGAGCTGTTGGGAGGAAAAAGATATACCGTAAACTTAAAAAAAACAAAAAAGGAAGGGGATGGGGAGGTTGAGGGGGAAGAAGGTGGGAGGGTAGGACTGGATGGGGGAGAGTAGGAGGGGATTGCGATTGAGATGTAACTTGAAGAAAAAAAAAGAAATGAAGAAAAGAAAAATAATTAGTCTTGAATAGGTTAAAAAGATTAATATCATGAGCAAAAGCATAGTTATAATTAATCAAGTTGTAAAAAAAAAAAAAAGCACAATAAAAATCTGTGAAGTCAGGTGGTGATGGCACACGTTTAATCCTAGCACTCAGGAGGCACAGGCTGGCAGATTTCTGTGAGTTCAAGGCCAGCCTGGTCTACAGAGCAAGTTCCAGGACGGCCAGGGCTCTGTTACACATAGAAACCCTGTTTCAAAAAACCAATGTGTGTGTGTGTGTGTGTGTGTGTGTGTGTGTGTGTGTGTGTGTGT
>CAJQZJ010032076.1:7809397-7819471 GCA_907164525.1 Lophiomys imhausi | reverse complement strand
TGTGTGTGTGTGTGTGTGTGTGTGTGTGTGTGTGTGTGTGTGTGTGTATTTTTATTATGTAAAAGTTGAGATGTTAGAAGCTATTTGAGAATATGCCATTTGGGAGAGACCTCTGTAGAAATAAGGTAATTAAATTATTACCAGTATTTATATATGTATATGTATATATAGTTAATTGGTTAGCAGTGTTAATCCTTAACCCACCATTATGCATGATCACACTGAGACACCTGATGGATTTAACAAACCTTAGCTTGGATAGTGTAATCTTAGCCCATCTTTTAATTTTAGCTAACTTTTAATTTTATCCCCAAATAAAACCTCATAATATAGACATACGTCCCCTTTGGCTGTTGTGCTCCATGCTATGCTGATGTTCCCAGCCATATGGAATGATGTTCTTCCATCTGGAGTCTCTTCTCTTTCTTCCTCCTGGCTGCTTCTTCCCATCCACCTCTCTGCTCCCAAAGCCTGTCAACCTTTGCCTTGCCTACCTCTCTGCCTAGTCACAGGCCTCAGCATTTTATTAAAGCCAGTCAGAGACAATGGTTAGCAAGAAAAGTAACAGCATCACTTTGTGTATCTGGTACAGCAAACAGGCCTCTGGGAGCAATTAATTAACATTTAGAATATATAACATCTCTACAGTTCCCCCTTTTTGTCTAGTAAAAAAGCTATTTTTTAAACTATATACAGTAAGAGCAAATATGAAACAATCAGGAAAACCATATATAAAAGCTACATACATAATGTTTAGCCTATTTGTATCAGGCAACCTTGGAGAAAACAAAATTATCTATCCTATCTTGGTGAGTCTAAAGTTCTGAACCTAAATATTTTCTATCATATTTGTAAACCTAAAGATTTTATTTTCATTCAAAAATATCTTTTTAGATCCTAAACCATTTAAGCTCAGTTGGAAATTTATATCTATTATGTCTTCAACCCCACCAAAGACTTAAGAAGGGATAAAGTTATTATTTGAGTGGGTAGGAAGTGTGAGCAAGCAGCTTCCAGAATGGAAAAACAACAGTTTGCTGCCTAGACAGTCCCAAATATCTCTTGATACTGTTGGAGCATCATCTTCAGCCTTCTGGCCAAGCATATCTTACAGACTTAGTTGTGCAGCAGGCCATAAGAAGGATTTGCCTATCCTGTCTTTGCAGAATCAGACCATCACCTTAAACTACATTTAAGCTTTGGTCCATCTTTGGACTGTATAGTGTAACTGAACTTTTTAATTATTATTGTTTATTTACTAACTATATTCACCTATAACAAATACCAACAATTTCTTAACTATTAATCCTACAAATTCCTACAATCCCTTTAACCTAACCACTAATCTTATTGACAATTATTTTCCTAACCTTTTAGAAGGATACAGTCTCTGGGGCAGGTCCTCAGTCATCAGGAACACAGTCTTTGTTGTAGATTCTTTGACGCACTTAGCAGTCCTTTTTCTGGATCTCTCAGATGTAGATTTGTCAGTGTAAGTTGGTTATTGCAGTCTCACCTTAAATAAGGCTTGATGCTTTCTTCTTTTTGGGAGACCCCAGCCCCTTCGCATCAGCAATTCTGCCACTCTACCTCAGAGTCCTTAAAACCAGGCACAGTTTCGTTTAGGCCACTGTTTGGACAGGTCAAACCGCTCTAGGCAAAAGCTGAGCCACAGGGTTTAGTCTTTGGCCTTTTGGTGTCTTGCTCAGGCTTTCTTTGCTCACCAGCTTCTTTCTGCCTCAGGGAGATCTGGCCATCAAGCACTTTTTTCAGCAGGACTCTTGGAGCTCTCTAGCATCAGGGGCCTCCTCTTCTCCTGGGGCTCCATGCACTGTCCTTAAATAGGAGGAACTCTGTTTCAGCTTCATTTGGGCTCCACCCACTTAGCAGCTGAAAACAATGTCAGGCCAGATACTTTGTTTCTTTAAGTCCATTAAGTCTTTCCTGTTTTCCTGACTTCAACCTTGTTTTTCAGTCCATTAAGTCTTTCCTGTTTTCCTGACTTCAACCTTGTTTTTTCAGTCCATTATGTCTCCTGTTTGTTTCCTGTTTTCACCTGACTTCATCCTTGTTTTTCCACAAGCTGATAAGCTAAATTGCTCACAGCCAAGTTGATCTTCATGCCCCGAATTAAGAGACTGTATCAGACACCCCTATATATTTTCTAAATCTAATTTAATTATTCTAACTCCCTACAGTATAGTCTGTTGAGAGAGCAAGGGTGTTTTCTGCCCAGTAGGAATTATCTCCTAATGGAGAGTTTTTGATACTCATTGTCTCCTGCCAAGTCAAATGGGAGCTGTTAGGAGCTGACTATCTCAAGTCAAAGAATTTTTAAAGTAATAAAAGCATCCTTAAATGCCATTCTCTGTACTACTCCGGGAGTTTTAAAGACATCTATTTATGTATTTATTAATCTGTTTAATATTAGAACAGGCAAACTTTATATTTTTAACCATTTACTATCTGTTTATGCTAGTAAACATATTTTTGTGATAAATTAAGATTAGTATTTGACATGACCATAAGCCTGACTGACCAACCATCAACCTGTCTTGCCCAATCTCCTAAACAGATTGCAACAGCAGCCCATAAAAGAATTAGAAGTTAACCTGTACTTCTAAATGAGTTGTATAGGCACAATATCTTATATAAGAGTTGAAATATATATTTTGTGTCAAAATAACATTAAATCTGTGTCAATATAGAAAATTCTACTCCAGTGAATTAAAAATTTACCTTATTTAGAGAATACGATAACTCCAAGTTTTAGAGCAGATTCAATAATTTACCCTTATATCTTATCATTTCTATATTATATACCCATATTCACCTCTTTTGAACTTGAGTTTAAATTCCTAAACCCCCTTTTTTAATAATACCACCTACAACATATAGCCATCCCTTTATAATAACAACCATCCTGTAACCGTAGAACAACCAAAATCCATCCACCCCTTCTTGGGAATAGGATGCAGTTCCTCTGAAAATTTGCTTCCTGCTAATTTTGGGTGAAGAAAACCTGCTAAGGGCCCAAATAAAAATGAAAAAAAAAAGGTTAAACAATTTAATAGTAACATTTGTTGTTCAGTTTCTCAAATGTTGAAATTGTAGGCCCAAATGAAGTCCTGTTTGGGACAGTCTGAAAGGCCAGTTTGGATCCAAAGCTTTCTTTGAAGCCATCCTGGAAGTGGGCCTTGATGGGGCACTTATATTTGCTGATTCCACTAGATGGAGACAGGTCAGACTGGCTACTATATAAATATATATACACATAGCCAATAAATAGGCTGGGCAAATTGAGATCATCTGGGGTTATATAAAGCTGGATGCTGGAGTAAATATGTCTTAGCATCCTGGAGAATAAATCTCGTTGAAACCATGTTGAGACCATCTATCTCTATTTTATTGGTGACTGGTTCTTTTGTACTGAAAATATATAGTTTCTCACAAGTAACCTAGTTCTGTAATTGCAAAAATGCATGGGACGTGCAGGATGCACAGATCAATTAAGGAAGATTTTCTGCTCTTTGAGCAGAAGAAAGACATTTGTAAGTCTCCATGCCATATGAAAGGATGCCATGTAATAATGTCATGTGTATTCTATGTAGCCAACAAGATTTTTATTGTCTGTGTGTGTGTGTGTGTGTGTGTGTGTGTGTGTGTGTCTTAGCTAATCTGAGCTGTCCCCAGGTAGTGGAATCAGCAAATATAACTTTGTTCTTTTGTTTGTAGCCAAGATCTGTAGGAGGCCTTTCCAGTCAAATCTGATTTCTGTCAGTTTGGATGGAAGAAAGACTTAGCCTTTCTTTCCTGTTGACTTAAAACAAAAACAAAACAAAAAAACCACTTCTCTCCCAAAATGACATAGCTTTTATCCTTCATTTTGAAGTCATTATAGCTATAAGTTAATTAAAATTAGCAGTCCATAGGTCTGCCATATTTTGATTTCCCATAAAGGGGGTAAATAAAACCATCATTATTATTGCCATCTTAATTATTATTACATATATATGGTTATATATAATCATTTTTAAGTTGGAAATCTAGTATAAGACTCTATGGAGTTAAAAAATTCTCTACAGTTGACATAAATCTATTAATTGAAGCAGGTTTTCTCTGTGTAGCCTGGGCTGTTTATGGATTAGTTTGGCCTCAAACTCATAAGGAACATATCTGTCTTTGTGTCTCCCAAGTTTTGGGATCAAAGACATATGTGTGTGTGTGTGTGTGTGTGTGTGTGTGTGTGTATTTTTTTCCCCTTTTCTTCTTTCCTTGGAGATTTAATTTCTATGTGGATATATCCTTATTGAGACAGGGTTTCTCTGTGTAGCCTGGACTTTCTTGATTTGCTCTGTAGATTATATTGGCCTCAAACTCACAAGGAGTTTTTCCTGGTCTCCAAAGTTTTGGGATCAAGGTATGAATTAATTGAATTACCCTTATTAAACAATAATGTTAATTAAACCATTTTGTAGCAGTCTGAGTTCCAATTCTCCTACGGGAGCCCCATTCTTGAGGAGGTTGGTTTAGAATAACATGATATGCTATTTTATGTTAGCTTTTATTGACTGTTGGCAGTGGGAGGCATGCAGCTTGCATGTTCTTCCACCCAGCCTAACTCTGGGTCTTTACATTAATTAACAGAATATATCTCTTTTAAGCCAAAATGCCTCTTGGCACCAGTTCTCCCCTGGGAGCCCCACACCTAAGGAGACTGATTTGTCGCCCCTTTCTCTTTATATAAATTTAAGATTATGTGTATTTGAACATTAGATCAGTAAGGACATTATTTATTACTAAGCAAAAACTTACATAGTACCTTCAAGGAAAAAATAGGTCATTTTGAATTCTAGACTGTTGTTAGCAAGCAGCCTTATCTTATCAACAGGGTGTCTCCTGCCTGACTTCATTGTTGTAGACCAGTTTGGTCTACAATTCACAGAGATCCTCCTGTCTCTGTCTCTTGTATGCAGGGATTAAAGGGGAGTGCCACCACCACCCTGCTCAAATATTTCACCTGAACCTCAAAATAATAGTAACTATAACACAGAGAACAACTCTGAATCCAGTGACATTTCAAATCTATTCAAAATCCTTAAAAATCTCCCATGTTACAGCAATGCCAACCCCCCCAAAAAAAAAATCCTTTCTACCTCCTGATATAGGTAATATCAAAGACATCTAAACAAAAATCAAGCAAAGAAACAAGATCATTCCAAGCCTTGGTCCAGCTGTGCCATCCTATGCTACAATTTTGTTCATCATTCCTTGGAATGTAGTTTTGGCTGCATTGCATTTGTGGACTCGTAGCAGATAGGCCTGACAAGCACCTATTAGCCAGGGAACTCTGAGCTCCATCAATTTTGTGTTTTCTATTGGGAAGAATCCTCTTTCTTCCCTTATTGTCATTGCTTGCAACTTACCCTTCCATCTGTAAGCTCTCTCCTTCTCAAAGCCTGTTCTGGTCTAATCTCTCTCAAAAAGGATACATAGAACCAAAATTGCCAGTGTAAAATTCATTTGAATGCCAATAGAAACAAACTCAAATGGAATCCAAAAGTACTAAGACATTGTGAATTCCTCCATTTTTAACCTAAGCAGTCAACTCTGCTCCCTAGCTTGGTCTAGTACGCTGCTGGTTTTCTAGAACCACAGGGAGAGCCTCAGCTCTGTTAAGGAAGCTGTGCCTTTGAAATGCATTTGGGTTCAGTCCCCAGCTCTTTGGCTAGGAAACTGCATTTCACCTAGGCCTTCTCAGGATGTAAACATGGATTCTAATCGTCTTAAGTTGGGTGCCATATGTTGAAATAATGTAATTTTAAAAGTGTGAACAAAATGGAATATTATGGGACACACTGAGATACACTTAGAGCTTCCACAATGAGATTTTTTTTTTTAATGTTGGGAGAGGTTTCAAGGGTGGAGGGAAGTCTGAGGAGAGGTGGGAGATGAGTGGAAACAGGGTGCATCATGTGAAATTCACAAAATAATAAAACAATAAAAAAAAGAGTTACCATATTTTGTGATTAGGTAAAAGAACTACCGTTATGACAAGAACTTTTTTTTACTTTTACTTTTTATTGGTTTTGTTGTTGTTGTTAATTTCACATCATGGACCTTGATCCCACCTGCCCTCTTCCCTTGCAACCTCTCCCAACAGAGAAGAGAAAAAAAACTCATTGTGGAAGCTATAGTGTGTCACAGTGTGTCCCATAATACTCCCTTTTGCCCATACATTTTTGCTTACAAATGTTCATTACAGTGACTCCTTGGTCTTGTATGAGGCCTCTGGGTTCTGCTACTTTGTCAATACTGGAATCTCACTGGTACTCCTCCTCTCAGATATCCTGTTCTTGCCCTTTGTCATGGAGACCGTGTAGTTTTGGGTCTGTAGACCTGGCTTCTTCATGCACTCTGGCAGTTCATCCATGGGGTAGATGTTGGGGGGGGCCAATTCAAAGCCCTGGTTCAGGGCCAGCAACCCCCACATCTAGGGATAGCTCTACTGTGCTGCCCAGACGAGGTGCAGGGCCTGCTCTCCTGAGTGCTGCAGCATGTGAGGGGCAGGGACAGCTCTCCTGCTCTTGTGACCCCATCTGGGCCAGATCACCACCACTGGTGGTGAGGGCAAAGTTGAGAGGAGGGATCTCTCCCTAGCCAACACCACCAAAAAGTAGACAATAGGTAGGGCTGGCTCTCCCACACTCACACCCTCAAGGCGGGCTTATCTACAGCCCCTACATCCAGGGTTAGCTGTACTGTGTTGCCCAGGCAAGGTACGGGGCCAGACTCTCCAGGGTCTGCCACTGGTGAAGGATAGGGCCAGCTCTGCTGCTCTCAAGACCCAGGGCCAGGTGTCCCACCTGCTGCAGGTGATGAGAGGAGGGAGAGGAGGGTATCTCTTCCTCATTCATGCCACTACAGGGAGATGAGTGGTAGCACCAGCTCTGCCAAGCTCACATCCTTGAGACCAGCTCACTCGGAACTCCTGAAATGTGCAGGGCCTGTTCTCCCGAGTACTGCAGCTGGCTAGGGACAGGGTCAGCTCTCCTGCTCTCATGCCTCTATGGCCAGTTCTCCCATGATGCCCAGGTGAGAGGTGGGCCAGTTCTGCACAGCTGTCAGACAACATGACTCCAGGTGGCAGCCCAGACCAGGGATGTCCACCTGGCTTTTGGTGGTAAAGGACCCCTGCTGCTGCAGGGCTATGGACCTAGATATGGCCCCTAGTGACCCATACAGGCTGGGATTCCACCATGGTCCTGGGTTCACATCACGGACTATTTACATCAGGTTGTTCTCACTACCCACAAGTCTCCAGTTTTGCCTCTTCGTTGTCCCTACATCCTTCTGTTTCTCTTCCATTTCTCCACCACTTACTTGCTCCTCTTAGTGCTGCTCAGGGTCTCTGAGTGTCCTGTCTCACAATTGTTCTCAGGAGTGTTATGCCTCACTTATGCATTGTGCATTATGGCACCTGGCAGGGATTGTCTCCAGAATGGTCTGACCCCTAGGCCTGCATGGCACCAGACAAGTGTTCATCTCAGGCTAGCTCCCTGTCCAGGCCCCACGGTAGCAGTCTGGTGGTTGTCTTAGGCTCACTCCTTACCTAGCTCTCCCGAGGACTCCATCTTCCTGGAGGCCATGGTGACTGGCAAGGTTCTTGTAGTCTCCATCTTGCTTCCTGTCCTGGGAGCCCATCTGGATATGCCTGGTGCTGGATTGGTGGTCATCACAGGCTGACTTCTATCCAGGACCCCTGGTACTGAACTGTAGGGAATATTAGGCTATTAATCCTTCAGATGTTCATAGTTGGGAACACTGAATGTAGACATAGCCTCTCTCCTCTCTGCCACCTACTGATAACACATGTGACACAGCAGCCACATCTGCAGTGCTTCTAGAGGCAGGGATGAGAACATTCTTCATAAGCAAGGAGAACAGTATGAAACTCAATTGCTTAATTAAGAGCAAATTGTTTACTTTCAGCAGTACAGAAACTTCTATAGACAAAATATTAGCTTAAGACATGAATGTGTAATAAACAAGACACAAATTAAACCCCATTTCTTTGGCTTGAAATCCCAAACACTTCCCAGTTCCACTATTGAATATCATACAGTGTCCTTGGATTTTTTACTTTAATGTTAATTTATGTCTTTTACCCATCTACTTACTAATAATTGTAAACTAAAAAAACAAGGAGGTAGTGACTCTGTTGGTAGAATTTTAAACCATGGAAAGGTTAGATCTAGAAAAGAATTGTTAAGTCTTTGAGTAGCCCAGTGGGCTAAGGGATGAAAACAGACACAGGAAAAACAGGTAAAGGATGGGAATAAAGACAAGGAATAGAATGAAAGAAGGAGAATTGAATTTCCAGTTCCAGATTATAAAGGGCAAGTCATTTCTGACTCATTAGAGGATAATAGATTTTTTATTTACAGTTTTCTCTTAGGTGGAGTATGAGTTTCCTAGACTATTCTGGGCATGGTGTTTTAGAAAGCTTCATTAGGTATACATACTCTTGTAACATTAATTACAAATTTTTTTTTAATTAGGATTATTAAGATATACATTTTACAAGCACAAATTAACTTTGCACACGACAGTGTCTTAAGTTCAGTGGTGTGAGACTAAAACATCTTTTTGAAATCTGCTTGTATTTTAAACTGATTTCTAATTCACAATCTTAAGTCTAGATTATATTTGGTTTTATGGGACCAGGTGATTTGGGGCTCTGAGAGTAAAAACTTTGAGTATGCCTGCTCAGTGAATGAAGACAGTTTTTGCTTGGTAGAAAAGAACCGTTTTTTCAGTTTTAGATCTACTGGTATTTGTACTTCACTGCTAGTCTCTCCAAATAAGCCCAAATAATATCTGTGTGATTTTATACTAACCTATGCTTCATATAAAACATAAAGTTTAATTTGAAAAGCCTGAATTTTAGCAAACAATGCAAAACAAATATTCATGCTGTCTTTTGAGGTTGCACAAGTTGTTAAGCAACAGTGAATGTGCAAATCTTTTAATCCCCTTTTTTAAAAAACATTACTCTAAGGTCAATCAGAAGCACATTTTATCCCTGCATAAGTCTGAAATGAAGCGGTGTTATATCATCAAACAGTACAGTTTGTCCTCTTGTAACCACTATAAACATTAGTTCTCCTCTGTCCATTGTTAGGTCATTTGTAAAACTTTGGTAAACAGTATAAGTTAAACCAGGAACAATTATGCCCACCTATAATCCCAGTGCTACAGAGCCTGAAGCCATAGGTTCAAGAACAACTTGTGCAACTTACTGTGGCTCAAAATAAAAAAAGGACTGGGGACAAATCTCAGTGGCAGAGGGTTGTACAAGAAAACATTGTACTCTTGGGTTCAATTTCCGGTACTGAAAAAAGTATTAATTGCTTAATGTCAGTGTGGTTTTCAATATAAAATGAACTCAACTGGATGCACAGAGTTGTTAAGAACTTCCCTCTTTTTTTCCTTACTACTATACTGTCAAAATTTCTGATGAAAAAATGAGATTCTAGTATTCAAGGATCGCCTCTTAGAAGCTATACATTGTGTGTTGAGAGTACATTTCTATCATCAGTAACTGAAAACATAAGGAGAAAACAACATTTAGATACGATGCCCTAATGGGTGTTACATTAGTGGAGTTAATGTAAAAAAAAAAATAATAATTATAGTAGGGAACATAGGATATAACAAAAGCTATGAAGAAACAAGGAAAAAAAAGATTAAAAAGTAAGATTTGCCTGGTAAGATGGCTCATCAGATCAGTTAGATACTGGCCACCAAGCCTCATAACCTGAGTTCAACACCCAGAACCCACATTATGGAAGGAAAGAACCAGTTTCCACAAACTGTTTACTGACGTACGTGCTCAGGGTCAGGTAGCTAGTGGGTGATAGCAGATATCCAAGTCCACATAATTTGGTTCCAGAACTCAGTCTTTTTTTTTAATAACTTATTTTTTATTTCTTCAAGTTACATCTCAATCACAATCCCCTCCCTACTCCCCCCTCCAGTCCCATCCTTCCACCCTCTTCCCCCTCAACCCCC
>CAJQZJ010032076.1:7750728-7809297 GCA_907164525.1 Lophiomys imhausi | reverse complement strand
ATCCTCTACCCTTTTTTTTTTTTTTTTTTAGTTTAAGGTATATCTTTTTCTCCCCGACAGCTCCCCCTTTCAGTCCAACAAATGGTTCTTTCCAGAACTCAGTCTTAAAGACATTACATGACTACTAATGCAGCAGTATGTCCAAGAATTAATAACATTTAGCCAGTCTAAAGACTGAAGTAACCACATAACTGTTTAAATCTACTCACATAAAATGGCTGCTAAAATTTATTGAGAATTTACTACCTGAGTTTGAAAAGTCTATGAGACCACAATGTGAAATGCATTTGACTGTTAAAGGTGTCTGTATTTATAGTCAAATGAATGATTTTAAACTAATTAGAGGAACTGGGGAAGTAGCTCAGTTGGTAAAGTGCTTGCCTAGCATGCATGTAGCCCATGCACGATCCCTGACATGGTACAAATGGCATTGTAGTGCACATAGTAATCCCAATACTAAGGAAACTGAGGTAGTAGAATTACCAGGAGTTTGAGGACAGCTAGGACTACATGACAAAAATCTCTTAAAAAAAAAATGGTGGTGGGATGTGCAAGATGGCTTAACAAGTACAAGAACCTGCTGCCAAACTATACAACCTAAGTTTGATCCCTTCAACCTACATGGTGGAATTACCGAACATACTCCCACTAGTTGCCTTCTGACCTGCACAAGGGTGCCGTGGCACATGTCTCCCCACATACACGGACATGAAATAATTATTTTTAAAGTAATGGGACATGCTTGTAATTCAGTAGTTGGAGGCAGAAGGATCAGAAATTCAAGGCCATCTTCCACTCTTAAGATCTAAGCTAGCCTATGATACAACAGACATTGTATCTTATTTATTGCCTAAATGAGTAAAGCCAGTCTGATAGAGCAGTAAAAGAGAAGGATTAAAGGAGAGTTTCCTTTTGTTCAAATTGTGTTTTAAAATCCTCCCCACAAAATAACTTTTACTCAGCAAGTCTTTTCCTACAGACTTTCTTTTAAAAAAAAAAATGATAATGGTGAGATAGATGACTCAGAAGTTAAGAGCACTTGTCCTGAAGAGGAGCTGTAGCCCACATGGTGACTCACGTTGTTCTGGGTATTCATAGCCTCTTCTGACTTCCTTAGGTACCAGGCATACATGTAGTATACAAACATGTATGCAGGCAAAGCACTCATACATATAAAAGTAAATGTAAAAAAAGAAAACCCTAAAAAATAATAATAATAAAAGAAAAGAAAACCTTAAAATGATGAATAGAAGGCATCCTGGTATTCAGATTTCTAAGGGTCTTTGAGCTAGCTGTTTATGAACACCATGAATTCATTTCTGCCTGAGTATTGTTCATTTTAACAGCTCACTCCTCTAGTTTTCTAGATTTAGTACTATCATAGGTAACAGTGTAAGTACAGAAGCAAATAATGATGATGAGAAAGGAAATAAATGTATGTTGGGTAATTATATATTTATTTAACTTAAACCAAACAGTGAAACCTATATTAAGCACCTCAAAATTCACACAGTTCAGTTATAGTATATAACATTTTGAGTCAAATTTAGGAAATATCCAAATTATAATTCTGTGATTTTATTGAAAGGAAATACAGAAAATACAATTGTGTTGTAATTGGACATTATTTTAGTTGGGTTGAATAAAATGTTGAAACAAAATTAAGATCTTTCATGTGAGATCTTATCAATTTAGAAAATATTTAGAGATATTAGCATTACATAAAGTAATTTTACTTTTTTGAAAAAATAAATATTAAGTTTATTTTAGTCTAGAAATAATTGTGAATCAGAGTTAACAGGGAACTGCAAATATAGCTCTGAGGTAGAACAATTGCCCAACATGCACAAGGCCTTGGATTTCAAACCCATACTAGTAAGTTTAACAAACGTTTTCATGCTCCTAAAGATCATGAACTCCTAGAAGACAAGGTCTCCATTTGCTAATTCTCTATTGTCCTCATAAACTAGTGTCTTGCATATAATATTTGTTACACAATTAAATAAATGTATTTTTCTTTTTTTATTTTGTGAATGCATGTTTTGCCTGCATTTATGTCTGTACACCATGTGCATGCAGTATCTGTGAAGGCCAGAAGAGGATGATCTCATGGAAATAGAGTTGTAAGCCACCATCTGGGGTTGCTGGGAATGGAACCCAGGCCCTCTGAAAGAGCAGCCAGTGCTTTTAAAACCCCCAAGCCATTTCTTCAGCCCACAATTAAATAAATTTATTTGATAGTTAACACACAAGGAGAAGATGTGGTAGCTCACATGTACAGTACCAGCTCTTGGGGGGCCTGAGGGAAGAGAATTTTTGTGAGCTTGAGGCCAGCCTTGCTAAAAGTGTGAGATATCCTCAACATTAAAACAAAGTAAGAAAAAACACATTTCAGCATGTTCCTTGCCAAAAGTGTGTTTATGTATGTTTATTTTGTGAAGTTAAGTCCAAAGAAGTAGATGTATACTTCAGAAGGAGATTGGACTCTTTAAGAATGATGTTTATTTTTCCTCATGATTTCTGAGTGCACAAAGTACTATTGCACATTAAAGGGATGCTAATTATACTTTTTTAAAACTTTGGATATCAAATAATGCCAAAACCAGCCCATTAGACAAAAGCAGAGCTAAAGGGATGGCATCCTAACATTACTAAGGAATTTCCACTTTTGGTTGAGTCCATAATGTTTAGATAAAATACCCAGGTTCCTGACTACAGACGTCATTGTTCAGGTAAGGCTCTTTTCTGTGCAGTCTCATGTGAGCTGTGAATGTCCATTTTAACTAAGTAATAGTTTCGTGGCTTTTATGGTTACTCTGTTTAATCAATTCAATTGTGTATGCATCACCTTGAAAGTGTAATAATTATGGTTCTTATATAAGTACACAGTGTTGTTAATGTGTCTGTTACCGGTAGTTACCGTTTAGTATTTGCTTTCACTGAGGCTTGTTTGATTCATTAGTTTCAACCTTCTGTTAGTTACAGTTTAACTTTCAAGGCTCTATGTCATTTGGTTTCTGTTAATGAGGTGCTGAAAACAGGATTATGAAGTTTTTCTCTTTTAATCTTGAAAGGAAAAAAATCCATATCTAAAAAAGCAATCACAAAGAAGAGGAGGACTGTCACAAAGTCACCTGCTCTGCCAGAGTTTCAGGTAAATGTTTCTACATTGTCACCAAGTTTTTTCATTTAATTTTTTGTTTCAGTGCCATTTCTTGAAAGAATAGCTGACTTTCAAGAAACTATAAGGTGTATATTTTTAATGACTTTCTAACAATGTGTTTTCCTTTAAAGTACAGATGTAGGCAAAAATACAATTTTGAAAACCTCTTTATCTCTGATAAACCTCAGTATTTTTAGCTTCCAACCTATAACAGCTTTTATAGATGTAGTTTAATAGAAGTCTATATACACATATCTCTCTTCTTTATGTCTGTATGTATATATTGCTCAGTATATATAAACAAATATGTAAATGAGTCTTCTAAGGAAAAAAATCATGGTTTGTTACTCTGGTAATCCATTCTTTCGTATTTAACCAATATAGAAATAGTGGACTGATTAACTTGAAAAACATTTATTTTAACTCTTAGCTATAAACAAACTCTATTTAGTAAAGGCTAAATATAATAGGCTTTAAACAATTCTGCAAAAAAAAATGCTGCCATATGTGAAGTACTAATAGTGAAAATAAACAATCACATTATAATTAAGTATGCTTTTATTTTCTATTTATACAATAAGTATTTTCTTCAAAAAAAAGATACTTTCTTTTAAAAAAAAAATTGTAGTATTGTGGCCAGTCCATTTCCAAAAGTTTTATAAGCTCATAAAATAAAAGTGATATTATTGAATTTGTAGGTCTTAAGTAGTTACGAAAATAAAGGGACAAGAAAAATACCATATAACAGTATTACTCATCTATTTTCAGTAAAAATCCTATTTAAGGGAAATTGAAAATTGACAAAAATCAGGTTTCTTTAAATTGTAAAAGAAAATATATGTTATGGTAGAATACTGTAATGACATTATTAGGATGAATTACATTCTTTAGAATTTTTTTATATAATCTTTATGCAGGATATTCAGTAAAATATAGTTTACTGGATTATATTTTATTTGGCTCAAGGCCATCCTGCCATTCATTGCTTATAACATGTTAATGGTATACTATTATATGTTTATGCTTCAACTAGTAATCATGTCCACTTTTGTTATTTCTCTCATTTTCTCCCCAACTTCTTAATGTAGAATTATATAGATCTTAGGACAAGAGTAGTCCATCTTTGGTATTTTCCTTGTTCCTGTCTTAGTAAGTAGACTTTTGTATGTAATAGTAACATAAACTGCATAGGTAGTGCTTTGTACAGTTGTGGGTAGTGTTAGTGATATATGAAATCAACTCAGTCTATTACGTGTCCAGCATTTCTTTTTAACGTTACCAAATTTTAAAAAAAGAGTTTTATCAGTATATCAGCTTATCACATATTCATGAATAGTCACATGTGTATTATTTTATGAAACTGTGGTTTTAGTGCTTCTGTGTGTATGTGTGTTGACAACCATGGTGAATGGTGTTTTTGACTCTGGCTCATGGAAACATGTTAGAAAACGTTGTAAGTGATAGCTCTAGTCAGTTACTGACCATTTGTTTATTACTCAGAAATTTAAGGTCAAAAGTACATGTTTTGTTAGATTGAGCTGTTCAAAATAAATAAAGTCTCTTTCCTAGTTCTTAAGGCATGGTAGTAGAGGAGCATTATAGGGTGATTGAGATGTGTGTGTGTGTCTTGTTTGTATTGGGCTAAGGTAGCTCATATTTATCGTTTACAGTGTGAATGAATACATGTTATGATTCTTGAAGAGAACTTGAAACTGTCTTTTAAAATAGAGATAAAGAGGCTAGAGAGGTGGCTTAGCTCTGAAGAGCTTTTGCAGTACTTGCAGAGGAATGGTGGCTCACAACTGTAACTCCAGTTCCTAGGGATACAAAACCCTCTTCTAGCCTCCAAGCACCATAGGCACATGTATGGTGTACATACATACATGCAGGCAAACACGTATAAAAATAAGGTGAATCTTAAAATACCAATTATTATCTATTAAAGAAGTGAATTTTTTCCCAAAAGTCCTGGGAAAAAATCTTTAGCATCCCATTTGTTAGAATTGAACATATGTTGTATGAAATAGTATTGAAATACTTTGTACACATAGTTAAATAAGGTTTTAATAAGTAGCCTTTCTAAACTAAAATATCCATTCTTACTACTAAAAATAAAAAAGCTGTGATGCATAAGTATTAAATTGCTTTTATAAAATGACCTATTTACCAAAAGACTGATCTTCTTTGACTGATACAAAATATGCTTAGAGAGAAACATTTTAAAGGATTAAAATTTAAAGTCCTAATGATCTAAAAAAGTGTTTTGACCCCAACTTCTTTGACAGTGTTTCTGTTGACTTGTTAAACAGTAGGCATTGAATTTGCCTACTTTAGATGCTTCATGGGAATCCATGTTCATATGATCACTATAAAACCCTGTGTCAGCAATTGTCTTCCCATTCTTATTTAGAGTATGCACTAGGAATGTTGAAATGATGGCTTTGGTTTCATTTTGTGTATATATTGTAAAGAAACTAACAGTATCTGTGTTACTTTTTCCTAAGAGCTATCCCCTAAGTTGTTAAAAGTTTATAAATAAGTAATCTGATGCCCTTATTAAAAATGAAGATTCCTAAGTTTTATCCTCCAAAAACCTTAAGTGAGTAATGGGTATCAGTAATGTAGTAGTAGTTAAAACATTTGGATTCTGGAAGTAGGCTACTTGCGTTTGAATGCCAGTCCTACCACCTGACTGTTCTCTCACCTTAGCTAAGTTACTTAACCTTCTGTGAGTCCAGTTCTCCATCTGCACAGAGAAGTGATGGTAGCCATTACACTCCAAGAGCTCAATGTTCTGGTTGATCTTACTTTTTATTTTCCAAATAAGCATAGAGACTTCTGTGGGAAAATGCTGCATTTTAAGTAGGAAAATTAGTTAGGATTTTCCTTAAGAGCATCTGTTGCTGACTTTAACACTTTTCCAGCTACTTAGTACATTGAATAAGCCTTGAATTTGGTCTTATTAAAATAGCACATAGTGGAAACTCTTAAGAATTTTAAAGTGAAAAACCAAATAATACATCTGACCACAGAGTGAAAACTTCCTTACTCTAGTGTCTTGATTAGTATACAGTAGCATATCAGAATTGTGGCATTTATTATTTTTTACTAGCAGTAACAAAAAAGAGAAAAATAGAGAATATTTTTATTTTAGATTAGAATATTGAAGGTTCAAGTTTTTATATCAAATTTAAGTTATTTTGTTAATTTTTTCTTTATTTTGTAATATAATGACTCTTAGACTCTTAGTAAATGTCAGTTTTCCTAATAAAGTTGATTTCCTCCCCCAAAACCTTTTCTTTTGTTCAGTATTTGAGAACTGTAATAGTACACAAATTCTGTTCTTGTGCTAAATTAAGTTAGAAAGTATTTTTAAAACTTGATATGTCAAGTTCCAGTAAAGCACATTTTAAAAAATAATTAGAGGAGCCAGAAAGATGGCTCATTAGTTAAGAGTACTCAGTGCTCTTTCAGGAACTCTGAGTGCCACTGACAGCAACTCACTCAAATCAGGCAGCTCACAACTGCCTGCCTGGAATTTTAGCTCCAGAGGATCTGTGCCTCTGGCCTCTGCAGCCACCTGTACTCAACATTCACACACACATATACACAACTAATAAATAATCAAAATAACTTCTTAAAATTCTAATTTTCTCCAGTAGGGGCTGGAGAAATGGCTAGGCAGTGAAGAACACTTGCTGTTCTTCCAGAGGACACAAGTTCTGTTCCAAGCACCCTGGTCACATGGCTTACAAGTACATGTAATTCCTGCTTCACAGGATCTCGTACCATGTCTTAGCCTCCACAGGCATACACACTCGGTAATCACTTAAACAGACAAACATAAATAAACATCTAAAAATACAAAAATAATTAAGTGGCCTTAGTTACCATGTTCCTGCTTTTCAATGGTAATCCCCCACAGACAAATACATCCAAAATAATTTTTAAGGAGTGTGTACTTGGCATCTATTCTATACATGTGATTCATTCTATAGGTTAATTATTATATTCATCAAACAAATTGAGACTAAAATTGAAATCATAGAATAGGATTAACTATTCTGTGTATATAGATCTAAACATTAAGTTATATTTTAATTGCTACCTCTTAAAATACATATTTTCAACTTATAAATTGAGATTTTTTTAAAACCTTTCAATTTTCTTTAATATAAGGCATTGGAAAATGTTTTAATTAATTATATGGTATTTTAAAATATTTTGTTAGCTTGTTTGTCAAAATTATTTTGTTTTCATGTCAAGTGAATATTTTCTGTAATTTATTGTCCTTGCTATTGTGACATAGTAATCATAAGAAATAATATTCCTGTTAGCATAGTTTTAACCACTAGTAATATAATTTTTGTTTATATATGGAGTTTTAAATTGTATTCTATATTTAGTGTTTTTTTTTTTTACAAATTTTATAGCACATCATAAGATCTTTTTATTAGAATGGTAGTGAAAATGATCCATTTTGTTTGAGCATACTTATTTTTACTTTTCAACATGGTTTTCCCTTTGCTTTTTTAATATAACCTACACTTTTTATTTTGTATGATGCCTTATTTGAAAATATTTTTCGAACCGAGTGAACTTCTACCAAAACGGCATGATTTTGGTGATTGAAGGAATAAGTAAGGAAATCTTTGTTATGTAATGTTCTGAGTCATGGTCATGAAATTCTTTTATCTCTATGGTACTTTCCTTCTAGTATATTCATTTCTAATATTTTAGTTGAAGAGAAGATTTTTAGTACTGTCTGTCAATGAAAATAATGTTATGAATTGTATCCTAAAGCTATGTGTTCAATTGTTGCTGGTTTTTAAAATTTTTATTTTGTTTAGAAAGAACCCTTGTTGCCGGGCAGTGGTGGCGCACGCCTTTAATCCCAGCACTTGGGAGGCAGAGGCAGGTGGATCTTTGTGAGTTCGAGGCCAGCCTGGTCTATAAAGTGAGTCCAGGACAGCCAGGGCTACACAGAGAAACCTTGTCTCGAAAAACCAAAAAAAAAAAAAAAAAAAAAGAACCCTTGTAGAATATGAAATAGTAAATGGAGTTTAAAATTCTGTAGTTCCTCTACCAGTGCATCATCTTAGGTCACTTTACATCTATTGACTTTAATTCTTGCATATCAATTGAAGATACACCTCTCTAGCCTACTCTAAGTCTTGAACCAGTTTATAGTTTTAGTCCCTTTCATCTGTAAATTGCTTGATTGTGGCACAGCCTTGATTCTTTCAAGTGAAAGGCTTACTTTAATGAGAGTGTATCACTCAGATTCTCCCTGCCAGGGAGGGGCAGCAGTAACCTCTGGAGTATGAGAGAAAGCCTCCCAGAGTGTGGGGTCTGGCCTGGTGGGACTCTCAGCAGCTCAGCCCTCTTTCTTTTTCACCCAGGAGGCCCTGTGTCTCAGAAACACTTTATAAATTAATACAAATGAGAAAAAGATTTAATGAGATGCTTTTCTTTGTTCTTACTGAATGCATCTGTTCTCTGTACTAAAGTGAATTTTTATTGTTGATTGTAGTTTTAATAGAATCACCATTTGAAATTGAAAACTTTCATCTTTAAAAAAAGTAGGAATTGAGAGGGGTTTGTTACTGAGATGTAACTTGAAGAAAAAAAATAAAGTATTTAAATAACAAAAAAAAATTCAATACAAACAAAAACAACATGAAGATTTGAGAGGGACACTGAAGAGCTCTGCACACAACAAAGGAAGAATGGACATTATTTTCAGTTCCCAGGGGGCATGAAAAATGGGACACTGATCAATACCAAGCAAAGAGGAAATCTCAATATATCCAGAAGGTTGAAAATGTACAGGTCATATTTTCCAGTTCTATGAAATGTAAGAATCAAAACCAAAATTGCCATTAAAAATTTAGAACTATGTTTAAAAAAAAAAAAAGTAGGAATTGAGTCATATGTGATATAAAGTTGACATAAATCAAACTATGTTTTTATTCCAGAATTTTCTAAAAGTTTAACATGACTTCCACATATTATATGTTAGGTATATTTAGGTATAGAAATATGAAGAATATATTTGCATATTAAGAGTATAAATCAGACCTGATTGTGATAATGTGTATCTGTACCCCCAGCACTTGCAAGTTTAAGACTAGCCTAGGCTACATAATTTTGAGGCATCTTGCACTATGTGGTAAGAGCCTATCTCCACAACAACAAAGATTGTAAATTATTATATAGATATTAAGTTATTTTAATGTACCTTCAAGATAAATACCACTAAAAGTATTCTGACCCTCAAATTTAAAAAAAAATATATGCCTAGGACTTAGATAATTTAAGAACATTATCCTAAAAATATCGCACCCCCTTAATTTGGAAGTTAATTATTGTGAATTTTATGCTAATTAGCTTCATAGCACCAGAATCTTTCAATATCTCTATAGCTGTGCTGGTTTGTAATTCAGTCACTAAGTAAATATCTACTCAAAAGTGTGATCCACCGACTATAAACTCATCAGATATGAGACGTACTAAAATCTAAAGAACTGCAAGGTTCCCCTGCAGTTCTTCTGCACACTGAAATGTGAAAAGAGTTGATTTAATACAGCTTATTACTAGGAAAGCCACTTAGAAGTGTAACTTCATATATAGCTTTTAATGCTTTGGCCTCAACTGTTTTATAGTAGATGAAATATAATTATTTGTTGATGTCATGAGTAAATGATAATTAAGAGATCTTTAAAAACACATCTTTAGGATGTGTTTAGTTTGTTGGTTATGTTCCTTCATTTTTCCTGTAAATTTCTACTAACTACTCATAAAACATACCCTTTTCCATTTTAAGTGGGATACCTAGAATATAAGGAAAATTTCTGTGAGCTTTACCATAGGTAAGTGAAAAAGCTCTACTGTGATGTCCACCAAAACACCAAGTTCAGTGAAAAGGGACAATTCTGACATAGCAGTAATAACAACAGACTGAAGTGAAAGAAGTTTTAAGTCTTCAGTGAGTACTCCATGAAACCCACTGGAGAGCTGATGTTTCTCTGTGGCTTCATAGATACACTGGAAGCTCTGAAGATATTATCTAGTTGTAGAAGTTCTAACTTAGTTGGCCAGTCCATGCTTGACCATCACAATTTCTTTTATAACCAAATTAGGAAATTGGAACATGTGATTTCTAATAATTATCAGTTACACTCTCAAAGAACTACAGTACTGTGTAATGTTTTCTATTGTGAAGTTGCTTTTGTTTTTGTGTTTTGCAAGTATTCTACCACTGAGCAGATTCCTAGTACTGACATTGTTTAATTTGGATTACTTAAGTATATATACATGTCCTGCTTTTTCAGTACATTTGAAGTTTTGTAGATATTTATAGTAAGTAACTGCTAATACTAATTATGGCATAGTACCTGTGATAATTTTTTCTTAATCTCTTGGGTTGAACCATATATTGCTATTTTTGTAGACAAATGTATATCAAAAATTTTTATGGTTTTAGCCAAATTTAAAACACATCCTATCTCCTATTGAGGCCAGCCAGGGCTACAAAGTATGACCCTTTCTCAAAAAAAAGAAAGAAAGAAAGAAACAGCAACAGTAAAAATTACTAAACTCATGACAATTTCTACTTAATTTTATTCCTATCTTTGAATATGTTACACATAGTTTTAGTCCTCCTTCAGTATCACTGCCAGCAGAAATAACTCAATTTGTTAAATTATATAGATAGCAAATAAAAGCAAAGGGATGATGGTCACCTGCAGAGCTGTATTTCACCTGCTCAGAGACTGCCTGGTGGGGTTATTTCTTACAGCGACTTGTAAAATCTAATGAGTTTCCAGATCTTTGTCATTCTAGGCTGAAAGTTAATAATACTAAGATAGTAACAGGATTATAATGCAAACTTAGAGGTGGGGGTGTAGGATGAGACTACCAATGTTGAAATTTTAGCTTGTTTTATAGGAAGCCTGAAGTTCATACATCATAACAAGTAAATATCTCAAATATTAACTGTAGAGATTTCCTCTTATTATTGCAAAGAAATATTTTTAATTTCTGTATATGTTAAACAATTTCTATTACCACATTTTGGGTGTTTTATGTGTTATCAAGCTGTGTTTTTGTGTTTTGTTTTAGCTTATTTGCACTAATCTTGATGAACTCAGGGAATTAATCACAAAAATCGAGAATGAACTCAAAGATCTGGAAAACAGTAGAAAAAAATCGGTAGGTGTTTATCCAAAAGTTCTATCTGTTATTGTCAGCATTAAAATTTATTCCTGCTCTTTTTCCAAAGTTTTAAAAAAATCTTGTTCTTCTAATTACATGAAAATTTACAATTAAGGATAGACGAATTGTTTCATTTCTCCCATATGGTCTAATTTTCATTTTTAATACAAACAGATGGTATAGAGGCAAGAAGATTAATTTTCTTTACCTGGTTTATAACAGGTATATACTTAGATATTCTCAAATATGCTGATTGTTTTCTAACTGTAACTTTTTAGATACTGCGTATTCTTAATCCCTTATCTTTAATGGAAGCCTATTGCTTAGCAACAAACTTATGTGTAATATAAAACAGATGTAACCAGGCCCCAAATTCTTTTTATTTTTACCAAGGTGACACCTAAAAAAAACATTACCAGACTGTAGGTTTTTAAGATTAATTTTTTAGTTATGTATCTTAACAAAAATTGATCAATTAATTTCCTGAATTTTTCATTGTTCTTAAGAGGCTTAAGGTTACATATGTGAGCATATATGAGCATGTTACATATATGCTCTTATTTGGTAAAGTGCTCCGTGTTGTTCTTTAGAAATAGATAGCATGTACTTAATTGGCATTTATAGTTAGATTATGTCATTGAACACAATTATATACTAATAAGTACTGAAAATAAATATACCAAATACTTAAGAAAAATCAATCATTAAAAAAACCCTTTGTTTTCTCGTGAAACCACTTGGTTTATGTTTAAAACCTATTGATATAAATATGTATAAAATATGATGAGTGATTCTGCAGGTTTATAGTAGTCATTTTACATTCTGTTAGGAATGATATTTTAGAAGTACTTTGAAGGGAGCAGACTGAAGTATCAGAAACTTCAGTCCTCTGTCTTAATACAAACAGTGAAAGAACCTTTTAGTATTTCAGAAGTCTATCATATGATACATCTGAAAGGATAGCTGTGATCTAAGAGGAGAAATAATGTTCATAATAGTCATCAGCCAAATGTGGTGGTGCACTCAGGGGAGGCAGTGCCAGAAGGATATGTATGAGTTCAAAGCCAGCCTAGTCTGCATAGTGAAAACCAGGCCAGTCAATACTTCATAGTTGGACCCTGCTCAGAACAGAACAAAAACAACCTAAACAGCTACCAGTTAACCAGAAAAACAAAAACATATGGTCAGTACACCATCAGACAGTGAGGAAAACATTTCAGAAATACTTCATTTAAAATTGTTTGTTTTCACATGTGCTTTATATATCTGGGTGGTCTCTTGATGTGAAAGGCTACTTTATTAAAATTTACTACAGCAATTTGTTCTTCACACAAAAAATTATGTGAGAATATTTTCTGCCAAAAGGTTTTTTTTATTTTATTCAATATTTTATGTTCATAGAAGGCTCATTCTTTAGTAGGAAAGTATTACCTTTTTTTAAAGAAAATCAAGACATAATTTATAGTTTTTTAGGAGTTGTTTTTAGTTATTACCTCAGAAGCTATTGTTTTTATGTTTCATAACTGAGCAGGCTTCTGTAAATTCCTAAGCCTTTATATACTGCACTTAAACATTACTTTGTCTATATGATACAAGTTTTGTTTTTCCTGCATAGTTTCAAGCATAGTTGATTCAAGTACATACAGCACACATTACAGAAGGAGAACATTTGCTGGCACTCAAGATTTGCTGTAAAACCATCCTCCTCACTTCCGTGGTGAAGTGGAACTGCAGTATAAGCATATTGCTTTCCCCATAGGATCAAGTAGAAGAAAAATGAAAGGAAACAAACTAGAGGTACTTGACAGGATAGTCTTTGAGAGTAGATTTATTAGGAAGTTTTAATATAGAGAGTTTGATGGATTTTATCTTGTGTCTCCAAACTTGTCCATGTCCTTTGTTATTTACAAGTTGCTTTTAATGTTTCCATTCTTGAAGAAATGGGATTCTTGGAAGTGTACTTTACCAGGGATAATTTTACTGATTACCAATAAGATATAAAGTATTTCCCCTTGGCTGAAACTCCCTAAAGGATTATTTACATACACAATTGTCTTAGCCAGTGAAAATGACCACAGGGCATAGAACAAATTTTAGAATTATCTCCCCTACACACACGCTTTTTTTCCTTTACAAAATCCGATGTTGAATGTGATCTATGTAAATTACAGAAATGAACTTTGTATTTGTTTGGTATCATTTAAAAGTGAGCCATTCTCCTTAACAGAACTTTTTTTATAAATTAAAACTTAAACATTAGTCAACATAAGTGTTATCAAAAATCCTTATTGTAATCATTTAATGAAGAACTTTTGTGCCTCCTACTATCTGAGTACAATTTAAACCTCTAATTGACTCAGTGGTTACTTGTGAATATCAGTTGCTTTATTATTGTAAAAATGTGCTGGTGTCACTTGCTCTAATTAAAGGTTCATCATGTATTTTGAAGGATTATTTTGGTACTTTTGCTTTTGGTCTGTCTTTTTTTTTTTTTTCATTGCCAGGTTGTTATTACCTTTTATTGTGTTCATATGTTTGCCCTAGTTGGAATACAGTGGATTTTAAAAGCAGGTAATACTGGAATTGGTTCTACAGTGAAGGTCATTGTGGGGAGGGGTTTGTTTAATAAAATGTATGGACTAGATGATTGAGATGGCTGCTTTGAATTATTCCTTATCTCATGGACTTCCTTTGCTATTGCCAGATAAATGGAGGATTGATATGTATGTATCCCCTAAGAGGATTATTGTCAGGACCAAAATAATATTTAGAATTAAACATTTTTTTCATTTAATATTGATTTTCATTATTTTAATAACAATGAATAACAAAGAAGATATAAATGTTTATTTACCCGTAAGTGTCACTACTAAAGCTAGAAATTGCCCATGGGATATTGGTTTAATACAGATTCATATAATAAGCACCTAGGTGTTTCAGAGAGCTGCTTGTTTCTGGAGTCTTTCCAAGTGCTTTTTCCTACAAATAACAAGAAAAGCCAGGCATGCTATTCATCCCTGTAGTCCCAGCAGTGGGGACAGGGAAAGGAGGGTCAGAAGTTGCAGGGTATCCTCAGCTGCAAGTCAACCTGGAATACATGTCGAAAAAAAATCCATTTTCTTATCAAGCCAGCATTGCGTTTAAAAGGTTATTTTTGTTTTCTAATTTAACAGACTTTGTATTGTAAAACACTTTATAGTTAAATTTAAAAAATTTTTAAGAGATCTCAAGATTTGCCATTGAACTGTTTATTACAATGGAAGATTATATAGTCTCTTAAAATGTAGATTGTTTCTTTTGGATTCTGTAATTGCTGTACTTACATCTGTTCTCAGCTCTGTCTGAGCTGAGTAAGGCCTCTGGTTGAGATGGGAAGCAACATACTTTGACAAAGCCTTTTCATTTTCCTCATCATAATTTAGGCCACAGGATGTTTTAGTGTTCTCCAAGAGGAATTCCATTTTTTGCTGCTTGTGTTCTTGTGGCTTTAGTTGAAGTAAAACTTCTATTCTGCTGAATTATTTGGGAAACATTCTCTCTAGGGAATTTTTTAGTTTTTCTGGAACTTAGAGCATGACTGTTTTAATACATTTACTCGGTCTTGCTGTACTTGAATTTTACTAGATGTCTATATTGCCTTCTAGGTAGTAAAAAATTGAAGATATTTGCCATTCTTTTAAAAAATTTTCATTAGCCTGGTTTTCATCATTTGCTCAATTTATGCTTTATCAGTTTATTCAAAGAGGCATCTACCTTTAATAAAAAATGTGTATATAGATTGAGAATAAGAAAATAATTTTAAATATATATATATATATATATTAATTTTGGAGGGGTCTACTAAAGAGTGAGCTGTATCACTAGGGATGTGATCTGACACCCAGGCTTTCTCTGTGTACAAAGCAGTGATGTTATCACAATGGTAATTACATGCCTTTGTACTTCATTTTAATGCTAGTATAGAAGTACAGTGAAAGGCGATAAATACGTTCAATGTGACACTTAATCTTAAGTGAAAACTAGTGAAAGTAGCAAGAGAAAATTTTACTCTGCCAGTGTTAAAATTCTTTTTTAAACTTTTTCCATAGTAATCTTCAGTCATTTCACTACATTATTAAAACTAGTACTTTCTCAAAAGGGACTATATAACAGTAAAATTAAGGTGGCATTTTTAATCTCCTAAACTGAATACACATGACTGCAAATGTGGAGGTAGTTTCTTACTGGATGTAGTATTAATTTTTATTTAATATTACTTAGAATACAAAAAATGTCACAAACAATTTAGTTTTTTAAAGTAGGTTTTGTTGATTTTGGTTTGGTTTGGTTTTTTGAACCAAGGTTTCTCTGTGTTCCTCTGACTGTCCTGGAATTTGCTCTGTAGGCCAAGCTGGCGTTGAACTCAGAGATCTGCCTTCCTCTGCCTCCCCAGTGCTGGTATTAAAGGAGTTCACCACTAAACCAAGCTAAAATAGCTAAATTTTGTTTGTGTTGTTTTTATTCACACGAGTATACATTCTTTGCAAGCCACCTTTGAATTGGATTTGGGTTTTAAATGAGCCATCATTGACCATCAGGGATCCATTGACACTTTGACAGTTATTCTCATTTTTCTTGAAAACCATAATGCAATAATATTAATAAATTGGCAGTACTTTTCCATCATAGGACTTCTGTCTATGTAAGAATCAGACCTATAATGCAAGTACTTTGCCTTGTGATCCATGTTTCTTTCTATGTACTAAAATTTGTAAGCAGAAGCATGTTGGGAAGTAGCATTCATACTTTGACTATATATGTCAAATTTTTTTGCTTTGTAATTTTTCAAAAGATAAAGTGAACAGATGAAATGATATGTGTTAATCATATATAAATTTATCACCAACAACATAATAAAATTCTGTTTTTACACTAATACTTCCTCAATTTAAAAAGAAATTCCTGTGTGTTTATACATGATTTAACTTTCTTATTATATGATTCCTAATAACGTGTCTTGGTTATATACAACATTACTAGAAAATCTATGTAAGAAATTGGATGGTTTGTGTGAATGTGTTTACTATACAAAGCATCTGAATGTATTAATGTGTAGACATATCCATGATGAAGAGATACTTAATAAATGTAGAATTTACTTATTTTCCTATTTTCCCTTAGGTTTCCAATGTCCCCAGCATTAGTAGATAGCCAGTTTCCTCTTTGCAGCACCCTAGCCAGTGTTAATCTGGCACTGTCAAACCCATCCCATATTACTGCAGCAGGATGCAGTTGTTCTTTAGTTATGAGGTAAGTTTCCCCCATCTCATTTCACACTCATTGAGATGCAGTTTTTCGTTTTACAATATTGTGTAGTTTTGTAAGTTTGTTTCTTTCCTCATATGATTCCTTAGGTTATTATTGGTCCATTATACTCAAAAACTTATAAAACTGCATAATATAATCAAGGTCTTACCTTGTGATATTTAATAATATTCCTTAAAGCATCATTTAAAAACTCCATGGTTTGGTAGATAAGCATCTAATACAAAGGGAGCTGGCAGTCTGCAAATGCTGTGGACATTGGATGAGAAGCATTGAGAGGTAAGCTACAAATGTAGACTATTAGCTGTTGTTTTTCTGTTGCATGTTTGCAATGCATTGTCCTGTTCACATTAAAGTTTATAATCTATTAATTTTTAAAAAAAAATACTACTCTTAGACTGGAAAGATGGCTTAGTGGTTAAGAACAGTTGTTCTTGTAGAAGATCACATTCAAGTCCCAGCATCCACATGGTGCTTCTCACCACTGCAACTCTAAATCCAATGCCCTCTTCTGACCTTGGATATGAAGTACACACAGAGCACATATATCCATGCAAGCAAAATACACATAAAATAAAATGAATAAGTTTTTTTAAAACTACTCTTTTTATTAAAGTACCTTTAATAAATGTTCATAATATAAAATTTATATAATGTATTTGAATTTATCTTTAAAATTTTTAATCCCTGAAAATAGTCAGAATTCTGATGATTAAAAAAGAAAAAGGATAGGCCAGGTGTGGTGGCACACACCTTTAATCCCAGCACTTGGGAGGCAGAGGCAGGCAGATCTCTGTGAGTTCGAAGCCAGCCTGGTCTATAAACTGAGTCCAGGAGAGTCAAGGATACACAGAGAAACCCTGTCTTGAAAAACCAAAAAAAAAAAAAGTTAAAATTTCCCTGTGTTCACTTACTTGTTTTAAAGTTGGTAATCAGATTATGTGCATAATTTATATTAAATGATATACAAAATACATTTTTAGTAATGTTCTACCATGGTAGCACTTGAGTAGTTGCCCCAAATACCAATCCACTCTTAATCTCTCTGTCTAACAGTTTGATTTTTAGTTCTGTAATCAGTACACATGAAAATTTTTGTATTTCTTAGAAAATCAATCAATTTATTTTATATTAATAAAGATAAGGGAGCACTTTGTTTTTATTCTTATTTTCTTTTGACACACTCAGTAGCCCAGACTGGCCTCAAACTTTGCAGCAGTCCTCTTGCCTCTAACTCCAGAGTGCTGGGAATATAGGCATGTGCCACCGTGCCACTTGCTGTTTTCCTTTTTCCTTTGTGTTATATTCAGTTTTAAAATGTCTATTTTAATTACTGTTATATTTTTAATTCACTTTTAACATTGCAAGGGTGTCTACACAATATTATCTGTTAGTACCTATGTAGGAATAAGTAGGTGTATAATCTAATCTATTTATACTTATTTAAGAATTGGTTTTATAGGGACCAGGAGAGACAGCATGATGTTTTGAAACGAGAATAGATTTTAACATTTGTGAGTTGCAGAACTTTAGTTTGAAGTCAGTTCCATTTTAAGGTATTTACTGAGTTGGCTTTAGACAGTTTTCTTCTAGAAAAAAATATGCCCTTTTAAGTTTTAATAAATCCATCTTGGAAGAAATGTCAGAATAATTTTTTTACATCTATATATATATGAATAAAGTTGATCAGTTAGAAAGCTATTTCTGGCTTGTGATTGATTACTCACTTAGTTTAAACATCAATAAACATTTGTTTGATTTGAAGTATATTTTTATATTGGACCAAAGGTAAAGCATATTGTTACTAACTCTAATTGCTTGTAAGAATAAATAACCTGCATGTTTTTTGTAATAGTTCCACTGTGCACTGTGAAAGTGCACTACTCAGTAAAAAGCAACAACGTTGGGATTGAGGAGTTAGCTTGGTGGTAGAGAAAAGCGCAAAGCTCAGAACTCAGTCCCTATCACCAATGGTATGAGGCAAAAAATGTCATTATTTTAATTGCATTTGGACTGTAAGTATCATGTTTTAACCAGATGACACATGAAGCTGTGGATTCGTTCCCATGAGTAGTTGAGTGAAAACCCTTGTCTTAAACAAGAACTGATTCTGCTCTTTCAGCCGCCTGAAGACTATAGGTTCATATTCCCATGGCAGTGCATAAGGTTCCTTTCACTAGACTCATTATATGTTTTATAGTTTTATACATTTTATTAATCTTTTATAGAAGACCATAGATATTTCAAAAAAGGTTAATGGATAAGGCAATTATAAAAGTTATAAATACATTCTCTGATTAAACATTTAAATTCCCTTCCTTGTATGTAGTTTTTTGATTCAGTAATATATTTTCTAGATGTTAGTTAATTAAAATCAAAATTAAATGTAAAATCTTTTTTTTATATTTATTTGTTGCTTCAGGTTACATCTCCATCATATTGTCCTCTTTCCCCCCTTCCCAGCTCCTCCCTCCCACTCTCTGCACCCTAATTCTTACATCCCACTCCTCTGGAGTGGAGTATCCCTACATAACAGTCCCCCACCCCGGTTCAGAAGTCATATGAGGGCCAAAAGCCTCCTCATACACTGGGGGCCTACAAGGCAGTACCACCAGTGAAAAGGGTCTCATTGCCAGGGAGAGAAAACTAAACAAACAAACAAAAACAAAAAACAAAACCACACACACAAACAAACAAAACAAAACAAAAAAGTCTTTGTCCATGTTCCCTTTGGTGCGTTGGTTGTAGTATAGATGTCCTATACTATGTAGCTAAAATACGACTATAAGTGAATAGATGCCATGTGCATCCTTCTGAGTCTGAGTTAGCTCACTCAGGATGAGCTTCTCTACTTCCATCCATTTGGCTGCAAATTGCATGATTTCCTTGTTTCTGATAGCTGAGTAGTATTCCATTGTGTAGATGTACCACAGTTTTTTAATCCATTCTTCGGTCGAGGGACATCTGGGTTGTTTCCAGTTTCTAGCTATTACAAATAAAGCTGCTATGAACATAGATGAGGAAACTTCCTTGTGATTCGGTGTGGAGTCATTTGGATGTATACCCAGAAGTGGTATGGCTAGGTCCTGAGGCAAAGCTATTCCACGTTTTCTAAGATATTGCCAGACTGACCTCCATAGTGGTTGCACAAGCCTGTACTCTCACCAGCAATGGAGGAGGGTTCCCCTTTCTCCACACCCTCGCCAGAATGTGTTGTCATTTGAGCTTTTGATCTTAGCCATTCTGACATGTGTGAGATGGAATCTTAGAGTTGTCTTGAGTTGCATTTCTCTGATGATTAAGGATGTTGAGCATTTCTTCAAGTGTCTCTCGGCTTTTAGGAATTCCTCCTTTGTGAATTCTCTGTTTAGCTCTTTCCCCCATTTTTTTGATTGGATTATTTGGTTTCTTGGCATTTAATTTCTTGAGTTCTTTGTAGATTTTGGATATTAGACCTCTGTCAGATGTGGGGTTGGTGATTTTTTTCCCAGTCTGTAGGCTGCCGTTTTGTTCGAATGACAGTGTCTTTTGCCTTACAGAAGCTTTTCAGTTTCATGAGGTCCCATTTATTAATTGTTGGTCTTAGGTCCTTCAAAGAAGAGCTAACACCAATACTCTTCAAACTCTTTCAACAAATAGAATCAGAAAGAACACTGCCAAACTCATTCTATGAGGCCACAGTCACCCTGATTCCTAAACCACACAAAGACCCAATAAAGAAAGAGAACTTCAGACCAATCTCCCTCATGAACATAGATGCAAAAATACTTAATAAATACTAGCAAACTGAATTCAAGGACACATCAAAAGTGTCATACACCATGATCAAGTAGGCTTCATCCCAGGAATGCAAGGATGGTTCAACATACGGAAGTCTATCAGCGTAATTCACCATATGAAAAAGATGAAAGAAAAAAAACTACATGATAATCTCGCTAGATGCGGAAAAAGCATTTGACAAAACCCAACACCTCTTCATGTTAAAGGTTCTGGAGAGAATGGGCATACAAGGACCATACCTAGAAATAATAAAGGCAATATACAGCAAGCCAGTGGCCAACATCAAATTAAATGGAGAGAAACTTGAAGCATTTCCTCTAAACTCAGGGACAAGACAAGGATGCCCACTTTCACCATATCTCTTCAATATAGTACTTGAAGTTCTTGCTAGAGCAATAAGACAACTAAAGGAGATCATGGGGATACAAATTGGAAACAAAGTCAAATTATCCCTATTTGCAGACGATATGATAGTATACATAAGCGACCCTAAAAACTCCACCAGAGAACTCTTACAGCTGATAAACACCTTCAGAAAGGTGGATGGATACAAAATTAATTTAAAAAATTTCAGAAGCCCTTCTTTATACAACAAACAAATGGGCTGAGAAAGAAATAAGGGAAACAACCCTCTTCACAATAGCCACAAACAATATAAAATACCTGGGTGTAACTCTAACCAAGCAAGTATAGGACCTGTACAACAAGAACTTCAAGTCCTTGAAGAAAGAAATTGAAGAGGCCTTTAAAAGATGGAAAGATCTCCCATGCTCATGGATAGGTAGGATCAACATAATAAAAATGGCCATCCTACCAAAAGCAATATATAGAATTCAATGCAATTCCTATCAAAATACCAACACAATTCTTTGTAGACTTGGAAAGAGCTATTCTCAATTTCATATGGAACAACAAAAAACCCGGAATAGCTAAATCAATCCTGTACAATAAAAAAACATCTGGAGGTATCACCATCCCATATTTCAAGCTGTACTACAGAGCAATAGTAGTAAAAACAGCATGGTATTGGTATAGAAACAGACCAGTGGATCAATGGAGTCAAATTGAAGACCCAGAAATGGACCCACACACCTATTGTAAAATCTTCTTAATCATTTTAAACTCTTATATTGTAAAAATTAACTTAGTAAGTTATCAGAGACACCACTACAGCAATTATTGATATAAATTGATATCAAGATTTTCAGATACATAGTCTACCCTTCCTCTTCCTCATCTACATAGACCAAACTGGTGTCATCTGCAATCCCCATCCCATCACTAGTGTACTAATTCAGGCAGCAGCTGTGCAAGCCATACTACCTCTGCAGGTGTCCCCTTTCTCCTTATGATCCACACGAGTTCTCTTAAGATTTTAATCCTTTTTCTAATGAATTCTACCATGGAGAGGGTATTCCTTCTACTTTCTTTCTTTTGTTTTTTTTTTTGGTTTGTTTGTTTTTTTAATAATTTATTTATTGTTTCTTCAAGTTACATCTCAATCACAATCCCCTCCCTACTCCCCCCTCCAGTCCCACCCTTCCACCCTCCTCCCCCACAACCCCCCATCCTCTTCCCTTCTTTTTTTTTTTTTTTTTTTAGTTTAAGGTATTTCTTTTTTCCCCCCAACAGCTCTCCCTTTCAGCCCAAAAAATGGTTCTTATTCTGATAACTATAAATAAAATACAAAACAACAGAAATAAATAGGCCACAATTATAAGAGTTATATGGCTTAGCATACATTCCCAATGTCCAGTCCATATGTATTGGGCACCTGACTTTAACATTCTACTATCTAACCATCTCCATGTGTTTAAAGTTCTATATCTAACTCAGCTTTCATACTAACTTGCCTCATAATTTTAAAAATATCTTCTTAGATCCAGAACACCCTCTTGATTCCTAAACAATTCAAAATTTAACTATGAGACTCTAGCTATCTATTCTTCAACCACCTCAGAGACCTGAGAGGGATAAATATATCTGATTATATAGGAAGTGCAGGGCCTGCAGCTTCCAAAACTGAAAAATGACATACCAGTGGCTGCCTGGACAGTTCGCATTTTCTCTCCATACATTACAGCATCAATCTTCAGCCATTTGGCTCCATTTCTCTGACAGACATTGATTGTAGAGCAGGAATTATGAAGGACTTACCTACCCTGTCTTGGCAGAGCTAGGCTGTCGACTTATCTGCTTCCAAGTTTTGTCCTTTTTGGACAGAAGGGAGATGATTGAATTGGTGGTAAGCCGTTCTCTTGGCAAGAAAAACCCCTTGCTTCTTCCTTTTGTTTTATGGATTAAAAAAAGATAGTACTTCATACTATCTCACCAATTCTTTTGAGAAAAGTTTGATTTTAAGGTACAATTCACTCCTTACTTGGGTCTGATTTATACTTTTCTTAGAATATATTTGGAAAGAAACAAGACTAGCTTAATATCTTAAAGCATCATTTCTCAACCTGGACGTCAAATGAGCCTTTCACAGGGATCACCCAAGACCATCTGCATCTCGGATATTTATATTATAATTCATAACAGCAAAATTAAAATTATGAAATAGCAACAAAATAATTTTATGGTTGAGAATCACCACAACATGAGGAACTATATTAAGGGGTCACAGCATTAGGAAGGGTGAAAACCACTGTGTTGTAGGTAATTCCATATTAACTGAGCACATGTAATAATGTTTGCTGCTCTTGCAGAAGACCTGGGTTCAGTTACCAGCACCGACGTGTAGGTGCAGAAGCACCTATAACTCCAATTTCAGAAGGTCCAACTCCTTCTGGCTTCACATGCATTACACACACATGGTGCCCATATATGTACAGGCAACACACTCATACACATAAAATAAAAATGAATCTTTTTTAGGCATGAATTAGTATAGGATTCATATTTGGTGTGTCTACAGGATATAATCCTACCTCTTCCTACTCTTCTAATAAACAGTTCCCTTTCTAAGATTCAAAAACCTCAGAAGAAATACAGCTGTTTATGTAAACACACATTCTATTGGTCTAAAGTACTGAAACTTTTTGGTCAAGCTATGCTATTAATCATTTTGGGTTATAAAGTTATAGAATTGTCATTTTCAGTAGCGAAGGTTTTATGTGTGTACGTGTGTATGTGTGTATATATAAAAATTGGCAACTTCAAGTACAACTGTAGAATATACCTTTTCTATAATAGATAGTGACCGTGTTCTTCTACATATGGGCAGATTGACTCAGTTGCTTATAGGATAAAGTCTGATTTTATGTGTGTTAAATGTGATGTATAATACATAGTTGTGTGTAGTGTGAGATGGTTGAATTAGTGGCAAGCCTATCTCTTGGCATGAAAAAACTCCTTGCTCCAACTGCAGACAGACTGCTGTCCACAAAGGACAAAACTTGGTAGCAGGGAAGTCGACAGCCTAGCTCTGCCAAGACAGGGTAGGTAAGTCCTTCATAATCCCTGCTCTACAACAAATGTCTGTCAGAGAAACAGGACCCAAAGGCTGAAGACTGATGCAGGAATGTATGAAGAGAAAATGGGAACTGTCCAGGCAGTCATTGGTATGTCATTTCTTAGTTTCGGAAGCTGCAGGCCCTGCACTTCCTATATAAGCAGATATATTTATCCCTCTCAGGTCTCTGAGGTGGTTGAAGAATAGACAGCTAGAGTCTCATAGTTAAATTTTGAGTTGTTTAGGAATCAAGAGGGTGTTATAGATCTAAGAAGATACTCTTAAAAGTGTGTTGCAAGTTAGTATGAAAGTTGAGTCAGATATAGACCTTTAAACTCATGGAGATGGTTAGATAGTAGAATGCTAAAGTCAGGGGCCAAATATGTATAAACTGGACTTTGGGAAGGTATACTGGGCCATTTAACTCTCATAAATGTGGCATATTTATATCTGTTGTTTTGTATAATATTTACTGTTGTGGGAGAAGGAGCCATCTGTTGGACTGAAAGGGGAAACTTCTGGGGGGAAGAGGGTGGAAGGGCGGGATAGGGAGGGGTTTGTGACTGAGATGTAACTTGAAGAAAAAAAAAGTATTTAAAAAAAAAGAAATAACATAAGGATTATATGACACATGAACTTAATAGTTAAGTACTACTCTATAAATGTATCGTTCCTGTAGAGATTAGATGATTCTATATTTGTTGATGAGGTTTATCTTTACCTCAGGTCTTTATAGCCTACATCATATGAGTTTATTAGATGCTATTTCTTTCCTTGTTTGGTTTGGTTTGGTTCTGTCCTTGAGCAAGGGTCTCACTATGTCACTATGTAGCCCCGGATGACCCCAAACTCACAGAAATCCAACTGCTTCTCCCTCTCCAGTGCTGGAATTAAAGTCGTGCACTACCACACCCAGTCTTTGTTGCAGTTGTTAGCAGGTAGTGATGTATTTCTAAGACTTCAAATGTCAGAATCAAGCAGATGTCGGTGTACAAAGATACAGTGTACACAGACAGACAGACTGACTGACAGATGACAGAAAATACCTGTAATACTAGCAAATGGGAGGAACATCAGTAATAGTTCATTTTTTGTTTTTAACTTCTGCCATTTTATTTGTTATTACTTAAGTTTCAACGTTATTCTTGTTTTTTGGGTTTTTTTTTTAACCTCTTTCAACCCCTCCCAGTCCCGCCATTTTAGTGTAGTGTTGTAGGCTTTAAAAACCAGTTGACGGGGCTTGGAAAAGTAACTCTGTGCGTACGAATGCTTGCTGTGTAGAATCTTAATGTCCTCTTGTTTCTGTATCCTCCTGCACATGTGCATAGACACACAGCACCACACATAAAATAAACAACAGTTAACTATTCTAGTTGTTTTTCTATGCTAGAAACTACTAAAATAATTGTAACAATTCCTGGGGAAGTTTTTTTCCCTCTCTCTCCTAGAAATTACAAAAACTTTACTCCGTGAGCTGTATTTACTTACTTAATGAATTTATATAAATATTTGTATCTTTACATAGCTTTGTTCATTTAGTTGGTAAATTCCCTTCCCCCCAACTTTGGCACTGGGAATCAAACCCAAGACACTACATGCATTTGGTAAATGATTAAGATATTTACAACTGACATAATTAGACTATTTTTAATTTAGATAATATGCATTTGGATTTTCTCCTGTAGAGCTGAAGGTCACTAAACATATTCAGAATTCTTACAAAATATTTCCTCTTTTTGTAAACTTTTGTGGAAGAAATATTTTTGATGAATTATTGGCATTTGTTGTGTTTTTATTAGAGGATAAAACTTGATTGATACTGACTTTAGATGAAGTTTAAGGAATTTACTTTTTAAAATTATGTTTCTAGGGCAAATGGTACCATCGGAGGCAAGCTGTAAAAGAATTACATAGTACACTGATACGCCTTTTAAATGAATTGCTGCCATGGGAACCAAAGTTAATGAAGGCTTTTCAGAGAAACAGGTAACAAGCTTTTTGATGCATTTCACTTATTCTAAGGCCCTTAATGTATGATTTTGGGGAAATGTAATAAAATCATTTTGGTTTTTTTCCATTCATTTGTAATTCAGCTAATACAAAAACATCTCTGTGATTTACTTTCCAATGGAAGAAACATGTGATTCAAATGTGATCAGTGCTAGTGGGGAAGAGCATGAGGAAGGGAGTAATGAAACTCCTGTTTCAGAATGTGAAGGCTACTTGTAAATGAAATGAGGAAAAAAAACAGAGTAGAAGGGGTACAATCTCTAAATATAAATGCGTATTTGGCATTTAGAGGAAGCACAAAGAAAAATGATTGATAAAGATTGTGGTAAGGCACAAAAGTCAGAGGTAAAGGTAGCCAGGTCAGGAAGGACTTAATCTTTTAAAAATAGGGCATCTTCAAAAACCTCAAGGATCTGCAGAATATGGCATTCAAAGATGTTTTCTTAACTTAAGATTTTTGATATCGAGACATGTCAGCTCCTGACAGCACCCCCTATTCTACTCCAAGTAGAAGATGAGCATCGAAGAATCTCCAGTGGGAGATGATTGAATTGGTGGTAAGCCTTTCTCTTGGCAAGAAAAACCCCTTGCTTCAACTGTAGACAAACTGCTGTCCAAAAAGGACAAAACTTGGAAGCAGGTAAGTCGACAGCCTAGTTCTGCCAAGACAGGGTAGGTAAGTCCTTCATAATTCCTGCTCTACAATCAATGTCTGTCAGAGAAACGGGGCCAAACGGCTGAAGATCGATGCTGTAATATATGGAGAGAAAATGGGAACTGTCCAGGCAGCCACTGGTATGTCCTTTCTTAGTTTTGGAAGCTGCAGGCCCTGCACTTCCTATATAATCAGATATATTTATCCCTCTCAGGTCTCTGAGGTGGTTGAAGAATAGATAGCTAGAGTCTCATAGTTAAATTTTGAGTTTTTAGGAATCAAGAGGGTGTTCCGGATCTAAGAAGATATTTTTAAAATTGTAAGGCAAGTTAGTATGAAAGCTGAGTTAGATATAGACCTTTAAACTCATGGAGATGGTTAGATAGTAGAATGTTAAAGTCAGGTGCCAAATACGTATGGACTGGACATTGGGAATGTATGCTAAGCCATATAACTCACATAATTGTGGCCTGTTTATTTCTGTTGTTTTGTATTTATAGTTATAAGAAAAAGAACCATTTGTTGGACTGAAAGGGAGAGCTGTTGGGGGGAAAAAGAAATACCTTGAACTAAAAAAAAAAAAAGGAAGAGGATGGGGGGTTGAGGGGGAGGAGGGTGGAAGGATGGGACTGGAGGGGATTGTGATTGAGATGTAACTTGAAGAAATAAAAAACAAATTATTAAAAAAGAATTTATGTGGACTAAGATGAGAAGCTCTTCAAAAGTCTGTAACAGAGACAGGATGTTATCTTCTCTGTTTTGCCTGCTTGCTTGCTATGCTGAGACTTAAATCCAGAACCTTGCACATGGCTAAGCAAACAACCACTGAGCTATATCTCTAACACTAAGGGATTGTTTTGTTTGGTTTGGGTTTTTTTTTTTTTCAAGACAGGGTTTCTCTGTGTATCCTTGACTGTCCTAGACTCACTCTGTAGACCAGACTGGCCTTGAACTCACAGAGATCTGCCTGCCTCTGCCTCCTGAGTGCTGGGGTTAAAGGCTTGCACCACCACTCCTGGCTCTTGTTTGGTTTTATATTGATTGATTGATTGATTTTTGTGTGTGTAGAGTGGTGGGGATGGGGGCGTGACCTGGAATACACACGTGCTTGCTGTGGTATACATGTGGAGGTTAGAAAAAAATGTGTAAGGAGTTGATTCTTTCCTTCCACCATATGGATCTTGATAGCAAGCACCTTTACCCATTTGAGCCATCTCTGCAGCTACCTGGCCTTAAGTTTTAAAGTGTTCACTCTAGCTGCCATATTGAAGTAGCTGTAAGATGAAAGCTGTTGCACTAGTTATACTTTAGTATTTGCCCTGAAAACAGTGGGAGTAGCTTATAGTATCACACATGACAGTGGTTGGGTTTAGATAATCTCCTGTGGCCATAACGTCCCTGCCATGATATACCCTCAAACTGAGACAGACATGCCCCTTCCTCCCTTAAGTTACTTTTGTCAAGTATTTGGTCCAGCAGTGAATGAAGTTGCTAATAAATATGGTAGAAATTGATGAGTAAAAATTCTGATGTCCAAAATTTTTGGTCTAAACTGTTATCATGGATTTGCCATTAACTGAGACAGCAATGACAGAGAAGAGTCACATTTGAAGAATAACAGAGATTGAATAGTTTGGATTTAAGATGTTAAGTTTGATATACTTTCTAAACATCTAATTAGTGGTGTTGAATAAGCATTATTTGAGTTATATAAGTAATTCAAAAACATTACTAGACATGAGGTACAAATTTGGGAGTCATCAACATTGATTATATTTATAGCTATGAGATTAGTAGGCATTACATGTACAGTTGGACATTCCAACATTTAGAAGTGAGGTGGGCGAACAAGACATTTTGAGAAGAAGCTGTGGGAGAATACTTAGTAAGATAAGAGAATAAGCAAGGAAGAAAGGTGTCTTGAAAACTAGTTAGGTTGAGGAAGAAGAATCTATACAAGAGAATTAGAGAGAAACTAAAAAGTAGTCTCTCTCATGACCTTGGCATAAAATAGAGTAGAGAAGTGAGGTAGCACCAAGAAGTACAGGGTATTTAGGTATAGAGATAGCATTTGGAGTTTTATTGTTGTTTGTTTTATTCATAAGAGAAATAATCTGTTTTGGATTAAGTGGAGGGACATTTAATAGGTAGTAACTAGACGGGAGGATAATGTAATTGGGGCTGTTAACATAGGTAGAGAGATGGAAAATATGAATACAAATGAAGGTATTTAAAGATAAGATGTGAGCATATAAAATATGTTTCTAATGTTTATTTTCCATGAAATACAGGTAGTCATTATCTGAGAATAAGGAAGGCATTTGGCCACTGTATAGGTATTTGTCTATTCTAATCTTATAGATGAAAAGAGAAATTTGTTTCACCCTTATTCTTTGCTAGCTCATTTTAGTATCTTATAACCCTATTAAACCCTTAAGCAGCAATTCAAGAGATAAATTGAAAAGAATCACCAGGTGACAATTGCATGCACACATGCTGTACATATTGTGATATACTATTGTTATCCCCAACCTACAAATAAATAACTGATAATCCAGAGGGATTAAGGAATTTGTCCACAGTCTTATAGTAGAAATAGTGCTTCAACTCTAGTATACACTAATTTAAACTTGTACTAAAAAATATACTAAAGAATGTATGTTCAGATTTACATTTTTAAATAAAGGGTCAGGTAGATGTTACACATAGAAACCCTGTCTCAAAAAAAACCTTCAGAAATTTGAAGATGTAACCTTTAAGTTTCTTAAGCATATATCATAAGTTTTGTCTTCTTGGGCAACTAATAATTGGCAAGACTGAACTAATAGACATTTTATATATACTTAAAGCATAATTTAATGACAAAAATTTTTCAATATTTAGCTTAAAATTTTAAATTAATTTAGCTTCCAAAAGTTCCATGTTGCATTGATTTTATTTCAGGAGCCGCCTGAAGAAAGACTATGATGATTTCCGAAGACTACCTGATCATGGTCAGTTCACTAGGGAACTATGGACTACTGAAGATGGTGAAGGGAACCCTGAGAGAGAGGCTCCTAAAGCAGAAATCAGTAAGTCTGTAGACACAGCAGAACCTCTAGACAACCTGGAGAAGGAGCACGTGGATTCAGGTAGGCATCAGACTTTTTAAATAAAAACATAAAGAGAAACTTTTGTTTGTTGTGAAGACAAAAGATAATCTGCTCAGTGAATGTGACTGAGGAAATCTGATATTTTACAGAAATATTATTCTTATGCTTGTAAGAAATTTCTTGGAAGTCATTATTAAATTTCTAAGGGTTTGTGGAGCCAGTGCCTAAATATGTATCATGGCCTGTTACAGATCATGCACTGCTAGTGTGTCCCCCTTTGGAATTCATTGATTGTCCTTTTACTGTTACTACTCTTAAAGCTCTGTTGGTAAAGTTTACTGTAAATGAATTTGACAAACCCTTAAGATTGTGAAGTTTTTTGTTTTTGTTTGTTTGTTGGTTGGTTGGTTTTTCAAGACAGAGTTTCTCTGTATATCCTTGGCTGTCCTGTACTCACTTTGTAGACCAGGCCAGCCTGGAACTCACAGAGATCCACCTGCCTCTGCCTCCCAAGTACTGGGATTAAAGGCGTGTGCCACCACGCCTGGCAGATTGTGAAGATTTTTAAAACAAGATGTGACCAAAGTTGATGGCTTACCAAAGTAAATACACCATTCTAATAAGTATGGCTAAGCTAGACCAAATTACATGTGACTCATTTCAACTCAACAGTGGCATTCTTTAGTTATATAAGAAGTTGATATGAAAATGTGTGGCTAGTAATATGTAAACATATTTCATGTCTTTTGTCAATTGTAAAAGTGAACTTCCTTTAATCAGATATGACTATAAATTATTTAAGGATAAAGAACAGGAAGATAAAGCACAGAAGAGATTTCCCCAGGAAGAAAGCATAGCTAAGCACAAATGAGACATCAGTTGAGAACTTAGAAGTTGATATGCAGGTGGGCTGTTTGAATGAATCAAAGCCTACAGAACTGCCATTTCCAGAGTCATTTAGTGTCTCTAGAAACAGTATCAAATTGTCTGTAGAGCAACCATTCCTCTATGGTATATGGGTTTCCCTATCTAGAGAAACAAAAGAGCCCGATTAAACTGAGTATCTTTTTAAAAGCCATGAGTTTTTCCTTAACACTTGTACATTGACAGCAGGATTAGACCAAAACTAATCTCAGTAATAAGTTTCTCTTAAGCATAGTTGGGATATAGAAGTCAGCATGTCAAAAGTCACCATTTACCTTCCTTGGTAGTACAGAAGCTTTGGGATGACTGTACACCAGATTTCTTAAATTGCCTGCTCAAAGATTGACTTTAAATTCTGTAATTGGTGTTATTCAATCACTGTTTCTATAAACAAAGTGCTTGTTTTTATAATTTTCAGATGATATGAAATTATCAGAAATAGGCTTTCCTATGGCCAGAAGCAAGTTATTGAAAAAAGAATTGCCTTCTAAAGATATAGTGAAGACACTGCCCAAAACACTTAAACGACAGTCCAAACAAAGTAGTTATCTGGATGATAGCACGGAAGAGATTTCCCCGAGGAAGAAAGCAAAGCTAAGCACAAATGAGACATCAGTTGAGAACTTAGAAGTTGATATGCTGATGGACTGTTTGAATGAATCAAAGCCTACAGAACTGCCATTTCCAGAGTCATTTGCCTCAAAGGACTCAGGACTAGTGTCTACTCTCCAGAAAGGGACCAAACCTATTCAGGCCTTGCTTGCAAAGAATATTGGGAACAAAGTGACCTTAACAAATCAACTGCCCCCTTCCACAGGTAGAAGCATTCCTTCTGTGGAAAAGCCAGCTCTATCTCCTGCAGAAACAAGCCCCATAAAGCCAGCATTGACCTGCCTCACCAGTACAAAAGGACCTTTACAGATGGTATACAAAATGCCCTGTGGTCAGTGGTTGCCAGTAGATCTTCACAATAGTTCTGTCAAGATTCAGATGCAGCCTGTGGTGGATTCTAAAACAGGAGAAAAGATCATGCAGCAAGTTCTTATTCTGCCTAAGAATTTTGTGATTCAGCATAAAGAGGGGAAAACAGTTGCAAAAGAGATAGCAGCACCTCAACAGAAAGGCACAGAACATTGTTCATCCTGCCCACGGACAACAAGTGTAAACTGTTCTTTAGCATCTGTTCCTGTCACCTCTGTTTCTACCCAACTGCCTAATAGAGTTTTCAGTAAGACCGTTACACCTTCATCAAGCATGAGTGCTAGATCACAGCCTTTGTCATCTGTAACCTCTGTGAGTAATATATTAACATCACCAGTTAAGACTAGCCAGAGTGAAGCAGGAAAAGTCAAGAACATGGTTTCATCAACTACATTCCCCCAGCCTGCTTCTTCACCCACCATTTCCTCAACAGTTCAGCCTCTATTACCAGCAACAACACTAAATGAGTCTACAGATCCTGACAGTTCCCTCGCCTGTTTTTCAAAGCAAACCATTGATTCTTCTGAGGCAAAGCAAGAACTAAAAACTGTATGTATAAGAGATTCACAGTCGATTCTCGTTAGGACACGAGGTGGGAACACTGGAGTTGTAAAAGTACAAACTAATCCAGAACAAAATTCACCCAACAGTTTATCTTCAAATTCTGTTTTCAGCTTTGCACCTCAACTTCAGGCATTTCTGGTACCAAAATCAACATCATCCCCTGCTTTTTCACAAGTAACTGGAATGACTTCTACATGTAGTCTCCCATCTTTCAGCCAAGCACCTACTTCTGTTTCTATTTCATGTGGCTTTCATCCACCCATAGGGAAAAATCTCAAGCCTACATTAGGCCAACCCTCCAACAGTGGTTATTTGGGCCCCATGGTAGAAAAAACTTCATGCATGCCCTCCTCACCCTTGAAGCCCTCCGTGTCTTCCAGCTCACTGCTACCATCAACAACAAATAGTTCAGTTAGTGTGATTAGCATATCAACAGGAAATTTTGGACAAACCAATACAAATGTTATTCATACATCAACAAAACCACAACAAGTAGATTATATCACAAAAAGTTACCCAGTTACAAGATCAGAAGCAACAGCAGCAGTAAATGGAGATGTGCTCAGTGAGACCCCAGTTCAGAAACTTATGCTGGTTTCAACTCCATCGATTCTTCCTTCTGGCAGTGGACCTTCAGTTAATATGACACTAGCACCAACATCTACAGGTGTTTCTACCCAAAAGGTAGTTTTTATTAATGCTCCAGTTCCTAGTGGCACTTCAGCCTCAACTATTGTTGCAGAATCATTAAAACAGACACTTCCTCCTCCCTTGACTAAAACATATGTTCAGACTCCAGAGCAACCCCAAATAGTGCTAATTCCATCTACAGTGGGAGCACCAATAAAAATAAACTCCTCACCAACTGTGTCCCAGATTAAAGATGTGAAAATTGGACTAAACATAGGCCAAGCAATTATAAATCCTCCAGGAAATCTACCAGCTATATCATCAATTAATATATTGCAAAGTGTAATGCCAAAAGGAGAAGACAAAAATAGTAAAAGCTGCATTTCACCCTTGTCTACAAGTGGTAATTCAGTTCCAGCAATCTCAAATCTTGTAAGTCAAAATCTTCCTCCTGTTAATGAATCTGTGGTTTCTACAACAAGAGCTACAAACATGTTTTCAGGAACAGGAGCAAACGGACCTTTGAGTTCCCTTTCGGTGACTTCATCCCCTGCTTCAGCAGGGACACGACCTCCTGTTTTAGTTAGTGGAAGTGATACCTCTTCAAGAATTATACCCGTTTTGTCAAATAGACTTTGCACAGCAAACCTGGGAAACACTGTAGCTATATCAACTGTAAAAACAGGACACCTTTCATCCTCTGTTCTCATTTCAACTACACAACCAGCAGTATCTCCTAAATGTTTGACATCAGCTTTGCAAATCCCTGTTACTGTTGCCTTGCCTACACCTGTGACTGCAGCTCCAAAAATAATCAACACAGTTCCACATTCAGCAATACCAGGAGGCACTGACCCTGTCTCTCTCTCTAAAAGACAGTCTCGAGCATCTCTCCAGTTTCAGTCATCAGGGACTTCAACTACAGTGCCAACAAATGCAAACACAAATAAACCTCAAGCTGAATTATCATCCCTCTCACCAAGTCCAGGTAAATTAGTTAATATTTCCAACACTACTTCTATGCCAAGCCAGCATATGTCCCCTTCTTTAGTAAAAACAACTCCCAATAGCAACTCTACTGAAGTTGGCTCTGCCATTCACACTTGTGCACCACCATCAAATATAACTAGTCTGGTAGGTGCTTCATTTAGTGAAACTTGTATTCAGCAAAAAATAGTTATCAACACCAGTACACCGTTGGCGCCAGGTACTCAAATAATGATGAATGGAGCCCGGTTTATTGTTCCACCGCAAGGTCTTGGAGCTGGTAGCCATGTCCTCCTTATCTCTACTAATCCAAAATATGGACCTCCTTTAGTTCTTAACAGTGGCCAATGCATACCGGCTATACCAATAGATAATCCTATCCAGAAGATCATACAGACATCAAATAATTCTTTAAGTGGACAGCCTTTAAAGCATTCTGTAAGAAACTCTACAAAGATTGTAAACTCTCTTGGAAGTCCAAGTTCTCTCTCTACAGTACAAACAGCACCACACATTGTAAACACACCTGCTAAACTTCATGTTCCCCCTGCACCACCAGCAGCATTGACTTCGGTAATTAAGTCCTCTCCAGCTACTCTTTTGACTAAGACATCTTTGGTTTCTGCCTTTTCCTCCAATAATCCTCCACTGCCAAGTAGCACATCGGTATTTCATTTGGATACCTCTGTCAAAAAGCTATTGGTTAGCCCAGAAGGAGCCATTTTAAATACCATAAATACTCCAGCATCCAAGTTATCTTCATTGTCTTCATCTCTTCCTCAGGTCGTTGTATCGGCTAGTCAAAATCCTGCCTCTGTCTTCCCTGCTTTTCCATCATCTGGTTTAGAGAAGCCTGACACATCTGCACCTTGAATTTAAACTAAATGAGCCAGTTTTTAAATAATGGGGCATTGTTTTAACTCCCATTTAAGAAAAATTAACTGTTATACTGTTGAAAACATACTGCTTATACTTGTGTGTGTATGCAAGTATGTATGTGTATGTGTCTTAATGTAGCCTCACTGGCTTGCATAAGACTTTGTTTTGGGAGGGAAAAGTATACCATTTCATTTGTTGGTGTGAGGATGTTTTCCAGGTTCTTGGTTCAAAATATGTCATCAAGATGTACCTGTCTATGTAACATAAATTGAACAAAGTCTAGTTTGACTAGTTTAAGTAAGCTAGCCTTTTCACACTTATATTGATATGTTTCTGCTTGAATTTGGACTGTTGTGGTGTATCTACAGTAGAGTATTCTGTGTAATTAGTGACATCTTATTTTTGTTTCTGTAAAAAGAATATATATATATATATTTATGCATTAAGAAAATGCAGTTTTTGGTGTAAAATTGTACATATTCCTTAAATCCCTAATAATCTGTACTAAATATATGTACAAAGAACAATACTGTTTTATTTATGTTTTGTTTACATAATGTATAGTTTTGTAAGTATTTTAGTAATTTTGGACCAGTGAACTGTTAGCAACAATGCAGAAGAATCTGCACATAATAAACTGAGTTGCTGTATTTCTTTGTTAATACCATTTTTGAAATGTGTTCTTGTCCACTGAGAGAATACATGATATAATGAAAACAGTCCTTTAAAATTTTGTCTTAAAATTGGGAATGTCCAGAAATAATAGCACTTGCACAGGCTTTCCACTTGACAGAGCTTCCTTTATGTATCTTGATCCTCACAATAATCTTGGGAGCTGAGTGGCATGTCCATGCTTGCCTGGCCCGTGGGGAGTAGAGCCAGGACATACATGAGTCTAATGGATGCATCACATTCTTTCTCCATAGTTCTACTTCACTTCTCTTTTGAGGTTTTCATTCAAAATTTCATGGTTTCAGACATTTAAAAGAAAATAGGAAAAAATAATTCACCACTAACTTCTGTATCAACAAAAACAATGTGTGGGGTTTTTTCAGATGGGCAGATTTGATATATGTCTATACATCCAAAGCATGCTGCTTCAAACTGCTAAGACTTCCCTGTACCCCTGGGCAGGCCTGGAACTTCAGGTAGGACAGGCTGGCCTTGCCTTGGCCTCCTGAGTGTGCCAGGGTTACTGCCATACCTGGCAAAACTTATTTTTTAATAATCTGGGTTCAGAAAAGGTTTGCAAAAGTAATGCAGAGTGATGGTGTGACCCTTTACCTTCCCCACATACATTTCTGTTTAAATTGAGGTCTTGGTTCACTGTTACTGATCTTCCAAAATTATACTTAAGAGCATGAATTTCCTTGTCATTTGAAATTAAAAGTGAAAGGAAATAGTAGTGCTCTTTCTTCTTTTACTCAGATTATAGAGCAACTGCTTAAATTCTGTTATGAAGCAAATTTTGTGGCTCAGTTGGTTTGACTCAGGGCTTAACTTTAGTGCTTGAGAATGTGCCTCATTGTAAATAAAAGGTAGCTTTGTATTTACTGGAGCTTTATTTTATTATCTTATTGAGATACTGATATATGCACAAGCTTCATCACTGCATTCAAGTCTAAAATTTAAAATGTTAGAAGAAATAGCCCTAGCTGTATGAGATGGCTCAGTGAATTAGGGCGCTTGCCACCAAACCAGAAGACCTGAGTTCAATCCCCGTGTCACACATGATGGAAGGAAAGAACAAGCTTAAGCAAGTCATTTGCTGACCTCCACACATATACCAAAATAAATGCTTTTAAAGATATTTTTTCATTGTTCAAAGAAAAACAGCTAGAGAGATGGCTCAGTGGTTGAGAGCACTTACTGCTCTTCCAGAAAACCTGAGTTCTGTCAGTTCCCAGCACCCATACCTGACTGTTCACAACTGCCTGTAACTCCAGCTCCAGGGGACCCAATGCCTTCTGGTCTCCACAGATACTCACACAAACAGCATGTACACCCATATACATAAATAGAAAAGAAAAGGAGGCCTACAGATTTCCATTCATATTACATCAAAATGATATTATTAAAATGGAAAGGATAACAAGTGTTCCTAAAATGTTGTTCACATTTCTCAAACAATTGTTTTATACTGATGACATAACTCAAGGGTAGAGTGTTTGCCTAATTTACACAAGGCCATGAGTTCTACCCCAATTAGGTGTAGAAGGGAGAGTGAAATTTTTGTGATTGTAGGTTAGGCTACTCTTGAGCCCTTGATCTATACTACCTCACTGCAATGATTACAGATATACATCACTTCTCTGACCATCTTGAAATGTATATTCATGCTCTAAAACAGTACCTTTGCCAGTTGTGTCTCTGGTCTACTCAATCAACCACTTCCCTTTTCCCATTTCCCTATCAGTATTTAAAAAACAAAACTTAGTTTTCAAGAGATACTGATAATATTAAAAATGCATTCATTGTAGGGGGCTGGGGAGATGGCTCAGTGATTAGGAGCACTGACTGCTCTTCCAGAGGCCTGGGGGTTCAATTCCTAGTACCCACATAGCAGCTCACAAACTAACTCCAATTCCAGGGGATCTGACACCCTCACACAGACATACATGCAGGCAAAACACCAACACACATAAAAATCATTTTTAAAAATTAAAACCTTTTAAAATGCATCATATTACGCATGAATGGTACTCATTCAATGAATATATTTATATGCCTAGTATATAAGGCAAAATAACCTAAACTTTCACCTGCTGTCTCAAAAGAACCACTAAGCCCCTCATAGAGCCTAACATTACTTTTAGTCTTACTGTTGGTCCCATGGAGACAAAAAAAGAAAAGAAAAGAAAAAAGAAAAAAAAAACCTCAACTAAATATTTTCTAAGCCCCAATCTTTTTTTTATATATATATAAATGTTATTTGTACTTCAAATGCATTTGTGTTTTGCCTGCATGTATGTTCCGTGAAGGTGTCAGATCCTCTGGAACTAGAGTTACAGACAGTTATGAGCTGCCATGTAGGTGCTAGGAATTGAACCTCGGTCCCCTGGAAGAGCAGCCAATGCTCTTAACCACTGAGCCATCTCTCTAGCCCCTTAAACCCTAGTCTTGAAAGCTTGGTATGAGTTACAGAATCCCTGAAGTGAAGCCCTAACTTAACATCGTAAGAAGCAGGAGTATGCTTCCTGCTTCTCATTCTTTTCACTGTACTGGGCTGTAGTTTCCAGAAAGTTTGAAGCATATTGTCTTCCTTTTCTGACTTTAAAGCTTCATTATAGTTTCTCAATGTTACATGTCTCTTTCTCCTTGCCATTCTGCAGTTGCCATCATGATACTACAAGCACTTGTAGCCTGAGGAAAGCTCTCCACACTGCATGTAAATGCCTGCTGTTGGCACACAGTATTCAGATGTACTTGTTGAGTAGAGCTCTAGGTAGCTTTTTATCTGAACGCCTAGTTTACTTTGTTTTGAGACAGTTGAGTGCATGCCTAGTATGTAGGCATGAGGCCCTGAATTCAATTCCCAGCACAGAGGAAATGGAGGCAGGAAGATCAGAAGTTCAAGACCGTTCTAGATACATAGTTAAAGACCAGCCTGAGATACACTGAAGCTTGTCTCTAAAAAATTAAAAGGCTGACACAGTCTTCAGTTTCAGAAATGTTCTCAGACTCTGTCCTTTGCAATCGCTCTGATTTATGTTGTTGATTTTTTTTTTCATTTTCCCAAAGCTGTTTTTTTTTTCCTTCTCAGTTTTAGGTTTTATTAAAAAGTGATTTCTACTTGAAGTTCTTAGACACATTTAAAATGCTTTTGCCATCATTTGAGATTAAGGGATTTTGATGTCTCAAGTGACTGAGCTGTTTACATCTTAAGTCAAGCCATAAGATGAAAATGTAGAGGACTCCTTCCTGTTCCTTTGAAGGTCTGAGATATCTTTAAGTCAAGTAGGCTTCCCTCTCTAGATGTTTACAAGTGCTGCCAAACTCGACATTTGTAGCTTCAGGTAATTTCATCAATTATTAAAGTCAGTCTTACCTTCTCACTGACTTAACCATAGTTGGTACCTTTTTGGCTAGTTCTTTTTCCTTCCTTAAATAAGTATGCCTGCTGTATACCATAGCAACAATCACAATGTCCATATCAAAATCTCCAAGGGAAATCTTTAGAGGCTTGAGGCTTGGATTCAAGCAGACCAGTGTTAGGACCTATGAAGGAGAGAGGGAAGGTGGTTCTATAAAATTATTCTCTAACTTCACTCAGCTCACCTCACCTCAGAGTGAAGGTGGTGGTACTTGTCCAGTATATTTGGCTAACAGGAAAAGGCTGTTTGTACTCAGAAGAGACTAATCATGAGTTCTGGCCAGTGTAGTCCCCACCTGGTTCTCAGAAAACTGGAGATCACAGCAGCACCATACCCTGAACCCTTCTCTGCCATTAAGTGGGTACACTGCAGTGGAGGCTTGGAGCCCCATGTTTACCAGTGAACTTGATCTCCTAGCTTCACATTTTCGTCATCAGCAAGTAAGCCTACCTACAGTGTTTACAAGGCTCTCCAATCCCTGAGACTGGTTTTTTGTTTGTTTGCTTTTGGGGGGGGTTGTTGTTGTTGGTTTTTTTTCAGTCCAGGCAGCAAAGGCCTTGAAGCACTGAATTCAGAGCCTCAGCTTCACTGGTACCGCTTTTTAGTGTCAGGGTGTTAGTGCTTTACCGTTCACGGGTTTTCTTTGAAGCTGTCTGTCCCTAATTCAATATGAGTGTCTCTTAGATGGGGTAGACTCCTTCAGTTGTTTCCACATAGGCTTCTAGCACCAGATGGCCCTTCTGTCTTTAGCATAGGACTTCCAAGGTTGCCTGCAGTTGATTGAATCTGAGGAGTGGTCTGCAGAAGTAGGCTGAATTTTGCACTTTCTATTCCTTTCAGCAAACATTCTAATTTCTCTTTGGTGGGCTCAACCAAAGTTCATCACCTATGACATTCTTGGAGGGATACTGAGAAGCAGTCCACATGGGAAAGAGATTTGTCAGTGTCTGACAGTATGGGAGGCTTGGAGAGGCCTAGAGATGAAGCCATGGTCCTTCTGAAGACAGGAATGAGGTTCAAAGAAGGTTTTGTGAAACAGGATGGGGGTGGTGGGGTGGCGAAATTCCTGATAAAGTCTCTTCATTTAGAATTCATTGGACTCAAAGAATGGGAGTATTTTAAGTGGTAAGTAATACTCATGAAAGGCACATTTTTTAGTAACTCATTGAATTTTTTTTTTGTTGTGCTTATCCCTTTAGTCTTGGATAGAAATGATCTTGTTAATGTTATGCTCATGTTTCTAGTGACAAAAGGTATTTTGGATGATAATTATTGACTATTAAATAAAAAAATAATCATGTAGTGAAAAAGACATTTCTTCAAACAACCTTGAGTTTTCTGGGATTTTTAGTAATGTCTCTAACAGAAAGCAGGTCTCAGGCTCATGGCTCTTTACAACCATTCAATCATCCTAGGTTTTAGTTTTAAAAAAAAACTTTTAATTATTCATTTTATAGCTCTACTTATGAAAGTAATACCAGTTTGCATTTAGAGTGTTTTAAATGTTGAGAATCATGAAAAGGAGCTGACACAATTACCCTTCACAAACTCTGTGAGGAAAGGGAGCCTTGACTGTGTGTGTTGGTGGGGGGTTCCTAGTCAGGATTCTGCTGCTGTGAGGAGCACTGGCCAAAAGCAAGGTGGAGAAGAAAGGCTTAACTGTAAGCTTTGGCTTACACTTCCACATTGTAGACCATCATTGAAGGAAGTCAGGAAAGGAACTCAAACAGGGCAAGAACCTGATGCAGAGGCCATGGAGGAGTGCTGCTTACTGGTTTCCTCAGCCTGCTTTCTTATAGACCCAGGACCACCAGCCTGGCCACAGGAGTGGCCACACCCACAATGAACTGGGCCTTCCCTATCAATCACTAAGAAAACACCCTACAGGCTTCCTACAGTCTTATCTACCTACCAATCTATCTATCTATCTTACCTATTTTAGTTTTTCTAGACAAGGTTTCTCTGTATAGGTCCAGCTGTCCTGGAACTCTCTCTGTAGACCAGGCTGGCCTTGAACTCACAGAGATCCTCTTATGGAGGCATTTTCTCAGTTGATGTTCCCTCCTCTCAGATGACTTTACTGTGTGTGAAGTTGACAGAAACTATCCAACAGAAGAAGAGAACAGGCTTTCAGATCTAAAGAGGAGCTTCACTGGGAGAGATAGCTGCCATGTACAGCATGACAGGGACCTGAGCCTTGAAATCCTCAAGACAAAAGGGGTTTCTGAGTTTCGGGAGGTGGTAGGAGGTTCTGCACCATTTGACTTTGCCAGGGATAGACATGTTCTGAAGGACAGAGGCAGCCATCAGGTAGGATCATAAGTTTACCTTGGAGTTGCAAGAAGAGCTGGACTTGCTTCTCTACTGAGGGCTCACTGCAGTCACCAGGCAGTTCTTTATTCTGAGGGACACATGGGGTGGGGATAGCCTGATTTCAGGAAGAGAAGAAGTCAACTAGAGGGTCTCTGATTCAAAAGGGTGATCATAGGAAATGTGTCCAAAAAAATGTTTTTTCATAAGAGGCTAAGGATGTAGATTAGGTGCTAGAGTGCTTGCCTAGCGTGCATCCCCAGCACTGCAAACACAGTCTGGAGTCCCTGATATGGGAGGTGGAGTCAGGAGGAGCAGCCTGGTACAAGCCACATGAGACCTTATCTCAAAAATAATGAGCTGACTAAATAATATTAGATAGTTGATACATGGATATGAAAAAAACCCCATGATGGGCGGTGGTGGCACATGTCTTTAATCAGCCCTTGGGAGGCAGGGGCAAGCAGATCTCTAAATTGGAGGCCAGCCTGGTCTACAGAGTGAGTTTAGGACAGCCAAGGCTACACAGAGAAGCCCTATCTCTGAAAAGCAAAAAGAAAAAAAAATCGCACTGTGTAAACAGTAATACCACTGGAGAATCTCTGGTCCTTTGTAATTTATTCTGTATGTTCTTTTGAGAGTTTGAAAACAAAAAATAAATAAAATAGGGGATAAGGAAGATGGTTTAGTGGGTAGAAGTGCTTGCCATGCAACTCTGGAGGCTTCCTGAAGACTTCGCAAAAGCCAGTTATGGTAGTGAAAATATGTAACCCCAGCACTCCCACAGAGAGATGTGAGGTAGAGATAGAACTGGCTGGAATCTTGCAGGCTAGCTAGCCTGGAGTCTGCAGTATGGTTACAGAAATGATGGCCCCTGCTTTTAATTGTTGTGAGGACACTTAACACACAGACATCCACCAAACTAAAATGGCTTTTACTTTTTAAAATCCTTACACCACTTTCAGGCTTAACAGAAAATTAATTAACTTGCCATTCATTATGAGCGCTGAACTAAAATATAATTAGGACTACCTAATAGGTATGGTTCGAGATCTAGACTCTTAGTAACACTATATGGACAAAATAGGTTTTATATACATATGCACATACACACATATATAAATATGTATGTCTATACATGTGTAACAATAATAATTGTAGAAAAGAGCCCATGAATTTGAGAAAGAGTAGGGTAGGGACATGGGAGGACTTGGACCGGGAAGGAAAGGGGATGGAAGTGATGTAAATACAGTGCTCACATATGAAATTCTCAAAAATAAAACTTTACAGATTAACAAATATATACTTTTTTTTTTGCTTCTGAGATGACTTAATCCACAAAGTGCTTGCCACACAAGCTTGGGAGTTTGGTACCCCAGAATTCATAGAAAAGCCAGGTATGGCAGCACATATCTCTTAACTCCAGAACTGAACAGTGGAGACAGGTGGATATTTGAGGCTTCCTGGACAACTAGCCTAGCCAAATCAATGACCTCCAAGTTCAGTGAGAGACCCTGTGTGGAAACAGAAGGTGAAGAGTAACTGAGAAACATACCCAACACTGACCCCTGTCCTGTCTCACAAGTACATATATACAACACAGAGAGAGAAATGGGGAAGGAGGAGAGAGAGAGAGAGACTCTTTACAATGTATTTATTATATGATCATTGTAGAATGCAGAGCTTCCTGGTTAACATTGTCCAGCTCAGAGAAATAAGTTTTTGTTTTAAACCTGTAATGGGATTCTTGATGAACATTCCGTAACATGTGCCACAACTCTGTGTTCAGTTCATATTGGCCAACAGGTTGCTTTTGAAAGTTTTGAAATTTTTAAGTCAGCTGCATTTCATTCAAGGAATCAGTTAAAAGTCAAAAGAGGTGGCTGAGCTGTTATAAGTGCCCACTGCTCCTGCAGAGGACTCAAGTCTAGTTCCCAGCACCACATCCAGTGGCTCAACGCCACTGTAACTCCAACTCCAGGGAATCCAACAGCTTCTGGCTTCAATGGGCATTGACAGGCAGTTGCACATTTATAAATGTGGGCACACATAAAAAATATTTTCTTCACCATCAGTTGCTTCCAGATCATCCATGTGAATTTACCCCTCAAAATAATAATAATGAGTTGATAGCATTACTGCTGGGACAGATAACATGCATTAAAATGTTTATTGAAACTTTTCCCAGGTTAATATTTCTCACCATTCCTCTGGTTGCCCTATTAAGAAGTTAACCCTGGCCTGTTAGTAGAGCTGTACATTATGCAGCATTCTCAAGCAAAACACGGGTGTCTACTCAGCCTAAAGCAAAAGAATGGGAGAAATTATTTCAGCATTCTTCGAAGTATGCGGGTTCTCAAGGTGAATATGGTGGTGGTGACTGGTCTGAAGGGAGCATCTCGTAGGCAGGCGGAGCATTGGGAACCTGCGAGGATGAGGAAGGAGAGAGCTCTTAGCAGCCCTGCACACATTCTGAGGGGGAACTGAGGCAAGCCAGTTTGCATCATCATATGGACTGAAGCTTTTAAATGTTCATATGTATTTTTTGCCCAATGGAGTAATTGTTAAACTTCACAAATACATATGTTGAAACATTGGAGGGAAGAGAAAAAGAGAGTTGAGGGGCTTCCCAAAATCTAAAGGGGTATTTATGCTCAGATTATTCATGTCAAAATTATTTTTTATTTATTTACATTTGTTTCAGAAATAATTCAGAAAGAATTGTTTTTTATTTATTTACATTCATTTGTTTATTTACTTAGTTATTTTGTTTATGGGGTAGCACTATGTTACAGCACACAAGTGGATGTCAGAGGACAATTTGGGGGCGTGGTTCTCTCCTTTTACCAGATTGAAACCAGGGATCAAACTCAAAGGTGTCAGGTTTGGCAACAAGTGCCCACTGAGGCAATTCTCCTGCCCATGAAATCTTGAATCCTGTGTGTCACTCAACAAACACTTCATCTTCACCATATCAATCCCTGTTAGTTGTGTCTAAAGGCACATTTAGGGCCAGGGGAAGGACATCTTGGGGATAGACATAATTCAAAGACAACACTATGGAGGTTGAGGAGACACATTTATCTATCAGCTGAGCACAGATGTGTCGGTCATTCAATTAAAGCTCACATCAGTTCAAGGAGATGTTGTCAAGGGAAAAACTGAGGCATAGAAAAGTCACTTTCCCTAGGTCACAAATAGTGAGTCATGGAGCTAAGAATCAAACACAGTTGTTATCTGACTCCAGAATCAATACTGTCCATTGCTTTGCTATGTTTAATATGCGCCAGTACTATGCAGCAAAAATGTATGCAAGTCACTTGCAGAATTTGAGTGCCTAGTAGCTTCACCTTCAGAAAACATGTAAATTAGATAAAATACTTACCTTGGGCCAAAGTATAATCATTGATGAAAGAAGTCAGTGATGGCTCTATTCTTTTCATATTCTGCCTTTGAAATATGTGTCACAAAACTACTTTATTCAAACTACTATGTTTCAAGTGTTTAATGCATGTGGCAGTGGCCCAGCACTGAGAGAGAATTTTCCTGTGGCTCTTACATGTAGGGCTCTCATTATTGACTGTAATATCTAAGTATAAGAAAATACAACTTAAGAAACCCTGTTTTCCATATTTGTTTGTTTGTTTTTATAAAATATACAAAACAAAAATTATCATGTTGGCCTTTATGGGGGAGGGGCAGATGTGTGGGTTGAATCTAGGGTCATGTGTGCAAGGCAAGTGCTCTACCATTGAGCTACAATCCCAGTCCTAGTTTTGACCATTATCGGTCAGTTAACAGATTAGTGAAATTAAGTATATTCACATTACTTTTTAAATAGAAATCACTTTGTTCACTTGAGCTCAAAGCAGCTGACATAAAAATGCCCAGATGCACAATCTCCACCTACCACAGGCTGGTGTTTTTTTTCTTGAAAAGATAGTCGGCTGTCCTGGTGACCAAGACCCTCACATGAGCATTGTTCATTTGGGTATCTTTCCTTTAAGGTACCAGCATGATGCCTTTTGTCCTAAAATATAAAGTCATAAGAATTAATGGTAAAATAATTAATAATAATAATAATAATAATAATAATAATAATGAAAAGAAAACGGAAACAACCTTTTTTAAATGGGCTTTAAGCTAGCTGCTGCCACTAATAGGCTGCGCCTCCTCAGGCTACTCCCCTTACCTCTGCGAATTCCGGTCATTAAACCTGTAGTAGCAAGATGATACAACCCACTTCTCAGAGTTGTCAGAACTAACGAAAGAAAAGACACGGAGGCAGTGCCTGGTACCATGCTGTCACTAACTGGGGACTTTGGAAGAGGAGACTGAATCTACAAAATGAACAATTTGTGAAATTATCCTTCAAAAATGAGGAGGTGGGCTAGACAGATGGCTCGGTGGTTAAGAGCATTTACTGCTCTTGCAGAGGACCCAGGTTCTGTTTCCAGCACTGGCATCATGACTCACTACCATTTACTGCTTTAGCTCCAGGGAATCCAGTGCCCTCTTCTGGCCTCAGCAGGCATGTGGTGCACTTTCATACATGCAGGCAAACACCGACACACATCAAAATCATAAAGAAAAATCTCTTTTAAAAAATAAAGGAGAAACTAAAAGTGATGCTATACTTTTATAATTCCAGCAGTAGGAAGGCCAAAGGAAGAGGATCATGAGTCTGAGGCTAGCTTGGGATACAGAATAAATAACTAACTACCTCAGAAAAGAGAAAAGAAAAGAAGAAAGAAACCAATTTGTAAGCCAAACAGACCCTTTACTCCTCAGGTTGGTTTTAGTTTTCTATCACAGCAATAGAAAGAAAACTAAGACATAATACTTGCTGAACTATGACACGTAATTATGACACACTTGCCTAAAGTTCTAAGACCAGAGATTGCCAACTAGGCTTTTCAGGAGATCTGTAAGTCTCGAAAAAAAAAAAAAAAAAGATTTTAGTATTAATTCAAATAAACATATGGCCTGAAAAGATGAGCCAGTCTAGTATCTGGAACTCATATCTGGAACTCATACAACAGGCCAAGCATGGCAGCATTGCATCTGTGGCCCAGTACTCCTACAGTGAGAGGCAGACAGCGGTAAGAGAATAGCCATCCGGAAGCTTGCTGGCCAATTGGCCGGACACATGCAGCACTCAGGCAGGAAGAAGAGAGAACCTGCCTCAACAGAATGGAAAGCAAGAGCTGACTCCCAGAAATCCTTCTCTGACTGCCACATGAATATCATGGCTTTGGTGTATTATTGCCGGGGCCCATGCCCAGGATTCTTGGGGGGCGGGGATGAGCTGGCACAGAATCAACAACCCAGATTCCGGGAGTCTGGTAAGTCAGGGGAGTTCCCTTCATAACCTCCACACAGAGTCCCATTGGTTCCCTAACTATGGGCTGTTGCTGCTTCCTCATTGGCTCAGGTCTCATTTCCCAGGGTGGCATCATCACCCACACAAAGGTATACCCACACCAAGTATGAGGGAGCCTTCCCCTGCTCTTCTTACACTGGAAGTGCTAAGGGACAGAATACATTTCTGTCTTATTAAAAGAAATCACTGATTTATATGTAGAAGAATTGTAGCATAGAAGGTTAAGCTAGAATCTTATCAGCCAGGATATTCAGTGTCTGCACACACAGCCATGCTCTTTGTATTCTTAAGCTTGAAGAATTTAAGAGAAGTCATTGTCTTCAGGTTTTGTCATGCCAAGCTAATAATTGTGAATGGGTAGAAAGTGAGTTCCACTAACGTGAAAGACCAAGTATCTAAAGGGGAACGATGAGTGAGAAGACCACATAATAAATATCCAATTGCAAAGAGTGCCATCACTCCATGCCAGAGGTGAACAGATGAGTCAGGAGGCAGAAAGAAAATCACCCCTCCTCCCTACTCAGCATGCACACTGGCAGGTGTCTTATGGGCAGGACTTCTAGTCTCCAGCTTCCCTCCAGTTTGTTTGGAGTCTTATTCACACTTTAATATGAACTCACTAGAGCGCTCTGCTTGATGATGTGTGGGTTCTAATGTGCCTTGCCTCTTTGGTTTATGTTCTGGACCCTCAGCTAAAAAGGTCAATTAGGGAAAGAGAGACAGAAATGCTGCCTGGTTTCCTGGAAAAGAAACTTTTCAGCAGGGAGGGTAGACAGTGGGCACTTAATAGATGAGAGTATGATCTGGGCGTGAGGACTGGGGGCATGGGCATTTCGAAGAGGTAACCTGGGCTCAGGGCTGGAACTCAGAGCTCTCCAGGCAGCGTTCAGGTGCCTTCCAGGGAGCTTAAGCTGTGGTTAGTGGAGGAGTTGGGAGTTGTTAGGGTCACCTGTCCTCGGGAGAGGACAGAGCAAAGGTTTTCTGCAGTCTTGGGGTGTGTGGGTCAGAATCCAAAAGGGTTCATGCTCCTAAAGGGTTCGGTCCACTTTGCCATGTTTCACCCACCTGAGCTTAGTGCTTTGTTTTTTAGTATACTTTTGCTGTTTCTATGACAATGTATTTTGCTGATTCTATGATAATCTACTTTAGAATTTATGTGGTTGAAAGCCTGTTTGGGGATTGAGAATGAGCTTTTTCTTTTTTCTTTTTTTCCTTTTTACAGGTTCTTCCTTGTAGCCTGTGGTGTTTTGAACTCTGCCCTCCTGCCTCAGCCTTTCTAAGTGCTGGAATGACACACAGGTGCCATCATACCTAGCTAGTACCTTTTTTTTTTTTTTCATGTCTATGGGTGTCTTGTCATAATGTGTTTCTGTGTGCCATGTATGTTTCTGGAGCCTGTAGAAGCCAGGAGAGATTGACAGATCACCTGGACCTGCAGGTACAGAAGGCTGGGAGCTGCCATGTGAGTGCTGGGAACTGAACCTGGGTCATCCCTCCCATCCAGTGGCTTTCATTTTTAAAGATTTGTTTTTACTGTGTAGCACTTGGTTCTCCTTTGAGATCACATTAAAATTTTCCTACCTTGCTGGCTTCGGAATGCCCAAAATGCCAGGTTTTTAAGGCTTCCTTCCTAATGTCGGTGCTGTGACCAAAAGACAGATAGATTGACAGATGAGGGAAGATTATGCAGTGGTGCACTGTGTGCTGTGGGGAGGCTGGTTTTCTCATGCTGGTGTGATCATCATCAGTAAGACAGTGGATATCGAGGACTGGTTACTGTGACATGATTAGAAGAACCTGGAATTTGGCAGCACACAGCTCAGCAGGGAAGAATATTTTCCACCCAGACTGACAAGCTGAGTTTGATCCCAAGCCCCCACAAGGTGGAAAGAGAAAACCAACTCCAAAAAGTTGTCCTCCAGTCTCCACACCCATACCACGGCATGTGCATACACATGCGCAGGCATCCCCAGAAAGCTGGAGAAAGAATGGGACCCTGCAGGCGACCTTTACCCACCGTCAAGGATCGGTATCCACTTCGTCTTCTATAATACCAGCAGCCAATAAGCAGAGCAATTCCCAGGACTACAATCAGGATGCCAATCCCTGCGGCCCTGGACCAAGAGACAGACAGCTCAGAAACATCGTTTCTAGACTGTGATGAGACAGCAACCAACCTTCTCCCTTTTTTGTGGTCCAGGAAAACATCTTCTAATCTCCAGAAAGTTGTAATTCTCCACACGGGGTGCCTGACCAGACCTCCAGCTCCAATATCCAAGGACAGAGCCCAGTTGAGGAGCCTTTAAATGAGAAGCACTCAAGTCCCAAGCAGGAAGGCTGCCCTGGCCTCTGACTCTCCTGAGGACTGTATATTTACTGAAGTAGAATAATAACCTTTCTCTCAACATAGTTCGTTGAACACATTTTTTTTCCAACTCAATCCAGAAAGGAGAAATAGAAATGACCACTGTGAGTCAGTGGCCCTGCTAACCAGTTATGATAATTCTCGTAACGACTTTGCAGCCTACATACTGCTTACTATTTCCTTTCCACAGAGGAAGAAATAAATTCAGAGGGCCAGTGACTTGCCGTCCAGAGCTATCACAAGACAGAGTCAAGGTTTGAGCCTGAGGCTATCCCTGCCCCAAACTCTGCTCTGGCCCCCTGTGGCACCGGGAGAGGAGTCTGAGCTGGACTTGATGGAGAGTGATCTTGTCACTTATGTATGTATCTTGTCTTGAGCATCAGGATGCTGTTCTGAGGCTCAAAGCCAGCTGCTTGTGTCCTGTGTCCTGAGACCCCTGGGAAGCGTTACAGTGGCTGCAAAGGCCCCAGGAACAGAGCTTGGCATGTGTGTCCCCGCACAACACTGCCAGTCAGCTGATACTCCTCTCTGCATGATCAGCACCAAGGACTGGACACTGTCTGCGACTGTCAACTTGCTAAGACATGCTCTTCAGATGCCACCAGACTGAGTGACTGCAGGGAATGCAAAGGAGGGAGTTTTGCTGGTACCACCTACCTCCATCTCAAGGCTGTTGAGGCATCAAGTGTGTCCTGTCCAGCTCCAGATGATGGCTGTACCAGAGGGAAGCTCTTCCCTGGTCATGTAGGCCAATCCATGTGTAGAGCTACAAACTGCATGGTCCAAGCACCCAGATCCCAGACACCAGGACCTGCTCTGAAAACCATTTCGTGCCAGGCACTGTGCTACCCACAAGCCCATGCGCACTTCCGTTCTATCATCACGGTAATCCTCCGAGCGAGGGATAGTTCTTCTTGAGACTGACAGACACTAGGCTTCAAAATGCATCGGGCCGCACAGCCAGCATGTGGCAGAACCAGCAGACTAAATGGTACTGGATAGCCATCAAGGGAGCTCTAAGAGTCAGGCCGGAACTACGTCCCCTGTCCAGTGCTTTCCTGGAAGGATTCCGTCTCCTAAGATAAAGCTGTCACAAGGAGTGTTCAATGACTCTTGTGACTGAAGGCAGCTGACACAGTTCCCAGCATGCTCAGGCTCTGACTTCACCCTCGGCTCTCCCTTTGAGCATCTTGACACAGACAGAGCTCTGTTCCAGCTCTTTATGCACAGTCACATTGTACTTAGAACGCACACATAGTGACTGAAAGCGTAACACATCAAAGAATGCCAGGCATGCCAGAGGAAGCTGCTGCCCGGCCTAGCAGGCTTCTCAGCCATCCAGACACCTGGGACAGTCACCTGAGGTGCAATTAAAGTGCAGACCCTGGGGCCCCACTCCTGACCTAAACTGACTCCTTTTGGAGGCAGCACCTAGGAATCGAGTTTAGGCAAGCTTCCCTGGATGACTTACTCGCATGCAAGTGTGTAAGAATCCCTGTCTGCTGAGGTGTCAGAGAAGCTAATGGTGAGCAGGTAGGTAGCCCTTTTTGACTGGCTGTGGGAACTCACTTTGTTCTTCCTCATTGTATCACTGGCAACTTTCAAAGGAGGAGAAATAGCCTCCAAGAACCTCAGAGATGTCTTGCTTCCATACCAGTGCCTCTGTGCCCCGCTTCACTCAACCTTCCTATTTAAACAAGGCAGCCAGGTGAACGAGGACCTTTCAGGACAAGTGCTGATACTGGTGGCCTTGTGCAGTGATTTTCTTGTGTTCTTCACTGGTCCTTTTCACTGCCCTGCCCAGAATCAGGTACCATGATGTTTCAGGTACTTGATGGTTGCTTCCTTCACGGACTGAGCTTAAAAGTATCACTGCACTGTGCTGGGGCCTCTGGTGGTGTGGATGGAAATGATGAACTCCACAGATGCAGATTGAGTGGGTGGTTTTCTTCTGTGCTGGAGCCCAGGACCTATGTGTGCCCTCAGGGATGACACCATAGTACTCACCTGACCCTATATAAGCACTTTGGTCAGATGTAAGAAAGAAAGCATGATATATATATAATATATATATTTTATATATATATATATCCCACATATATACACACACACATATGGTATATATGGTGTGTATAATGGCACTAAGTTGCAGGTGCCCTTTGTAAGCTGTTATCCCCAACTCCAAACCCACCTTCCTATGCCCTACTCTGGGATACTGGCACTGGATTCTGCAAACCCAACATCTGCTTTGCCTGTGTGCCCCACCAGTGTCCAAGAAGGGTCTTTATGACAGTTTGCTTCCTGCTCTGTTCAGCATCACCCCCGTAGCGGCTCTTCCCACTGTTAGTCTGCTCAGTTGCCAGCTGTGAGAGCCACTACTAGATTCTGCAGCTAAAAATGGAGGCTGTACCCCACAAAGGATAGCTCAGCTTTCAGCCAGCTGAGCTGATGGCCACTGGACTCCAGCTTTCAGCTTGGCAGTTAGAGATGCTGGTCTCTGGCTTCACCTCTCTTTGAATGGGATCATGCAAATATTTGCCTTTGTTAAGCCCCACCAGCTTGGTGCTTCATACGCAAACAGACCTGTGCTTAAATCCCAGCATGACGACATCCTGCTGCATACCTCCTAGATTCGCTAAGCCTTTTCCCTGCAGATATGGGTGTCACAATGAGGGGGATAGAGAGAGGAGGTGAGGGTTAGTGGAAAACATCGGCCCCTACCTTTCCTTGGGCTAACTTTCTGTTGGGGAAACACAAAGATGATAGCATATCATCTTCACTTAGAGGCAATATCCAGGGGTAACAACAAGAAAAAGAGAACTGACAGACTAGGACTGCAGACTACTAAATGATAATAGAATTCTATTTAAAGAAGAGTCTACGGAGTCGTCCTAAAGATGCCGGAACAATGCCATGTGCAATGTGTCTCCCGCCTAAATAGTATGTTTGCTAGAATATATCACTTTTCCTACCCAACTCCTACTTCCCAACTGGCTATGCTATGGTATGGAAAATGCCCTGGGAAATGTTCCCAGCCAAACTCCATTGGTGGAGCTTCCATTGTAGGACTTTGTTTGCTGGCTGACTCTATGTAATCTACGTAAGATTTTCTAGCAACTCTTTCTACACAAGGAGCAGATCTACAAGGGTTCTAAGCAAACAGCATAAAAATTATCTAAATAGCATAAAAAATTCTCAACCTGTGGGTTGTGACCCTTCTGAAGGTTGAACGACCTTTTTATAGGGGTCAAATATCAAATATCCTAGATATCAGACATTTGCATTACAATTCATAACAGTGGCAAAGTTACAGTTATGAAGCAGCAATGAAAACAATTTTATGGTTGGGGGTCATCACAACATGAGGAACTGTAGTAAAGGGTCACATCATTAGGGAGGTTGAGAACCGCTGCTCTAAATCAAAGCCCGGGCCCTTACATATGCTGGAGTGACTCCCTGCCTCACTCTCCCATTGGACTCTGGACCTTTTCAGAGATATAGAACAGTATCTCTGAACCATGTGCTTAGTTCTTAGACGTAATAATCACACAAATACTTATTACTAATTAACCCGAAGTCCAAGCCTCCTCCTGTAGGACCGCACTATCATGCTGAAGTCATGGCCCCCATCTTCAGTCTGGAGTGTGCATGTAGGGTGAGACCCACGTATGTGTCCTCCACTCACACTGGCCCTTCAGCAACTTAACTCTATGCTCCCTACAAAGGATGTGCAGGAGTTCTGAAAGGAGTTGATGGAATAGGCTTGAAGAAGGAGGTGTCTGGGTCCTGGACAGATGTTTCCCGACTTGGGAACCAGCAATAACCAAGGCCCAAAAGCGCAGACAAAAATAGCAAGATCTAACTTTTCTCATTTCTATCTTCCTGACTGGCCTCAGAGAACTGTGAGTGAGACCGTTGTAGGACCTCCAGGTCTCCCCTGGGAGGCAGTGGTTTTATCCTCTGGGGAGATTAAACACTGGAGAAATTTACAGATAGGCATATGCGGGTGGAAGTCAGCAGGCTGACTGGCCAACTGGAACCCCCAAAAAGTCTGCTTCGTAACTTACTCTTTAGTTGTGACATAAGCGTGGCTGTGCCCCTTCCTGGGGTTACCAAAATGAGCTTCTCGTGGCATTGTGTGGACTCAGAACACAGGACACCTAAAGGAAGGGCACATGGGCATTGCTTGGTGTATCCAAAATATCCTCATGCATCTCACAGAAACACCCAGAGACTGTCCCCAGGAAGGGTATCAGCTAGCATACCCTCTAGGTCCTTCCTGTAGGGATTCATACCTCCTCTCATTAATTCTAAGAGCTTTAGAAATAACTTAGGCTAGTTCTAAGAAGAAACTACAAATGAAACAAAGCACTTTAAAACCAAGCTATCATGGGGGAGTGTGCCTTCCCTAGCCTTCAGTTTGACTCTATAAATAAACTCATAGAGGTTTTTATTCTTTCTTTCTGTAGCTTTGCTGGCCTAGGGCAGCAGTCAATGAAACAAGAAGCAGGATTAGAGGGATGATTCAGGTTGTAAAGATGTTTGCTACACAAGTCTGGCAACCTGAGTGTGATCCCAGAACTCTGGGTAAAGGTAGGAGGGGAGCCGACTCCACAGCATTGTCTTTTGAGCCCAACATGTGCACTGTGACACACACATGCATGCGCATACACACACATAGACCCCATACACACATACTCATACATACGCACACTCACATACACACTCACACATACTTGCACACACATACAAACACACACCATACACACACACTTACATACACACACATATGCATACCATATACACATACCATACCATACACACACACACACACACACACGTGTACACACTATGTAATAATAAAAATTTTAAAACAAAAGAAACTAGGTGGAGGTGGTACACACCTTTAATCCCAGCACTTGGGAGGCCGAGGCAGGTGGATCTCTGTGAGTTCAAGGCCAGCCTGGTCTACAAAGTGAGTTCCAGGACAGCCTAGGCTACACAAAGAAACCCTGTCTCAAAAAACAAAGAAAAAGCAACAACAAAAATACAAAAAGAAAGAAACAAACAAACAAATGGAGATACCTTTTTTTTTTTTCCCCAAAAATTACCAGTCATCAATCTCTGGCCAAGCAGACGGCTACAGTGTTCAATTAAAAGTGTAAGCATACCCGAGCCTGAGCCTGGCCAGGGTGTGTGCAGTAGTAACAACAGCACATCTTCTAAACCCACTTTTCTACAAGGGATCCTGTTGGCCAAGTGCACATCACCCAGGACAAACTGAGGACACCAGGACCTCATTCCATCTAGTAATTTGTTGTTCCCTCCTATCCAATTCAATTTCTGTCTATCCAGGTCTCATGGCTAGGGATTAAAAACTTTTTTTAAGACAGAGTTTACTGCACTACCCTGGCTGTCTTAGAATGCAATATGTAGACTAGGCTGGCTTTGAACTCATAAATCTGTGTGCCTCTGTTTTCCAAGTGCAGGAATTAATTAAAGGTGTGTGCCACAACACCCAAGCCAAAAGCACTTTAAAAAAAAAACCCTAAAATGTACATAAATGAATAATAACAAAAACCTCATGGACTATAGTAGTCATGATTAAAGGGAGTTCATTAGAAAGCAATAATAGGAGCCTCACTCCATGCTATTATTGTGGTTGGGTTTGTGTGTGTATGTGTTGTTGGTTTTCGGGGGGGGGGTATTTTGTTTTGTTTTTTACTATTTTTGAAATTTTTAAGGGTCTATCCCCCATGGGATTACATTAATTAGCTCCAATTTGATGAACAGGGAGAATAGGATGGCAAAATTGGGATTTCCTTTTTTTTTTTTTTTTTAACACATGAGTCCTTTTCACAGAGGACATTTTGCATGCAAATTTGCCCTTCCCAGGTGCAAAAAGGAAATTACAGTTGAAGTCAGGGACCCCATCTACCTCAAGCTCAGAACCTCCCCAAACAGTTATATAGTAAGTGTGACTCACCCCACTGAAGCCAACAGAAGTGCCTTTGGGTGACAGACTACATCTAGTGCAAAGGGGCTCCTGTCTTCAGCAACCCCCACCTCCTGTCGCTATTCCTGGCAACCTCGGAGGAATGGGAAAATACAGGAGACTGCAAACTCCAGAAGTGAGACAATTACAAACATGGGAGGAAACTCTGCTGACACTTGAGCTTCAGTAAGGCCCCCAGGGAGGACAGAGGAGCCCACTAAGCCTGTACTAAAAGAATAGGACTATGTATGATTACTGAGAAGCCAATACTCTTACCTTCCTTGAGGAGACAGTCTTCTGCTTGCTGACTGACTGTGTGTGTATGTGTGTGTGTGTGTGTGTGTGAAGAAGGCTTCTCTGGCTATTAATCTTTAAAAAAAAAAAAAAGGGTTTTTTGTTGTTGTTCTTGATCTAGAGTCTCATGATAGTCATGAGATTGGATTCATAACGGATTGTCTGTGATTGCTTATTTGGCATGAAAGAAACCAACTTCATTCTACCCTTTAGAAAGAACAAAAAAACCACAGCTCTTGGTGGCCTGTGTTTCCCCAGTTCCAACATTTTGCCCCAGGGAAGCCGTTCGTTTTTAAGTTGACAGGTAAACTACAGGGTACCCAGTTAAACTTGCATTTCAGATAAACAAGTACTTTTGTTCATATGTCTAGTCGAATGTAATATTTTTACTTTAAAAATGTAAACGCTGTGGAGTCCTCACCCCTAAACTTGACTTGCATGTCACACTCCTCCCTGAAAAGGGTCTTTGAGGAAGACATTGTAATGGTCAAAGGGGGTGGGTGACTTCAGGGAGACAGAGTTTTCCAGGCACAAGAGGGCACTGCACATTATATTCTCGCAGCAGTTGTGACAGCATGCACAGGACCCACTCGAGATCAAACAAGACAAAGACCACCCCTAACTGAGGAGCTGTTATTTGATAGTTGCTGGAAAAGAGAGAGACAGGTTTTTTTTTAATGGTGTAACCCTGGTGGGTTGACCATACTCCAGGAAGGATCCCATGGCCAAGAGTAGTTGGGCAACACAAATTGTACTCCATGGGTGAAGAGAAGAAGGAAGAGGAGAACTCAAAGTTGGGCTAGGTCAGTGACACAGAACTTGTGGGAGTAGCCAACCCACGTCTGATTTGACTTAAGGCCTCTTCCAGGGGACAAAACCCATACCAGATACTGCTTGGGTGACCAAGAACTGGAGACCAGATAACCCAGAGACATAGGGTAAAACCAAACACTACTGGTCTGAGAAAAAAAAAATCACCAAAATTACTCCTAGTGATAGTCTGTTATGTTCATAGAGCAATGCCTTATCCTGTCATCATCAGAAGAGCTTCCTCCAGCAGCAGATGTGAGCAGATGCCAAGACCTGTAGACAGGCATTATAGGGAGAGAGAGTTTAAAGGGGAGGTCTCCATCAAATCCCTCCCCTCAGAGTTCAGGAAACCCCAGGGAAAAGGAAGCAGAAAAAGCATAAGAGGGGCTGGAGGACACCAGGAGAACAAAGCTCTGTGAATCATCTAACCAAGACACTGATGAGCTCACAGAGACTGAAGCAGCAAGCATAGTGCCTACATGGGTCTCCACCATGTGTTCTGTGTATTATAGTGTTTAGCTTAGTATTTTTATGGGACTACTGAGCGTGAGAACAAGTGGGTCTCTGATTCTTGTGCCTGCTCTTAGCACTCTTTTCCTTCTGTTGGGTTGCCCTATCCAACTTCTATATGATGGTTTTTGCTTTATCTTATTATATTTTATTTTATCATGTTTGGTTGTCAGGAAAGGAAGTGGAGGGATCTAGGAGAAGGGGAGTATAGGAGGTGAATATGATAGAAGTACATTGTATGCATGATTGAAATTCTTAAAGAATCTGGACAATGTTATATTAACATAAAAATGCTATATTAAAACTAAAAAGAATTTAATTTATTTTTAAAATTCTTAAAAATATTTTTTATGAGTGTCTTAGTTAGGGTTTCTATTGCTGCACTAAAACACCATGACTAAAAAACAACTTGGAGTGGAAAGGGTTTATTTTGGCTTACACTTACAGATTGCTGTTCATCAACAAAAGAAGCCAAACAGGGGCAGGAACCTGGAGGCAGGAGCTGATGCACAGGCCGGGAGAAGTGCTGCTTACTGGCTTGCTTCCTGTGGCTTGCTTCCTAGGGCTTGCTCAGCCCAACTTTCTTATAGAATCCAGGATCATCTGCCCAGGGAGGCAGTACCACCAACAATGGGCTGGGCGCTCCCACATCAATCACTAATTAAGAAAATGCCTTACTGTCGGATCTTACAGAGACATTTTTCTGTACTGAAGTTCCCTCCTTTCAGATAACTCTACCTTGTCCGTCAGGTTGACATAAGACTAGCCAGCCCAGAGAGTATGGATGTTTTGTCTAAGTAAATGTGGCTGAGCCACACGTCTGCCTGGAGACCAGGGAGACCAACAGAGGTGCTGCATCCCGTGGAACTGGAGTTGCAGATGTTTGTGAGCTACCATATGGGTGCTGGGAACTGAACGCAGGTCCTCTGATACAGCACTGCCAATCAACTTCTTCCGTCCATTCCCCCTACCCCTTTTTACTTTTTGAGATGGGGTCTCACATAGCCTAAGTTTACCTTGAATTCCTCAAGTATTGAGAAAGGAGAACCCAGATCCCTCTACATCTCTGCCAAGGGCTGTAACTACAAGCATTACACATTACACTCCAACCAGTTTGGATCAGGAGATTTTTGTATAAAAGTTGGGAAGGATGCAAGCCTCTGTTATTTTCACATTTGGAGGGAGCAACTTCAATCTAAACTGTAGGAAAAAAATTAGTTAAATTACGTTGGGTGTCATTTGTAGAAATAATTAATTAAACTATTTAACCAGTATTTAGATTATTGTTAATTTGTTCGGCAGCCTTTAATCCTTATTCCGCTATTATAAATGAATACACACAGACCACATGGATTTTAACAAGCCTTGGCCTGAGTTGTGCAATCCTAGCCCATCTAAGCTAGCTCATAATTCTATTACCCAAATATTACCCCATATATACATACGTCCCCTTGGACTGCCACTCTCCATGATAGCTGATGTTCTAAGCCATCTGGAATGATCCTCTTGCATTTACCCCATGGTGTGTGCCTCCTTCCTGCTCCTGGCTGTAATGCATTAATTCTCTGTCTAAAGCTCAGGCTTCCTGTTCTAATCTCAGAAGTCCCATCTTTCTCTGTCTTTGCCCAATCTCAGGCCTCAGCATTTTATTTAACCAATCAAAGTCAACATAAGTAACAGACAACAAAAAGGACCAATCAACATTTAGAATGCTTAACACTACCCCAACACTAAACCTCAGGGTTATATCTGGTAATTCCCAGAAAATCCAACTAGTGATGATTGCTGATCTACAAGAAGAGCTGCAGTTCTGAACTAAGCCCAGCATTTGCTGTCAGTGTGACTCTACAAATAAGCCCAGGTGCCTGGATGGTTACAGCGAGACCACAGAGGAAGAAGGCACTGTCTTGGATCTCCGGGCAAAGTGAGGCTCGAGGGCTCACTCATGTCCTCTGGTGGCATGAGGCGATTCAGAGAATCTGAGTATGTCCTGGCATTCTTCCAGGGTGGGGATATCTAGGAAGCTCTCACAGAGGAGCTCTGTGGACAGAGGCAGCATGCTAATGGCCCTGCAATCTGCCAGGGGTCTACTCTCCAGCTCTTTAGTGAAACCGAACTTTCAAATTATTATTTATCACTTATTTATTACTAAATTCACTTATAACAAA
>CAJQZJ010032076.1:7725848-7750328 GCA_907164525.1 Lophiomys imhausi | reverse complement strand
TATTCACTAAATCTAACTTATATTAACCTATCAGCCCCTTCACTTTAGTTTTGTGAAACCCAAGAAAGCAGTCAGCACCAGACCTTCTAAAGCTGTGTCTTTGCAGCCTCTGAGGTATCCAGTTCTTAAGAGTTACAGTACCAAAATGAGCTGTGTGGATGCTCTGAATGGAAAAAAAAAAAAAAAAAATCCTACCACAATCCTGTCTTGGACTCACACAACCTCCAGGAAGTTTTCCCTGATTAGATGACCCATCCTTGGACTGGCCTCAAGCATACCTGAACCAGACCAAGCCAGGCCGAACCACTCCAAGCTTTACTGCTTCCAAGGGACTGCCTTTTCTTCTCCCTAATGAACAGCAGGGGCGGTGCTCCAAACTGCCTGCTCATCTCTTCAGTCTAAACCTCTGACCGCCTCCGTTCACTCATTTGAAAAACGTGAGGCTAAAGGCATCCCGCACAAGTTGATCGTGAGAGTTAATGACGCAGCGCTCGTGAGTGCTTACACAAAACGTGCTTAGCCAGGTGGAGATCTTCCCGTGAAGCCCTCCTCGCCCCCAGCTCAAAGCTAGCCCGCCTTTGTCCCAGGGTAGAATCTGCACCCTTGGACCTCCCAGGCCATTGATTGGTTCTCTGCCGCCACCTAGTGGAAACTCCGTAGCTCCACTAGACCCGTTTCACAAACGGACTGACCATATACATGTTTGATATTTACAACCACCTGTATCTGAGGACGGGGACAGGTGTGCAAAGACTCCTTCCCTAACACGAATGGCTCTGAATTCCAGGTCTCACCGTTTATTACTTTCACCATCTCACTGACTTCCCCTTTTGAGTTCCAGCGTTCTCATCTGTAAAATGGGAAGATAGATTAGATAGATAGATAGATAGATAGATAGATAGATAGATAGATAGAAGAAACTGAAAGAAAGAAGGAAGAGGAGGGGAGGGGAGGGGTGAAGGGGGGAGAGAGAGAAAGAAAGAAAGAAAGAAAGAGAGAGAGAGAGAAAGAAAGAAAGAAAGAAAGAAAGAAAGAAAGAAAGAAAGGAAAGAAAGATGGAATTGCTAGCTCAGAGCATGGCAGCTTACTGAAGTTGGAGAAAGGCTCGCACCTCTGTGACCTTACGGTGAACTGGCAAGTACATGGAGGAGGAAGCCAGGTAAGCCTGGGTTCTCAAGTCCACTGCTAAGTGTCAGTCTAATCAAAAGTCACTGCCTAGACAAGGAGGTTCTGATGATATTGGGGCTGTGGCGAGGTAGGTGCATGAGTGATGCAGGCTCTCCAGGAAATATCTAATGGGAAGCCCTCAAAGCCTGGAAAAGACAGAACCTGTTTGTTCCTCCCTCACACACCCAAGCAGCAGGAAGGCGACCATCAATGTGGCCTCAGCCTAGCTTATGTACAACAGCTTGCTCAGGGGTTCGACACAGCTCTGCTCCCAAGGTGAGCAGAGAGAAAATGGAAAAACGAAATCCTGTGGTCGCAATGAACAGTCATTGTACAGAAAGGCTGGGCTGTCAATCAGCTTCCATGTTTGCTATGACATCAGATTACAATCTCAGGTACTTGCCTGGAAAGCGGTGAGGGTATTGGTTCTCTGTGGGGCAGGAGAGATGAAAAGGGCCAAGAGAAAATGGGCTTTTCTGGAGTCTGGAAAGGTGAAGTGGGGGTTTACCAGGCATGAAAGGTGGAAATTAAATGGCATCATAAGGTGGGATGATGATGGGAATGGTCAGGTTCTGGGAGGGCTGATGGATGCGGGAACTCTGTCCCTAGAATGCCAGGTATGAGAAAGAGACAGATGTAGGTGTACTTTTAAACTATTTATTTGTTGTTGTATTAATAACTCTACCTCCGTAGCAACCCCAGGTATGGGAGAAAAGGGGCTAGGAGAGACATCTCTAGACGCAGCTCTCAGGAGCAACTCCAATCCTCCTTGCCAGGACTTCAGTAGTCCAGCCCGACAGCAAACACAGGAGCAGGTACCAGCAGCAACGGGAACACGTCCAACCAGGAAACACAACAGCAGCACAAACCAGCACCAGTTCGTGGGAGATTTATCAGGAACAGCAACAGCCTTGATGGCTCCTACCCCCACTTGGAGACTGTCTCTCAGCCGAGCCTGGACCACAACTGGCAGCAACAAACCCTGAGCGTTCTCTGGAATACTTCTTGCTAGGAGCATCTCGAAGTAAAATGAAGTGATGAGAAGCAAATTCAAGCCAAAGCCCCTCTGTGTTTCTGAGGCTTCTAGTTACAACCTCTCAAAATCCACACAAGGATGTTTTTCCAGTTGGCAAACAACATGCTCCCCACAAAAGGTATTTGCCGATTGACAAGATCATGTGATCTCCAAGGAGTCTGTTTATCAAAGTATGTTTTTCAGCTAGCAAGAAGCATGTCCCTAGCACACGGCAGTTTCCGGCTGACAAAACATCATGTGCCCTTTCACGAGTTTGTTTTTTAGCGGTGGATCTAACACCTCCACATGCCACACTTGGGACCAAAACAAAAACACATTCACAACCATGTTTTTAAAGAAATCAAAGCTTCCACCACAGAAGGAGAGACCCGAGGTTAGGTCCTGGTCTTTAGAGGGTCTGGATTGCCACAGAGGTTATTGGACTGACTGCTTAGGCTGTTTTGAGTGACAGGATTCCAAGTCTGCTGGCTAGCTAAGCATGTCTACTTTCCGTGTCACTGAGATACCCACCACTAGGGGGCTGGAGGGCTGCCTGTGTTACAGGGAGGGGCGGGGGGGGGAGGGACATTCAGTGAGAAGCAAATTTTACCCAGAGGAAGCATCCTGTTCTGACAGGCTAGACAACTGGATTGTTGATATGACGGGCTGATAGTGGGCATCTAGGCCTTTAGATTTTGAGGTAAATGCTTGCTCCAGCATTGACTGGTTCTGCATCTCTGGGTGTGGGAAGGGTTTCCTCTGCCAAATGGGAACACAGCCCCAGTGCTACACAGGACTGGAGGAAGGCTAGGAAGGGTTGGAAGGTAGTCTAACACCGAGCTACATCCCTAGCCCCTAGGATGTGTATGTTTTACTTTTAAGGTTTGGTATTATGTTTTGGGGCACTCTTTGGTATTAGAGCAGGACATTTTAGAGCAGTTTCTTTATTAAAAAGAAAAATTGAGTTGTTGGTTTTTTGTTTTTTGTTTTTGTTTTTTCGAGACAGGGTTTCTCTGTGTAACAGCTCTGGCTGTCCTGGACTCACTTTGTAGACCAGGTTGGCCTCGAACTCACAATGATCCACCTGCCTCTGCCTCCCGAGTGCTGGGATTAAAGGCGTGCGCCACCACCACCCAGCTTTGTTTTGTTTTTAATAGCTGTTTCCCTCACCCTTTGCCAGAATAGATGTGTGATTGGCAGGAATCCAGAGACCTTATTTTCCACCATCTTGCTCCTTCCCAAATTCTCAGGTTGCCTGCCCCACTGGAATGCAGGCCTGCCGGCTCATAGAGACTGTTATGCCAACCCCCAGGGTGGAGTTTTTTCTTTAGATGGCAACCTTCCATGTACCTTATTTGAAGCCCCAACAGCACTGGGAAAAATGTTTATTCTTTTACCTGCTCTATTCTGGCTTCCATTCCAACCAACATAAGGAGTCTAAAGATTCCCTGGGTCCCACAGCTGTGACTTAGCAATAGGGAAGCCAATTTCTAATATCCAGAGCAGACCTTTGCCTACATTCCCCAGAGTGGCTACATAAGAAACCAATGGTCAAGGAGCCAGCATCCCAGGCTCCTTGCTGCCACCTGACCTCATAAGTTGGGCTTGGAAGCTCCCTGACACATGTTGAAAGGATAAAGCAACTGGGCATGGTGCCTTATCTCTGTGATCACAGCACAGAAGCTATGGCAGGAAGATTCCTGTGAGCTTGGGGCCAACCTGGGATATGTAGTGAGTTTGGGGCCTGCCTTGGCAGAGCAAGAACCTATCTCAAAAAACAAAGAAAGAAACAAACAAACACAAAAACTAAAAAACAAGGAGTCAGCAAGCAAAAGTACTTGCCACACAAGTCTTAATATCTGAGTTTAATTCTCTGTGAGTTGTCGCCTGACCTCCATATATGGTCATGGTACCCCACCCCCATGACAATAATACATTGATAACTTTAGAAATTAATAATTAATCACAAATAAACATTTTAAAAGAAGTCTTAAAAAAACAAAATAAACAAGCAATACAAACAAAATCCTACTGCACGTCCCTCTTTTATGTGGATCTTAATGTTAATGTGACACAAGTCACATTACCATTGCGTGTTTAATTTGGATACCTGTAGAAGCCAGGAAACCAGAAGGAGCCATGGAGCAGGTAGAAACTGGCTATTGAAGGAGGACAGAAGAATAATGGAGGTGATGTTTAAGTCAGGAAGGTATGGGATAGTAAGAAAGGCATGGGGAAAGTTTGAGAAAGCCATCTGGAATCTACTATTTTATAGTATATGTGTATGTGTAACACACACACACACACACACACACACACACACACACACGGAGTTACCCTGCAGAGGAATAAATGTGCTCCTCCCAGAAGCCATAGGTTGCCATATGTAGGGCCCAGTATCAGGTGTAGTTGGTTAGAGGGAGGTAGGGAGAACCCCAAAAAAACAAAATAGCTATTGCAATTGCTCTTAGTAGCTCACCAGAACTTGATAGCAGTACCCTACTGCTGAAGATACTGTGTCTTTGAGTCACAGAACGAGGAGAAATCAAGCCGTGACTGACATGGAAACTTCCACCCTGCTGGCCAGCTTTCAGAGTACCAGAAAGTGCTGTGCAGGCTGCTGGAGAGGAAAAGTCATCAACAGACTCACCTACACGTAAACCCTGCAAGCTTCAACAGTAACTGGCCTGCCAAGATATACCATGGATGCCACCGTGGAACGATGGGGTAAACAACTGCTTTCTGGTTGGTTTTAAGGCTAACTCCACAGGAAGAAACACATACCTGGTACTGTAAATCAGGCCATGAATCCACAGTTTGGGATCTCAGAGGCCCCAGGGGTGAACCTACCAGTAGAAATTTGCTAAACTGACACAGTGTGAAATTCCCTTTGGGACACATTGTCCCTGAACCATAGATTAGTAAAGCTCTCATCCTGTTTTTGTTTTAAGATGTATTTATTATGTAGACAGTCTTCTGTCTGCATGCATGCCTACAGGCCAGAAGAGGGCACCAGATCTCATTATAGATGGTTATGAACCACCATGTGGTTGCTGGGAATTTAACTCAGGACCACTGGAAGAGCAGTCAGTGCTCTTAACCTCTGAGCCATCTCTCCAGCCCAAAGCTCTCATTCTTAATTGTAGAAGAGTCTGTGTGCAGCGGGTGGTGGTCATTATAGACTCATGACTTGCCAAATGCAGAGAAATGCAAGTGACTATGGGGTGCTGACCATAAATGGAATATGTATAATTCACTCTGTATCAGTTACTTTTTGTTGTGATAAAATGACATGACCCAAAACAGCTTGTGGAAAAGTTTATTTTGGCTTGCTGTTCCAAACAGATAAGGGCCCACCATGCTGGGAGGCGTGCAGCAAGTGGAAGGCCTGGCAACTGGAGTGGGAAGCCAAGAGATCACATTTCAACTGCACAAACAATTAAGAGAGAATACAGTGCGAGGGCTGTACACTCTCAAAGAACAACCCTGGTGATGCATTTCCTCCAGGAAGAGCTACACCCCCTAAATGCTCCATTACCTCTTCACACAACTCCACCTACTGGGGACCTGGCGTTCGAATATCTGAGCCTGTGTGGAACATTTCTTTTTTTTTTTTTTTTTTTTTTGGGTTTTTTTTTTTTTTGGTTTTTCGAGACAGGGTTTCTCTGAATATCTCTGGCTGTCCTGGACTCACTTTGTAGACCAGGCTGGCCTCGAACTCACAAAGATCCGCCTGCCTCTGCCTCCCAAGTGCTGGGATTAAAGGCGTGCGCCACCACCTCCCGGCCATGGAACATTTCTTAATCAAACTACTGTGTATTCCTTCCCCCAAAGGGATCAAGAAACACTGTGGGAGAGGACAGTTTCCATTTACTGATTTAAGGTTTGGCCTATTCACTTTGTGGTGTCCTGAAGAGTATCATTAAGTTATTTACCTGAAACCTCTCTAATTTCTTAATGTAGGAGGCATTTAGAACTGTAAGTGTTCCTCATAGGACTGCCTTCTTGTGTCTCAAAGGTTTGGGTATATTCCTTTCATTTTCAATCTGATTCTAGGAATTCTCTTATTTTGTTTTTTACTTCTTCAAAGACCAATTCATCACTCAGTAGTGTGTTGCTTAATTTCCATGAGGTTGTGTGTAGTCTAGGGTCTTTCTTGCTGTTGATTTGTAGTCTTATTCCATTATGATCAGATCGAATACAAGGAGTTATTTCAAGTTTCCTATATTTATTAAGATTTGCTTTGTGTCTCAATATAGAATATTCCATAGAATGATGATAAAAATAAGTATTCTATGTTTGAGTGGAATGGTCTGTAGATATCTGGTAAGTTCATTTTATCTCTGATGTCATTTAATTCAGATATATCTGTTGTTTTGTTTGTTTTAGGATGACCTACCTGATAATTGGTGAGAATGGATTATTGGAGTTACCCACTGCTACTGTGCTAGACGGAATCTATGACTTTACATCTAGTACTCTTTATTTTATGAAATTGGATGCGCCTGTGTTTGGGTGTATATGCTCAGAATCATAACACCCTCCTGATGCCTTGTTCTCTAAGTCAACATGAAGTGGCCTTCTCTGTCTTTTCTCACTAGTTTTGGATTAAAGTCTATTTTGTTAGATATTAAAACAGATACCCGCCTTTTTCCTAGTTCTGTTTGTTTAGAATACACTTTTCCCCACCGTTGTGCCCTGAGGTCAGGGCTCTGTCTTGTGCTAAGCTGTATGGGAAGCAACAAACAGATGCTCTTTGCTTTGTCCCTGATTTCTGATTCAATCCACCAGCCTGTATCTCTTGACTGGGAAATTGAGACCATTAACATTCAGTATTACTATTGAAAGATGTGTATGTATTCGTGACATTTTTCTGATTTTGTAGCCCATTTTAGGACCTCTTCCATTCTCTTTCTTTGCTATTATTCTAATGTGGCTTATTTCCTGTGGCTCATGGTTGCATTTGTTTTCCTTTAGCCTGAAAAGTTCATTCAGTTATCTTCTGCAGAGCTGGCTTAGTGCTCATAAATTCTTTTAGTCTTTGTTGTTGTTATGGAAAATTTAATTTTTCCTTTAATTATGAAAAATAGCTTTGGTGAATATAGTAATACGAGTTGGAAGTTGTTTCTTTCAGAACTTGAAGTAGATCTTTCCAAGCCTCCCTGTCACACCCAGGTGACAAATCTCCTGTTATTTTGATGAGCCTGCTTTTATGTGTAACTCAGTGTATCTCACTTACAGCCTCCAATTGCTTGCTTTGCTGGGCATATTTAGTGCTTTAATTTCAATATGATGAGAGGATGTTCTTTTCTCATCTAATCTGCTTGATGTCCTAAGAGCTTCCTGTGCCTGGATTGCATCTCTCTCTCTTAAACTCTAGGAAACTTTCTGTTACAATTCTCTTGAAAAAAGATTTTCTGTGCCACTAGAATTAGAATCTTCTCCTTCTTTTATGCTGATAACCCATAAATCTAGTCTTTTCCAATTTTTCTTTCTTTTTTTTGTTGTTTGTTGTTTTGTTTTGTTTTTTGTTTTTCGAGACAGGTCTCTCTGTGTAACAGAGCAGAGCCCTGGCTGTCCTGAACTGGCTTTGTAGACCAGGTTGGCCTTGAACTCACAGAGATCCACCTGCCTCTGTCTTCCGAATGCTGGGATGAAAGGTGTGCCCCACTACACCTGGCTTTTCTCTGTGTAGCCCTGACTATTCTAGACTCACTCTGTAGAGACCAGACTAGCCTTGAACTCACAAAGATCTGTCACCTGCTTCTATCTCCCAAGTGCTGGGATTAAAGGCATGTGCCACCACGCCCAGCCATTACAGACAGCTGTGAACTGCCATGTGGTGCTGGGATTTGAACCTGGGTCCTTTGGAAGAATAGCAGGTGCTCTTAACTGACTTTTAACCACAGAGCCATCTCTCCAGCCCAGTCTTTTCCATTTTTTAAAGACTGATTTAATATGAGTATGGATGTTTTGTTCGCAATGCATCATGTAGGCAGTGCCTGAGGATGCCGGAAGAGCACATTGGATCCCCTATATCTGAAATTAAAGGTGGTTATAAGTTGTCATATGGGTGCTGGGAATCAAACCCAGGTCTGGAAGAGCAGCCAGTGCATTTAACAGCTGAGCCATCTCTCTATGCCAAATGTAGTCATTTCAGGTTATCACTTATAACTTGGAATTCTCACTGATTTTTTTTTTAATTTTTTTGTCTGTATTGGATTGCTCTTCTTCTTTGTCTTTAAGTTCAGGTAGTTTATCTTCTCTTTGATCCATTCTATTGATTGAGAGTATCTGACTTACTCCATTTTATGTAAAGCCTCCATCTTGAGTCTAGTCAGAGGCTACAGTTAGACAAAAAAAAAGTGGGGGAGGGGCCTATAAAATAATCCTTCCTCCTTCAAGATGGGGACCAATCAGAATTACACAGGTATCTCATGCAAAAAAAAAAAGCGATACCATCTTTCTATATACTGCTCTTTTAAATTTTTCATTCAAATCCAGCACTGCAAAGTCCAATGATGACATCTGGGCTGTGAGAATAGGAGCTAGACACTGGCTAGGAAGTTTAGGGTAGAGGAGTCCAAAAGTGAAGGACCCCCCCCCCCCTTTGAATAAACACTGAAAATGTCCTTGTCCCTTTTGAAACTCCATCCTTGGAGGTCAGGGATACTGAAAGTGTTTAAGCCAAAATGTCTTTGGCTCTGCTTTGCCCAAAGACCAAGGTTGCCAGAAAGGAAGTGGGAGTCTGGTTTCTTGCTCTTCTCTCTGGATGAACACCCCTTTTCCTTGAAACCATATGTAAGGATGTAACTAAAACTGGGAGGTACCTGGACGCCTTGTAAGTGCAAACTACAATGAGTAGTTCATATCCTCTGCACCTCACCAAGTAATGCCTTACTAACACTAAGACTGGCCCTCAGTGGCCCCCCCATTCCCAGGAACTCACTCCTGAGTATAGGGCTTCTTCTAGCTTTCTCTTAATCTCCCACCTAGGAATCTATAATCAATTTCTTTCTAAAACTGAGACTCTAAGGTCCATAAATTTCATTCTTTGAATTTGTGGGGTAAGACCATGAAAGCCACACTCACTATCACACTTGCATTTCAACAGGAGACTTGTTTGTTTGTGGTTATGTCTCCCTGTTTTGCCCTATCTGGCTTTCAACTCCTGTTTCAAGCCATCTTTCTCCTTTGTCTCCTGAATAGCTCTGAGTACAGGCATGGATCACCATGTTGGAGCTTCCATACAAGTGAAGGGTTCATCCATACCACAGCAACCAATCCTTCCTTATAGTACCAAAGATTCTCTAACCTAAAAAAGGGCAAGGACATAGAGGAAGCGCTGAGGCAAGGCCTCAGAGAGGGGAACACTGGGTGTAGTTCAGGCAGCCAGACTTCCCTGAGGCAAGAGAAAGCAGGTTATAAGCCATACAGATTAGCATGCTGGGAGCAGATGTTTGGCCAGCTGAAGATTCCAGAAGGCAGGAACGGACACCTATGAGCAATACTTGCCAGAGGCAGGGCAGCAGAACCCTGGCTGGCCTCTATGTAGTGAGATTCATTCTCTGCACACCAAGGGAAATGAGCTGGAGATAGGACTTGAACTTCGAACTTTCTCCAATGTGTGCTCTACAAGTCCCTGAACTACACTGCCTGTCCTCCCACCAGCATTCACCTGAAGGTCCCAGACAGCTGAACGAAGCTGTGTGTGTGTGTGTGTGTGTGTGTGTGTGTGTGTGTGTGTGTGTGGTATGTGTGTACGGAGGAAGTAATTCAAAACCCTTCAGACCTGCCCTGTTTGGATCTGAGATCTTCCGTTATTGCTGTTACCAAGCAACATTGACCCTTTGCAGCCACTGTCTCAGGCACAGTGGCTCTCTGATCCTCTCACTTGATAGGTTGGCCTACCTTGAAGCCATCACCATCACCTCCTCCCTGGGCAGAAGTGGTGTCCCATATTTGAGTATGAATGATTAAAACATGAGGAACACCTTGTCTTTGGGGGCTCGAATGTGGCTGTTTGCTCATAGGTAGTAGGAACTGCCTTTTCATGAACTGACATGCACATACATACAAAAGCAGTTGCCATGTGTCATCTTAGAAGGCAGAAGTTTATATATTAAAAGTTGGTGGTTCCCCCTCTCCCAGGAGATGGTGGTAGACACCTTTAATCCCAGCACTTGGGAGGTAAAGGCAGGCAGATCTCTGTAAGTTCGAGGCCAGCGTGGTCTACAAAGTAAGCCTGGTCTACCGGGTGAGTTCCAGGACAGCCAGGGGTATAAAATGAAACCCTGTCTTGAAAAACAACAACAAAGAGAGTTTTTCTTTTTAAATTGTGGACCAGCCAGATGAGGTGGCACACACCTTTAATCTCACCACTTAAGAGCAGAGGCAGGAGGATCTTTATAAGTTTGAGGCCAGCCAGGTCTACACAGTGAGTTCTAGGCCAGTCAGGGAGGGCTACATAACTGAGACCTTCTCTCTCTCAAGAAAAAAAATGTGGGTGAAAGGTGTAAAACATGTCTGTGTTTAAGATATCTACTATGGTAGATATCTACCATCGTAGGCTTTCCTACAGTACAGCCTCTAACAAAACGAGGCTGTCTCCCAGTCTTGGCAACGGGACTGTTCACCTTTATACCAAGAAGTGTGGGAGAGCACCACCCTAGTCCATACACGGTGTGCACTTCCAGGGTTCATGTTGTAAGATCTAAAGTCCTTATGAGATTTTCTAATACAAAGAGTCATTCATCAGAGCCTACCAGACCTGTTACAGGCTAGAGGGAAGTGGAACTCTTCTTAGAGGGGTGGAACATTGTGAAAGTGTTGAAGGCACAAACCCAGAATCAGAAAGCTCAATAAATATGGGGTGGGGTGGGGGGGGGGCTTGTAACTTTTATGGCAACTGGAGAGACGACCTCTAGCTTGTTACTGACTACCTTATCAGCAAATGGGGCTCAGTTTTATTTCTTCCTTCTTTCACTCACTTTGAATTAGTGGATAGCCAGCCAAATGTTGGAGATAAAGGTGACTAGAACAGGGCTGGCCAAATGACTTAGTGGCTAAAGCCGTTGCCACCAAATCTGTTGTCCTGAGATTGAGCCTAAGGACCCACGTGATGGAAGGAGAGCACCTATTGCCTCAAGTTGTTCTCTGACCTCCACACATGCCTGTGTGGTGCCTGTACCCTCCAACACACACACACACACTCACACACACACACACACACACACACACACACACACATTAAATAGAATTTTTAAAATGAATGGAACAGAGCTCACATCACATTATGTTCAATGGCAGTAAAGTTTATGCCTAAAATACTGACAACATATTTGCCACATCTATGAATTGCTCTTTATAAACTTCTCTGAGATTATTTGGCATCTAAGGAATTTTTTGCCAGGATCTTATTAAAATTCTGGCATTGAGACTTGTGTACAAAAGAGATATGCTTTTGAAACAGATACCCAAGGCCATGCTTAAGTTTACTTGAATCTGAATCCTTGTTGAGAGCCCACCTGAAGTGTAGCTGTACAGCGTGGTCCAGTGCCTGGTAGACAGTTGCTACACAACACAAGAAAATTACCATAGTTCTTAAGGTGAGAAGCAATGTGAAGCTTTGGAAGCGTTATGGTAAGTTGAGACCGCAAACACCAATCACATGTGCCTTTGTCACAAAGCCTGAGCTTAGCTCTAGAACCCTCTCAGTAAAAAATGTGATTGTTAGCTACTGCCAAGCCAGGAGAAAGAGGCTCAGGGTGGAGACATTCTTATTTTGTTTTAAGGTAAGGCTGCATAGTTTTCAAGTGTCATTAAATTCTTTGGAACCTGTGTTAACCCATCTATGAAACAGAGACTATCATTTCACATAGCCATCCCATACAGCTAGTATGGGGCAGAGAGGAATGAGGAAATGTTTGGAAGATTGAAAAGAACAAGGCAGTCCTGGGAGGCAGGAAAGTTCCAGTAAGGCATATTTATGATCTAGATGATCTGGGCTGGGTTTTGGTTTTTGTTTGGTTTGCTTTTTTTGAAATAGTCTTGCTTGTGGACCATGCAGGCCTCACACTCACTATTGTCCTCTTGCCTCTGTCTCCAACTAGGATCTTGTCTCAAAAGGCACTAGGTAAGGATATATTCCAGTTATGCCTCTTGTCCAAAAGCACACCATGGAGTTTGCAATGGGTTACCAGGCTACTGTAGGTCTCACAGACTCACCGAACAGGACAATTAACACCCACCCATCAAGATAATTGAAATCTGAAATGAGTTCACATTCATAAGAAGGACCAGTGAAGAGCTGGGCAGGTAGGAAGAATTTAGCGAACTCTGCAACTTGACACCCACCCCCATGCATCATCTGTCTGTCTGTCCTTCCAGCTTCCCTGAGCATGCTCACTTTGTAATGACCAGGAGAGGCTATGTGTTGATATTGAACATTTCTTTGATCTCAGGCCCATCAGGAGGAGAAAGACAGCCATTTTGCACAATGTGAATGGAGCTCCTCTTCAGCATTTGCCCTTTTCCCACAGTTTTATCCCATTCAGCTTTTGAGGGCACCTTTCCTTACAACTCTGACACATGTCCCCAGAGGAATGGGTGGGCCTCCCTGACAATCAGGCAGGTGTGGGCTCACAGGAAGAGCTCTGGGAAGGTTTCCCAGAACTGTGTAGCCTGTACGGAGGCTAGAGAAAGACCTCTGCCTTTCTTAGGGAATGAGCCCAGAAGCCAACAGTTCCTCAACAGCCTGACTAGGTGTTCCCTAAAAGTCCTGAGCATCCTGGTTCGTGCCCACCCCATGTGAGCTTACCGTTCTGTGAGCTCCTTTAGTGCTCACCCTGTCCCCCTTTCTGTGACACTTTTCTGTAACAGTAAATTTTTATCAACATATATTTATTAAAACTTAACAATTACCAAACAGTTGCCTATAAAGTTCCTAAATCCTAAACCCAAACCCTAACTCGAAAACCTAATCTATAACACCCTAATACCTATAATACAAACATATAACACTAACCTAAGGTTTCTCAAAAGGATATTTTCCTCTGGGCATGGATCCGTAGGAGTGGCTGGTCCCCAGCAATCCTTCAGTTTCGTTAGATCTTAAGACAGTTTATCAAGCAAGAATTGCCTCTGCAGTCTTAGAGTCCAATTATTTACAAGATGAAAAGTTTCTTAGGCTCATTTAGATGCTTTAGGCCTGCAAGGGTCTCGCTTCAGTGCTCCTTCCAATCCAATGCCCCGGGCTCCTCGCCTAGACGCTCCAGAACACCAGGGAGAATCCATCCCCAGACCCACAACAGGTCCGTATAAGATGGTGAAGCCTGCCAGCAAGACTGTGATGCAAGTTTCTCTGCTAGATGAGGAGGAAGGTAGGTGAGGCAGGAGGAGTGAGTGTCTATGTGAAACTTGACTTAAATCTCTTCACCTGTCGTAATGAATTGGCAGCATGATTTTCAGCAGATGCTTTCAAGCACTTCCAAGTCATGCCCCCGGGCAATGACTCCCTCCATAGGTTTTCTTGCAGAGGGCCAGAGACCACCAGATCTGTTGCCATGGATCCTGGCATGTGCCTCAGAGCATGCCCCCACCCATAGTCCCATGATCAAAAAATGTCATCCGTCCTTGGCGGGTTCCCAAGGATATGCCATGTCGGACATAAATCTTTTACCTTAAAGTCCAGGCTTTTGCTAGTCCAAGATCCCTGTGCTATTAAATGCTATCACTAACCCCACCACACTTTTCAGTCTGGGACTTGAAATCTAAACACCCTTATGCATTGGCTTAGTCCCTCACTATTCCTGCCTGCCTCAAACTGGGCTCCAGACACTGGCTCAGAGTGTTTCACTCCTCTGGGACATTCTTACTGACATTAGTTCACTCAGTTTACTTTAGGAGCCATGGCCCAGTGTTGGATAACTCAGTGCTTGCAATGACTTGTAACTTCTTTGAGTGGTATGAATTAACCGCATTTAATCCCCAGCCAGGCTTCTACCTGGCATATATATCCCAGGATATCTTTGAAGGCAGCCCAACACACAAATGAAAACTTACTCAAAACATTGTGAGGTGGTTTTTGCTTTGCAATTAAAAAAAAAACAAAACAAAACATTTATTTAGAAAGGAAAGGCATGGATGTGCTATGGGCACACATGGGAGTGAGAGGGCAACTTGTGGGAGTCACTTCTCTCCTTCCAGCATGTGGGGGGTCTGTGGATCGGACCAAGGTTGTCAGACTTGGTGTTTCTTTATCCACCCAGCTGTCTAGCCAGCCCCTATGTGACTCTTTAAAAATAACTCGGTTGCATCGTTCCTAAGTGTGACCTTCAGAGACGACAGTGTCCTTGTCAAAAGGTTAGGCACCTGAGTTGACATGGTTACTCAGCCTATCCCCCCTAAAAGATACTCTTACTGGCACAGCTTCTTGGAAGCATGGCTATTGTCTTCATCTGCCTGCCTGCCTGCCTATGGTCTATCTGTCTACCATCTATCCAACTTGTCATGCTGCACCCGAGCAGGCCTTGCACATGCTAGGCAGTTTTTTCCTCTATACCCACACTCTTTGGTCTGTACCCACGGTCTGTCTTCGTCTCTGCAGGCAGAAGATACTGACAGATTCCCGCAGATTGGCCTTCGATGCTTCACCATCACCCCCGCCCACACCTTTGTAAACTGTGCCTTTCTTTCCTATCCTTTTTAAGGGCACCATCTGTTTCTTGCCAGGATCCTGGCTAATGCTGGCAGTGTATGGAAAAGATGAGCCATCTTCTTTCTAGCGTAGACTTAACAGAGATAAGCATAGGCCGTCTGGTCCGCAGAAGCTGTTTGCTTCCACTTTCAGCTAAAGGACAGTCCTAGCCCTGGGGCAATGTTACCGAATGTAACAGCCCCCCCCCCCCCAACCCACAGCAGTCATCCTTAGGGGCTCATTAGAAATCCAAGTTGCTGGACATCCTACATCGGCTGACTGGGGACAAAGCCCTGGAATCTGTTTACATAACCTTCCAGGTGATTTTAAGGACACTCACATTCGAAGATACCTTCCTAGAGAAATGGGTGTGCAGGAGAGGGGTCAGCACCTAGCAGATGCTCAGGACCCTTCCAAGGGCCCCCTTAATGCCTACTGCCTGGTCTTTGTTTCTCTAGGCTGCGCCACAGTTAAGAACACATACAGGGTTGAGTACAGGACCCTTTGCATGTACCTAAGTGTGGCTGTGTCCGTGTCAGCACAGCACTGTGCCTGTCAGGACAAGATGGCTATTCTAGGAGCTTGTCAGGCCTGTGTGAGTTCAGGCACTGGGAGAATAGCATGAAGCCGATCAGGACAACACCGCTTCAAGACATGCTACTTGGGCACACTGATGATTTTGAGATGGAATCACTTGAGAAATCAGTGAGCACTGGGAACACACTCTGCCTCTCCTCCTAAAGCAGGACAGAAACAGTCCTCCACCTCTTGTGCCGACATAATTGCCCAAGGCCCAGAGCTGAAGGGCTGGCCTTAAGATAAGTTTGCATAAGCAATCTAAAACAACCCTTCCCTCCCTTCCCACATTCATTTTTATCACTGTTATCACTGTCCTACAATGTGCCACCTCCAGAGGCCCCAACACCCTTTTCATCATATAGTTTCTTCTCCACAACCATTTACCTTTTGCTGAAACTGCTTGCACCAACTTTCACTTTTCCGTGAAGCCCTATGTGAATAAAAGTGTTAACCCTGATAAAGTGGATGCCTTTTCTGCTGTCATATAACTTTTGCCAGTTCAATTTTGAGCCTTCAGCTGTAGAGAGCTGCGACGTGCCGCGCCTTAAAGATGGCGCTGGTCTCCGCCTTCCACCAGCCCGACGGTGAGTGCTCTCGGTGGTAAACAAGTCCATATTTGGCAAAGACCGCTGATCTGGCTTGCTTCCGCATACGTGGGCCTCTAAGATTGCACTACGTGGCTTTACTTGATTGGCTGTTCATTTAGTATTTAGCCTGTGGGTTGGGTCTGCCCGGGCATTCGAAAGACTGTTTTCAAGGGACCTAAATAAACTGCTTGAAAAGAGCTTTAGCGAGTTGCGTCGTTCTTGCCGGTCGAGAGGGACACGACAAGTGGTGGCCCGTACGGGGACCCAGAAAAGACTCAGAACTCTTGCAGTCAGGGGCAGTGCACTGGTAAGTTCCTGGGATAAATCAGGACAATAAAGTTTCACGGAGATAGCAAACGCAAGGTAAAGTTTCGCGGATAATAGCGAACGTACGGTGAAGTTTCGCGGAGATAGTGAACGTACGGTAAGGTTTCGCGGAGATAGCGAACAAAAGATACAGTTTCGTGGAGAAGCTGCAAACTGAAAGTAAATTTTTAAACATGGGGTTGTCTGAGTCACACCCAATTTTTCTGGCTCTTCAGGAGCTACTTTTAGCTAGGAATTTGAAGATTAAGAAGTCTACCCTAGAAAGATTTTTGAATGAATGTGATTCCGTGGCTCCGTGGTTTGCGGTGTCCGGGAATCTTACGGTATCCTGCTGGGACAAATTAGGCAGGGACTTGGATTTTGCTTGGGAGCAGGGGACTCTGAAGCATGGAGTAAGACCGATTTGGAAAATGGTGAGGAGTTGTTTAGAAGATCAGAGATGTTGTAATGCAATCAGAGAGGGAGAGTCAGCCTTGGAACTGCTGCAAGGGGAAAGATCTGAGCAAGTAGACAGTGACAAAGGCGAAAGATTTGAGCAGGCAGACAGTGAAAAGGGAGGCAGAAAGAAAGTTCCTCTCTATCCCGCTCTTACAGATTTTAGAGATTTTAGAGATTTTGAGGACTCAGAGAGCACAGATTCTGAAGGAGAGCTACATGCTCTACTAGAACAGTTGGAGAGGACTGTTATAAGAAAAAAGGAAAAGAAAAAAGTAAAAGAGAAGGACACGCAGGCGGCAGTCGGTGTGGGAGGAGCCGCTGCTGCAGTCGGTGTGGGAGGAGCCGCTGCTGCAGTCGGTGTGGGTGGAGTTGTTGCCATGGCGCCTGACACGTCAGCAGCAGTCGGAGTGGGCGGAGTCGTCGCTACAGCGCCTTCAGCCACGCTAGCGGCAGCTGGTGTAAACAAAGCCGTTGCCATGGCGCCTTTAACTCCTCCTCCATATCCAGAAGCCACTCAGATAGATCAGCATGTTCAGTCACTGAAAGTAGGGAGATCTTTCTGCCCGGGGATGTGGACACAAGTAAGAACAGAATTACAGTTTGCTTATCCTGTATATCAAGACCCACAAGGGAACAGGTACGAGGAACCGCTTGATTTTAAGGTGGTAAAATGTCTTGCAGAGTCGGTTCGTACTTATGGTACTACCGCTTCTTTTACAATGGCTCAAGTGGAAGCATTAAGCAGACATTGTATGACTCCAAGTGATTGGAGTGGCCTGGTCCGCGCCTGCTTAAGTCCAGGGCAATACTTAGACTGGAAAGCTTTCTTAATTGAGTATGCTACTGAGCAAGCAGCCAATAATCAGAGAGATGGAATCCAGCCTGGGATAGAGATATGCTGCTTGGGCAGGGGAGATTTGCCAATCAGCAGATAGGATATCCTATTCAGATCTATGAGCAAATAAACAAGATAGCTATCAAGGCTTGGAGATCTCTTCCTAATAAAGGGGAGGTGAGTGGGAACTTAACTAAGATTCTACAGGGCCCCATGGAGCCCTTTTCAGATTTTGTAGCACGAATGGTGGAGGCAGCAGGGAAGATTTTTGGTGACCCAGATGCTGCTTTGCCACTAATAAAACAGTTGGTCTATGAGCAATGTACCAAAGAATGTAGAGCTGCTATCACCCCTTATAAGAACAAAGGCCTAGAGGCTTGGATGAAGGTGTGTAGAGAGCTTGGAGGGCCGTTAACTAATGCTGGTCTCGCTGCCGCAGTAATACAGTTGGCCAAAAAAGGTGGAGGAAGTTCAGGAGTTTGTTTTAAGTGTGGCAAGATGGGACACTTTAAAAGACAGTGCCCCAGGAGTACAGAAAGTACAGGAAGTGTACAACGCCCCAGGCGGCCAGGGTTATGCCCAAAATGTAAAAAAGGGAACCATTGGGCTAATGAATGCCGTTCAGTGATAGACATCCATGGCCAGCCTTTATCTCAAGGTTACGGTGGCGCTCGTCCAAAAAAACGGACAGCGGGGCCCACGACCTCAGGGCCCACAAATATATGGGGCAGTAGAGAATCAGGACAAAGAGCAGAATCAAGAGAGATGGCCAACCCTCCGCCATCCGAGAGACCGCGGAGAGCCACTGCAGGCTCAGCAGGATTGGACCTCTGCTCCACCACCAGACTCGTATTAACACCCCAAATGGGGGTCCAGTTAATTGAAACAGATTTTAAAGGACCCCTTGAACCTGGTACAGTTGGTTTGTTGTTAGGGAGGTCATCATCGGCCTTGAGAGGACTTATTGTCCATCCTGGAGTTATAGATCCAGATTATACAGGAGTGGTTAAGATCATGGTAGCCTCCCCTCGTGGTATAACGGCTATCTCTCCTGGAGATAGAATTGCTCAATTGATCATATTGCCGAGCTTACATGACCGCTATGCAGCAAAGGATAGAGAGAGAGGAAAAGATGGTTTTGGGTCCACGGGCACAGATTTGACTTTTCTCTCCCTGGATTTGGACCAATGCCCTGTCTTGGAATTAAAAGTTGATGGTAAAAAGATCCTGGGCCTTTTGGATACTGGGGCTGATAGGAGTATCATAGCAAAGAAAGACTGGCCTTCAGGTTGGCCTGTACAAGCCTCTTCTCAAACACTTCAAGGCCTGGGTTATGCTAGGACTCCAGATATGAGTGCAAGGTTATTAAAGTGGCAGGACCAAGAGAACCACTCAGGAGAAATGCAACCATATGTACTTGAGCTCCCTATCTCCCTTTGGGGAAGAGACCTTTTAAAGGATATGGGATTTAAATTGAGTAATGACTATTCTGATTCAGCCCAACGTATGATGCAAGATATGGGATATGCTCCAGGCTTTGGAATAGGAAAATATTTGCAGGGACGAAAGAGTCCCTTATCTGTACAGCAAAGACAAAAGAGACAGGGCCTGGGTTTTTCCTAGGGGCCACTGAGGAGGGTATTCCTATAACTTGGAAGACGGAGGATCCAGTATGGGTTCCTCAGTGGCCACTTTCCTCTGTAAAATTGAATGCAGCCAAAGATTTAGTGGATGAACAGATGTCTTTAAAGCATATAAAACCATCTGTATCTCCCTGGAATACACCTATCTTTGTCATTAAAAAAAAAATCTGGAAAATGGAGATTATTGCATGATTTGCGTGCCATAAATCAACAAATGCAGATCATGGGTCCAGTGCAACGCGGCTTGCCGCTTTTATCATCTTTGCCAGCCTCGTGGCCCATTATAGTTATAGATATAAGAGATTGTTTTTTCTCCATCCCTTTGTGTGCCAAAGATAGTGAGAGATTTGCATTTACTGTTCCATCCTGTAACCATGAGGAACCTGATCAGAGGTTTGAATGGGTAGTATTACCCCAGGGCATGGCAAACAGCCCCACTATGTGCCAACTATATGTAGGGGAAGCCATTGCTCCCTTGAGAAAGAATTTTCCAGATTTGAGATGTGTTCATTATATGGATGATATCTTACTGGCAGCTAAGAGTGAACAAATGTTAGATCGGGCCTATGAAGAATTAGTTCTATTATTAAAAAAGAAAAGGTTGTTTATTGCTCCTGATAAGGTTCAAAAGGAAAATGTGGTTGATTATTTAGGAGCGAAGGTTGGACCTGAAAAGATAATACCTCAAAAGATTGAGATAAGAAAAGATAATTTAAAGACTTTAAATGATTTTCAAAGGTTGTTAGGAGATATCAATTGGGTAAGAGGCTATTTAAAGCTACCAAATTATGAAATAAGACCCCTATATGATATTTTGAAAGGTGACTCAGCACTTAATTCTCCTAGGCAATTAACAGACGAAGCAAGAAAAGCATTATGTAAAGTGGAAGAAAGGTTACAGAGTGCCTTCCTAAAGAGATGGCAGGAAGGACAGCCCATTGCATTGTGCATATTTGCCACCTATAGTCAACCTACAGGATTGTTATGGCAGGACGGACCATTATTATGGACCTATTCAAAGATTTCTCCGAAAAAATCCATAGAACATTATCCCACTGCACTTGCTGCTTTAGCCTTGAATGGTATCCAACAATGCTTGCAGTCTTTTGGAGCTGCTCCTGCCAGTATAATAGTGCCCTATTCCAGTTATCAGATTAAGATTTTGTGTGGCACTGTAGATGACTGGGCAATATTGCAATGTAGCTTTGAAGGAGTGATTGATAACCATTACCCTAAACATCCATTGCTATCATTTTTTAAGGAGCACCCAGTAATATTCCCTAAGGTTACTTCAGCAGTACCACTTCGAGGGTCACCAAATGTGTTTACTGATGGCTCAAAGACAGGCTGTGGAGCCTATTTGATAGAAAGACAAGAGCCCGTGTTATGTCAATTTCAACCGGGTTCCCCCCAAATAGTAGAATTGAAAATAGTAATTGAGGTGTTTAAAAAATGTCAATTTGCATTCAATTTGATTTCAGATTCAGTTTATGTGGTCAACGCAGTAAAAATATTAGAATTAGCAGGTCCTATTAAAAATAGTAGTACTGTATGTGCCTTATTACAAGAGTTACAAGTTTTAATCTGGCAGAGAAAAAGGTGTTTTTATATTCAACATATCAGAGCACATACAGGATTACCTGGACCATTAAGTGAAGGTAATGATAAAGTTGATCAATGGACCAGGATGGAATGCATTTTTTGGAGCTCATTCCTGGACCAAGCCAGGCAGTTTCACCAATTATTTCATGTAAATGCAAAAACTCTACAGCAGAAATTCCATTTGTCTAGAGCAGATGCTAGACAAGTAGTTTTGGACTGTCCTCAGTGTGTGATTCATCATCATCCTCCCAGTGTGGGAGTGAACCCTAGAGGGTTGATGCCACTCAAAATCTGGCAAATGGACGTTACCCACATTTCAGAGTTTGGAACCTTAAAATATATTCATGTATCTGTGGATACCTGCTCAGGTATCATACATGCTACACCTATGAGTGGAGAAAAGGCTCGCAATGTCATAGGACATTGCTTAGAAGCCTGGGCTGCATGGGGAAAACCACAGCAGCTAAAAATGGACAATGGACCAGCCTATACGGCACAGTCCTTTGTCTCCTTCTGTAATCAGATGGAGGTACAGCTTAATCACGGATTACCATACAATCCTCAAGGACAAGGAATTGTGGAACGTGCTCATCGCACCTTGAAAGAATGCTTACAAAAACAAAAAGGGGGAATAGGCCAAGGCCGTACCCCCAAGGAGAGAATATCTTTAGCCTTATTTACTGTAAATTTTTTCAATTTGGATGCTCAAGGCCGCTCAGCAGCGGACAGACATCAAGATTCCCATGGTTCACCTAAAAGCATGGTGAAATGGAAGGACATTCTGACGGGCTCTTGGCGGGGGCCTGACCCCGTGCTAACATGGGCGAGAGGGTCTGTTTGTGTTTTTCCTCAGGATCAACAAGACCGAGTGTGGGTGCCTGAACGCCTTGTGAGGAAGATTCGTCATGAAGACCCTCCTAAGGATTCTGGTGATAGTAGCAGTGAGTATGTCAGGAATGACCGAGCCGAGATGGGGGATCCTGTCAATATTCCCAAAGCCGATGCCGGTCAGACATGATGCAACTGTGTTTCCACGCTTATTTAGCAGTAATAGAAGCTTAGGCTTACCCTACCTTCCCTTTGATGATCAGAGAAGCCCTATAGAGGGTAATAGAAATGTCAGCTTGAAGGGTAGTTTGTGCTTTTTAATGAGCTTCAATAGGTCAGATGATACAAAATGCATTAAATTGTCTCAGCAGTCAGCAGATTTTTTACCACAACTGAGGTTTGGAGGTAGGAGTGGTGGTTTGTTTTCAGGCAATGGTTCTCGCCTTGAAGGATGGTGGCCCACACGAGTCTCTGACCAGGACCCCCCCAGACAGCCACACTGGGCACCTTTTTGTAGAGGATCCACAGGAGAGGAAGGACCTTTTCCCTGGACTGGATGTCAGGAGCGCAGAGCAGTTTGGGTTCAACAAGATTATTTTTCCTTTAGCCCCATGATTAGTAATGTAGTGAATAAGTCTTGTACAGGAATGCTTAATATATCTACTAGGGATCCTCAGCAGACTGCCACCAATCCTTTTGATTTGTGGCTTTTGTGTGGAGTAAATGGAAGTTGCATGGACTTGGGACCTGTCATTATGCTTGGAGGAGGAATTTATCAAAGAGGTAATTTTTCTCTAAGGTCTGCTACCAAATTGGATTTTTCTAGCAGTAGTGGCTCTGGTACTTGGAATTCTTTGTTTCATTCTTATCGTAACAAGAGCTTTTCAGCTTCGCCAGTATGTCTCTGGCCTCCTTTTCTGTGGATTGTAAGTAATGGGAGTGCATCCTTAGGTGAAGAAAAGTTAGTATGCACTCCAAGTACATGTTTTTATGCCCTATGCTGGAATGCCACAGCCTTTCCTGTGGCTGTGGTGACTAGAATGCCTCGATATGTACCAGTTCCTGTAGAGGCTCCTAATACCATGATGCTATTCAGGTTTAAAAGAGATTTTGGCATCACTGCAGCTATTGTTACTGCTATCACTATTGCTGCTGTGGGAGCTACTGCCTCAGCTATTGCCTTGTCTAGTTCTATACAGACTGCCAATGCCCTGAATAACATCTCAGCCACTGTGGCACAGGCATTGGATACTCAGAACTCTATGAATTCTCATCTCAAAGGAGGTCTTATGATAGTTAATCAACGCATAGATTTAATACAAGAACAGATTGATTCTCTTTGGCAACTAGCACAATTGGGGTGTGAGTGGAAAATGCAAGGTTTGTGTGTTACCTCCGTACAATATCAAAATTATACAAAAGCTGCTAACTTGTCCAGACAATTGTCAAAGTTCCTCTTACAGGATTGGTCGGCTGAATTTGAAAATTTGATGAGAGAGCTGAGAGCAACAATCATCCACATCAATTCCACTCGGGTGGATCTGAGCCTGGCTACTGGCTTGACTTCCTGGATACAGACGGCTATGGATCATCTTAAGGAGTGGGCGGGTGTAGGCTCTTTGGCGATACTAATGATGTTAGCCTCTCTGGTTTGCCTATGGTGCATCTACAAAATGAGAACCACACAAAAGCGTAAAGCAGCCATGATTATACAAGCCCTTGTTGCCATTGAGGCGGGCCAGTCCCCTCAGGCATGGCTTGCTGCCGTGAAGTAAATCTTCACTAAGCATAGTCCCTGCCCACTGAGGAATTCGTTCCACGGATATTAGGGTCTGGTAAGTCAGTGACGGAGTTGACGGGTAAGTCTCGGCCACCTAAGACAGGGCAGTCCCGAGTGGGGAGGCTGACCCAGAGACGGGTAAGAGTTTGAGCACCGCCCTCCTACAGGCTCAGGCCCACCGTGAGATCCCCAGATAGGGGATTACGAAACCTTTCCAGGGACTTCTACCAACTTTAGAAAAAATGAAAAAAGGAGGAACTGTAGAGAGCTGCGACGTGCCGCGCCTTAAAGATGGCGCTGGTCTCCGCCTTCCACCAGCCCGACGGTGAGCGCTCTCGGTGGTAAACAAGTCCATATTTGGCAAAGACCGCTGATCTGGCTTGCTTCCGCATACGTGGGCCTCTAAGATTGCACTACGTGGCTTTACTTGATTGGCTGTTCATTTAGTATTTAGCCTGTGGGTTGGGTCTGCCCGGGCATTCGGAAGACTGTTTTCAAGGGACCTGAATAAACTGCTTGAGAAGAGCTTTTGCGAGTTGCGTCGTTCTTGCCGGTCAAGAGGGACGCGACATTCAGCCACTAAGCCAACCAGATGGGAAAAGATTTTTTCCTTTCCCTACATGCTGAAAGAAAGAAGAATTTCTGTTTGAATTACAAAACTCCACCTCAGGGCAGTGAACACAATTCCTGTGTTGTTCTTACGAAGTCTTTCTTAGCTTTCTGATTTCAAAATGCATATTTGAGAGAGCTTAATAAGGCACATATTATATGAGGTTTAAAAAACAAACAGGGGCTGGTGAGATTAGATAACAGGTAAAGGTGCTTGCCCTAGAAAGCTTGAGTTCCGTCCCTGGAACCCACGAGGTGGAGAGAACTAACCTTTTGGACCTGTTGCCTGATCTCCACACACCTGGTGACTGTACGCCCCCATCACTCACACACACACACACACACACACACACACACACACACACACACACAC
>CAJQZJ010032076.1:7711420-7725838 GCA_907164525.1 Lophiomys imhausi | reverse complement strand
CACACACACACACACACACACACACACACACACACACACACACACACCTACCTTGCCTTACATAGATTCATACCAGAATTTACTTTAAAAAAGTGAGATAAAGTCACAACATTTGATCTAAAATTATACACAAAGCAGCACTGCTTATCAAGTCATCTTAAGTAGCTTATTAACAAATTAGGGGAGGTTTTTATTTCATACTTAGTCAGAAACTCTGCTCTGTTGTTAAAGACAATCTGACTTTTTTGAAGTTTTTTTTTTTAATTGAGATAGGACTGGCCTCAAGCTTACTATGTAGCCAGACATGAGTTGAATTTGTGATCTTTCTGTTTCCACCATGCCAAGTTTTATGGGACAGTAGGGATTGAATTCAGAGCCTCCTGAATACTAACAGTTGTAACTCACGGTCAACTGCCAGGCCTTGGCTATAGAAGGAGGTTTCTTTAAAATATATATGAAATGATTAGTTGAGATAGAGCCCCTCCTACTTTTATAGATTGCTTATGGACATGTGCCTTCTCTCAGTCTTACTTCCCTCTCTTCCTTCTTCTCCTCCTTATCTTCATCTTTTTCTAACTTTTGTTTGTTTGAGACAGGGGATTTTGTTCGTTCTGTAGAGGATAGGTCTGACTCCCAACCTGTCCTTAAACCCCCAATTCTCCTGCCACAGTCTCCCTCCTCCTGGGATTACTGCTATGGTTACCTGCCCTTTTCTTTTTCATCCTCTGACTTGAGAGAGAAAAGATATATATTGATAAGTCATTAAATAATGCAATTTATCAATTTGTAACGTGTCAGAATAGATTGATAAAACATTTGGCTGAAAAAGAGTAGATTAATAGAAACAGAGAATAATAATGGAAGGAGTAAGATGAGTCTTTAGTGGTAAAATCACCAAAACACAATTCATAAAGTGTTATGTAATTGCTGGTGCCAAGCCTGGGATTTGGCCTTGAGCTTCAGAGCAGAAGGAACTGGGAAGAAAACAAGCCAATTACAAGATTCATTCTGCACACAAAACAGAAATACCCCAGAGACTTTGCTTGACATCAGCACCGCAGAGAGATGTCCCAAGGGAACTGCAAGAGGGGAAAGGTTAGCCCAGGTTTCCCCTCTCTGCATTTGGGGCTCTCCCTCTCACCGATGTGTGGATGGGCTTGATGATCCCAAGCTCTGGGATTTTCAGGGGCTCGAACCCCAACTTCCTCCCCAGAGTCCACAAGCAAGGGCCTAGGCAAAGGGTTGAGGTCACCCTGGCTTTGAGCTGTAGGATTGTTTTCTGAAGCACTATTCACAGTGGTGAGTTTCCAATTATGACAGCACTTTAGATAATCCATTACAACATTATGATGACCCAGGTGCCACTCAGATGAACAGAATGTAGACTGTTTGGACTGGGCTCCATCTAGTCTTATGTACAGTGTGAATAGGAAGTACTGACAGCTGGGTCCCTTGGAGGATTATACTTGACCTTGTATCAATCACCTGAGGAATCTGTCAGTCCACACCCTCCCTCCCAAGTACCTCGGGCCCAGAGACTCTGTATTCCAAACAAGAACTCTAGGGCCTTTTCATGCAGTGATTCATAGGCACAGTATTCTCTGAGTCCACAGAGCGAAGATCTGGGCTGCACTCTGCCCTGACCCCAGCATCCTGTGGGACCTTTCCAGGCACTTGAGCACTGTGGTTTGCTTTCTTCTTGGTGAAATGGTTAGAGATGTGATCAGTTGTATGAACGTGTGGTACAATCAGGACATCCTGTGGCTCTTCAGAGACCCTAATGGAAAGAACTCCGCAGGTCAGGGGCTGGAGCCCATTCATTTTTGCATTTCCAGCACATAGATGATCAACATGACACATGGTTAGGCACTCAAGTAGGTTGGAATTGACTCATATTTGGGAAGGCAGACTAAAAAGGACTAAGTATATGAGTATTTACCCAAATGGGAGGGGCAGGACTGAAACCCATCTCCCTTCATGAATAACCTGAAATTCTGGGTTGTTTCACATTGATTTGCTGAGCGACCTTAGAGCATGGTAGAAGAGTGTTCCTCGGCTCGGTGTCACTATTGTGGGTTGGAATGTGGGTGGGTTTACACGTGATTCAACTAGAAGATATTTAAACTAATACTTGCTAGCATAAGAATTTCTGTAAGGACCTCTTTAAAAATCTATACTCCATCAAATTTGAACACTTAAGTGAAATGGACAATTGTCTTGATAGATTCCACCTACCAAAGCTATATCAAGATCAGGTTAACAGATTAAACAGCCCTATAACCCCTAAGGAAATAGAAACAGTCATTAAAAATCTCCCAACTAAAAACAAGCCCAGGGCCAGATTGTTTTAGCACAGAATTCTACCAGACCTTCAAAGAAGAGCTAATACAAATACTCTTCAAACTCTTTCACAAAATAGAATCACAAAGAACACTGCCAAACTCATTCTATGAGGCCACAGTCACCCTGATTCCTAAACCACACAAAGACCCAACAAGGAAAGAGAACTTCAGACCAATCTCCCTCATGAACATAGATGCAAAAATACTTAATAAAATACTAGCAAACCAAATCCAAGAACACATCAAAAGTATCATACACCATGATCAAGTAGGCTTCATCCCAGGAATGCAGGGATGGTTCAACATACAAAAATACATCAACGTGATTCACCATATAAACAAGATGAAAGGAAAAAAACCACATGATCATCTCACTAGATGTGGAAAAAGCATTTGACAAAATCCAACACCCCTTCATGCTAAAAGTTCTGGAGAGAATGGGTATACAAGGACCGTACCTAGCAAGCCAGTAGCCAACATCAAATTTAATGGAGAGAAACTTTAAGCATTTCCTCTAAACTCAGGGACAAGACAAGGATGCCCACAGTCACCATATCTCTTCAATATAGTACTTGAAGTTCTTGCTAGAGCAATAAGTCAACTAAAGGAGATCAAGGGGATACAAATTGGAAACAAAGAAGTCAAATTATCCCTGTTTGCAGACAATATGATAGTATACATAAGTGACCCCAAAAATTCCACCAGAGAACTCTTACAGCTGATAAACACCTTCAGCAAGATGGCTGGATACAAAATTAATTCAAAAAAATCAGAAGCCCTTCTTTATACAACAAATAAATGGGCTGAGAAAGAAATCAGAGAAACAACTCCCTTCACAATAGCCACAAACAATATAAAATACCTGGGGGTAACTCTAACCAAGCAAGTAAAGGACCTGTACAACAAGAACTTCAAGCCCTTGAAGAAAGAAATTGAAGAGGCCTTCAGAAGATGGAAAGATCTCCCATGCTCATGGATAGGTAAGATCAACATAATAAAAATGGCCATCCTACCAAAAGCAATATACAGATTTAATGCAATTTCTATCAAAATACCAACACAATTCTTTTTAGACCTGGAAAAAGCTATTAATTTCATATGGAACAACAAAAAACCTGGAATAGCTAAATCAATCCCATACAATAAAAAAACATCTGGGGATATCACCATCCCAGATTTCAAGCTGTACTACAGAGCAATAGTAATAAAAACAGCATGGTACTGGTATAGAAACAGACCAGTGGATCAATGGAATCGAATTGAAGACCCAGAAATGAACCCACACACCTATGGTCACTTAATTTTTGACAAAGAAGCCAAAACCGCACAATGAAAAAAGGACAGCATCTTCTACAAATGGTGCTGGTCCAACTGGATGTCCACATGTAAAAGAATGAAATTAGACCCATACTTGTCACCTTGTACAAAACTTAAGTCCAAGTGGATCAAAGACCTTAACATAAGGCCGGACACATTAAATCTACTAGAAGAGAAAGTCGGAAAAACCCTTGAACTCATTGGCACAGGTGACAACTTCTTGAACAGAACACCAACAGCTCAGGACCTAAGACCAACAATCAACAAATGGGACTTCATGAAATTGAAAAGCTTCTTCAAGGCAAAAGACACTGTCATTTGAACAAAATGGCACCTACAGATTGGGAAAAAAAATCTTCACCAACCCCACATCTGACAGAGGGTTAATATCCAAAATCTACAAAGAACTCAAGAAATTAAATGCCAAGAAACCAAATAATCTAATCAAAAAATGGGGAAAAGAGCTAAACAGAGAATTCACAAAGGAGGAATTCATAAAGGCTGACAGACACTTGCAGAAATGCTCAGCATCCTTAACCATCAGAGAAATACAACTCAAGATGACTCTAAGATTCCATTTCACACCTGTCAAAATGGCTAAGATCAAAAGCTCAAATGACAACACATGCTGGCGAGGGTGTGGAGAAAGGGGAACCCTCCTCCATTGCTGGTGGGAGTACAGGCTTGTGCAACCAATATGGAGGTCAGTCTGGCGATATCTTAGAAAACTTGGAATAGCTCTGCCTCAGGACCCAGCCATACCACTTCTGGGTATACATCCAAATGACTCCTCACCAAATCACAAGGAAGTTTCCTCATCTATGTTCATAGCAATCTTATTTGTAATAGCTAGAGACTGGAAACAACCCAGATATCCCTCAACCAAAGAATGGATTAAAAAACTGTGGTACATCTATGCAATGGAATACTACTCAGCGATCAGAAACAATGAAATCATGCAATTTGCAGCCAAATGGATGGAACTAGAGAAGCTCATCCTGAGTGAGCTAACCCAGATTCAGAAGGATGCACACGGCATCTATTCACTTATAGTCGGATTTTAGCTATATGGTACAGGATATCTATCCTACAACCAACGCACCAAAGGGAACATGGACATAGACTTTTTCTTTTTCTCCCTGTCAATGAGACACTTTTCCCTAGTGGTGCTGCCTTGTAGGCCCCCAGTGTATGAGGAGGCTCTTGGCCCTCATATGACTGCTGAACTTGGGCAGGGGACCATTAGGTAGGGACCCTCCACTCCAGAGGAGTGGGATGGAAGGGTTGGGGGTAGAGGGTAGGAGGGGTGGAAAGAGGACAGTATGATGGCGATGTAACCTGAAGCAATAAATAAATTAATTTTAAAAAGAAAAAGAATTTTTATAAGGACTTAAGGTACCAAAGATCAGGAGACTGGCCTATTTTTTATAACATACATGGCTCTCAAGTAAGCCTGTTGTTAACATTATGGGCTTATTTACTTATGTATTATTTATTTTTGACTTTTTGAGACAGGGTTTCTCTGTATATCTCTGGCTGTCCTAAAACTGACTCTGCTGACCACGCTGCTCTTGAACTCATAGAGATCTGCCTGCCTCTGCCTCCCAAGAGCTGGGGTTAAAGGCATGTTCCACTGCTGCCCAGCTTCTTTTTATTTTTATTTTTAAAGATTTATTTATTATGTATACAGTGTTCTGTCTGCAGGTATATCTGCAGGCCAGAAGAGGGCACCAGATTTCATTATGGATGGTTGTGAGCCACCATGTGGTTGCTGGGAATTGAACTCATGACCTCTGGAAGAGCAGCCAGTGCTCTTAACTGCTGAGCCATCTCTCCAGCCCCTCTTTTTAAATTTTTATAATGGTGTGTTAATTTATTCTTTGAGAATTTAGTACATATGCATACAATGTATTTCAACCACACTCACCACACATTTTTCCTCCCACCTCCCCCGGATCCCCTCACATAGCGCTCCCGACTTTATGTCTTCTTAATTTTTAAAAAAAAATCTTACACCCCACCGAGTCCAACTAGTACTGCCCATGTGTGCAGGACTGTGGTGCCATCCACTCAAGGATGTCAACCCTACCAGGGACACACCTCTACAGAAAACCAACTCACACCCCTATCCCCCCCACCCCCTCCACCCCCTCCTAGCAGCCACCAATTGTCAATTGGTCCTCAGCTAGGGGTGGGACCATGTATATGCCCCTCCTCCATCCAAAAGTATGGGTTTTATTAGCCAAGAACAATAGACAGTTTACTGACACCCAGGTATTGCCTGGTAATAGAGGGGTGGTTTTTGTTTTGTTTTGTTTTGTTTTGTTTTTTAATTCAAAGACAAGGCCTGATATAGCTCAGGTTGGCCTCAAAGCCATAACTGAGGATGACCTTGAACTTTTGATCCTCCTGCTTTTACCTCCCAAGTGCTGGAATTACTGGCATGTACCACCACTAACTAGAAATATGACCTTTCAAATAGCAACCAAACCATGATCTTGTTTCTATAAAATGTCTGTGTTTAGTGCACACAAAACCATGCTGAGATAAGGGAAGTGGACAGATTGAGGGCTAGGTCACAGGGTTTGGTTTTGTTGGGCTGGGGCTTGGTTTTATTGTTGGCCTGGAACTCCGTGTGTTCCTTGGCCAAATCAGTCCTATCCCCAAGCCCTGCTTCTTCTAGTCTATAAAATGGGTCCAGATGGTTATCTTAATGTCTGTTCTCTCTCACACAGGCTTGGTGTGTCTGATTGCAAACCAGAATTCAGCTACCAGCAACTTCCAAATACTAACAGGCATTTTGGGGTGTGGAGGCAGAAAGAGGTCATTTAGCCCAATGGTTAAGAGTTCAGGTTCTGAGCCCGGTGTGGTAGCACACACCTTTAATCCCAGCACTTGACAGGCCGAGGCAGGTGGATATCTGTGAGTGGAAGGCCATATTGGTCTACAAAGTGAATCCAGGACTCCAGGATAGCTAGGGCTACACAGAGAAACCCTGTCTGGAAAATAAAAAAAAAAAAAAAAAAAAAAGAGTTCAGGTTCTGAACACAAAAATAAAAAACTTACTGTTCCCCATATCCACATAGAAATCAGAAATGGGAATAGCAGCAAATGAATGAATCACTGACAAAAACCATCAATGAGCCTTTCTTTTTACTGTTTCTTATATTACAGGGTGTGAGATTCTTGTGCTGACTCAAAATGACCACAAATTCAGTGACTTAAGGTGATGCAGATATGTATGCATTCAATGGCTCAACTCACTCTGAGGTTCCAGAGGAGAGGAGAATCTGTTTCCTTCTTTCTAGTTCCAGGGGGCTGATTGTGTGGTCTGTGACCTATGCTTCCATCCCTCAACTCTCCTGAATCCTGCTTCTCTTATAAGAACTCTCCTGACCTGCTACCCTGGGAAATCCAGTATAATCTCCACATCAAAGTTCCTAGGTAATTAGTTAGAAATCCGCAGGAGAGGGTTTTGGCGATGGACCCCTCTCTCATAATCAGCAGGTGTAAAATTAAAGGCTGGCTCTGCAGGACTGGACTGAGGACTTGAGTCGTATCTTTGGCCACAAGAGGACACATGCAATCTTGAACTCATACCCAGAAATAACTGCCTAAACCTGACAGCTATTCAACAGTATCCCTAGGAGCCTTAGTCTTTTTAAGCATAGAGCAGCGGGCTTTCAGATAAGTAACAGAGATATCCCATTGCCCTTTTTTATAAGAGTCAACCTGAGAAGTCCCGTCAATGGCTTGCACAGGGAAAAAAAAAAAAAAAACCAGGAAAAGCGGATTGTTCCAGAGCCTTTCGAAATAGTGTCAGGCTGGCCTAGAATGTGCCACCCAACCATCTCTTAGCAGTCGCCCTTGAGAACGCTAACTTTATTCCCTACTCACTCCACCTCTCTTCTACACTACACCCTGTGTCTCATTTGAATTATTCTGACAGAGATGGCAAGGCCCAGGGAGCTAAAGTTCCTTCAGAGAGACCTGGGAGAAGGGGGTGGGATAGATCCTGGTGACACCTGCTTTTTCTGTCTGGTTTCAATCAAATTTCCTTTGACTTCATTGTGGCAAAGCATGGATTTCTGTCCCTTGTATTGAGACCATGTAATTTCCTGCTCCTTTTTTATTTACATTCTCCCTCACCAAGGGCACTTCTGTATGTGGCTGGTGGGTCTCCCTTGCTTTCCTATTTTACAGACTATATGCCTCAGGTCCTTTGATCTTGCTCCATTTGTACTGTCTCCTTCAATATCCATGCTAACCTACCTAACTCACATGTCTTTTTCTTTTATTTTTGGCTTTTCTTTCTTTCTTTCTTTCTTTTTTGTATTTTGTTTTTTGTTTTTTGAGACAGGGTTTCTCTGTGTAGCCCTGGCTGTCCTGGACTCACTTTGTAGACCAGATTGGCCTTGAACTCACAGAGATCTGCCTGGCTCTGCCTCCCGAGTGCTGGGATTAAAGGTTATTTTTGGCTTTTCAAGAAAGAATTTCTCTGTGTAGCCTTGGATGTCCTGGAACTCACTCTGTAGACCAGGCTGGCCTCAAACTCACAGAGATCTGCCTTCCTCTGCCTCCCAAGTGCTGGACTAAAGGTGTGTTTAGTGGGCTGCCATTGCCCAGCTCATGTGTCTTTTTCTAAAGGGGACATGAGTCACTTATACTCATATAATATTTCCTGGGTGCCATTATTGCCATGTGATAAGGTTGATGCATTGGAGTAAATTGGTCAACATTGGTTTAAAGAGGTATTACCAGACCTCAAATGGCAAGTTCTGTTGTCTTTGAAGCACTTACTTGGTATAACACACCACCTGGATCCTGAGGAGAGCTTAAAGATTCCCCTGTGGTCACTTGCCTCTGACACATCATGACCAGAATATGTGGCTTTTCTTTTTGGGTTTCCTACGCATAGTCTCAGAACCTACAGGAAGGAAATTCATAGTATATCTAAGAGAAGCAATAGTACTTTTTTGTTTTGTTTTCTCAAGACAGAGTTTCTCTGTGTAGCCCTGGCTGTCCTTGACTCACTTTGTAGACCAGGCTAGCCTTGAACTCACAGAGATCTGCTTGCCTCTGTCTCCCAAGTGTAGGTCCCGACTAAAGGCATACACCACCATGTCCAACACAATTTTACTTTTACTGTGTACCAACAAAACAAAATAAGAGAGGGTGGAACTTGGTTTCTATCAGCCAAGGGAATTATGTTGTCAGCATGTCACCTTACACTTGATTTCCAGACTCCTGAATGGGTGGGGGGGGGGGGCTCACTGGTGTTTGGATGAGGCTCAAGGATGTGTTCTCTGTGAGCAACCTTGTATTCTTTCTCTACAAGATGGGTAACTCCCCTTCAATTCCTCTTTATTCATCTCTAGAATCATCCATCATAATTTCGACCTTAAAAACTGAGTGTTAATTTGACTTGAGAGTTTGCCTTTTGTTTGCCTCTTCTGTAAATGCTTGGGCAAACATTCTAGAGATCAAGATTCATGCAATGAATGAAATTTGGCAATTTAAGTTAGTCGTTAGAGCAGTATGGCCAATAACAGGCCATTGAAGCTTTAATGGCATTTTACAGGCATTAGCTATATCTGTCTTGTAAAAGCAAAAACAGGTCAGATGTGCCTGTGTTTAGGGGGTCTTGTTTTGTTTTGACTTTAAGAGAAGACCCCAAGTGACACCAGGGAGTTTTTATATTGGAAAGTGAGACAGGAACCAGTAAATATGTGTGTGTGTGAGAAAGAGAGCTAGAAGTGCAGAAACACATTTCTGGTTAAAAAAAAAAATGCCTTTGGTTTTAAAAAATGTATGTTAAATATAGTTTTGTTCTATAAGAAAAAGAATGTTCTAAAATGGAAATAGGGAGAGATGAGGACTGTAGGTGTATTTGTTTATGCTACTTTATTGGGATTCTTACATCTCTACCTCCCTTCCAGCCCTTATCCACCCTAATCCCTTCCAACGCCCCAGCACCAGGTAGGAGAGACAGACAGTTAGAGGGGAAAAGAGGTGTAGACCTCTATGGGCTACTTCCTGTTGAATAGGGATGTAGTTCCTTGGAGCAAGTCCAATCTTCATCATCAAGATATCCATCAGTCCAGGAAACCAACAACAGCAAACGCAGAGGGAGCAGCAACAGTCATACGCCCTCTCGGGACTCTCCCATTTATACCCTCACGAGAGTTCCCAGAATTCAACTATCTACAGCTGGCACAAATCACACTCCTGCCAGAGCATGAGACAAATCATAGTCAGTGGCTGTGGACAATCTGAAGCAGCCCCATATCCCACACCTGGGATTAAAACAAAAACATATCTACATAACATAACTGGGATTTTTGAAGAAACCAAAATTCTCACTACATAGGACCACACTGAAGGCTGTTTTCAAGAAGGCTTGTAGCAATTAAGACTTATAGATAACATGATGAAGCTGGCTATCATTTAAGGTTATTAAAAATTCCTGAAGTCAGCCGGGCGGTGGTGGCGCACGCCTTTAATCCCAGCACTTGGGAGGCAGAGGCAGGCGGATCTTTGTGAGTTCGAGGCCAGCCTGGTCTACAAAGCGAGTCCAGGACAGCCAGAGATATTCAGAGAAACCCTGTCTCGAAAAACCAAAAAAAAAAAAAAAAAAAAAAAAATTCCTGAAGTTATCTGGACGGTGGTGGCACATCTTTAATCACAACACTTGGAAGGCAGAGCCTGGAGGATCTCTGAGTTCAAGGCCAGTCTGATCTACAGAGCAAGTTCCAAGACAGTCAGGGCTACATGTAGAAACCCTGTCTCAAGAAAACAAAAACAAACAAACAAAAAGTCCTGAGGTCAAGGGGTGGGGGAGACGCTCATGGGGAAAGTGCTTGCCATGCACGTGTGAGGACTTGAGTTCAGATCTCCAAAACTCATGTAAAAACCAGACATGGTAGCACACACCTACACGTACAGCAAGATGGAAGGTAGGGGCAGCAGAATCCTTAAAGTACACAACTGTTCAGCTGGGTGAGCTTTACTTAAATTAAAGCCAGCCGAGGCCAGCACACAGTTGCCCGCATCCTGGCCTCACTGTACCATACTTAGGATGGCACAGCTCTTACAAGATCCTAATTTTCAAACAGTGTCAGGCAGTGCTGCTAACTGGTGTTCAAGAGGCAGTAGCTGCCCATAGGATGGTTTTTATTTTATTTATTTATTTATTTATTTTTGTTTTTTTTTGAGACAGGGTTTCTCTGTGTTGCTTTGGCTATCCTGGAACTCACTCTGTAGACCAGGCTGACCTTGAACTCACAGAGATCCACCTACCTCTGCCTCCCAAGTGCTGTGTGTGCCTCCACACCTGGCGATTACAGACAGCTGTGAACTGCAATGTGGGTGCTGGGATTTGCACCCTGGTCCTTTGGAAGAGCAGCCAGTGCTCTTAACCTAGCCTAGGATTGTTTTAATTAAGATAGTAATATTAGGGAGCAGGGCTTTAAGGATCAATCTAGTTCTAAGAACAGGAAAAACAGGTTGGGGGAGCTCTGCGGAAGAGTTCCTCTGCAAAGACCTGGGCTGGATCCCAGCACCTCATATGCACATAAGTCTAAGACAAACAAAGAAAAAAAAAATACTGCTTTTTAGATGGAAGGGCATAGTCCACCTTCTGGCATCCCCTTCACTGTTCCTTGGGCTTCTTGGCTTCTTAGTAGTTGAGTGCTGCTAGAGGGGTGCCTGCTCTGTGTTGAGTGTGTGCATACTGGCCCTAGAGGGACATACTGACAGGCAGGCCCAGCTTCAGGGGCAATGAGCCCTCCTGGTACACCTCTGTCCCTGCTTGTTTGGAGTTCTCTGCATAAACAACCTCCAGCACCTCGCCAAACCGGATGAACAACTATTCTGCACAGGAGCATAGGTGAAATGTGAGACCTCCCTGTTGGTCTGCCAGGTTCTCCCAGAATGCCTCAGCTTCTAAATGTTACAGAGCATGCCCTGCTCCCCTCCCCCCCCCCCAAGCCTCTACCTATATTACATGGAAATCTCAAGGGCTCTCTCTCTCTTCCTTTCCCCTCGCTCTCCTCTCCCCTCTCTGCCTTCTTCCCCCACCCTCTCCTCTTCTCTTCTCTTCTCTTCTCTTCTCTTCTCTTCTCTTCTCTTCTCTCCTCTCCTCTCCTCTCTCTCTCTCTCTCTCTCTCTCTCTCTCTCTCTCCCCTCTCTGCACATGCAAGCCGTTTCTCTTTCCTTCAGCTATCCAATAAACCTGCCTTTATATAATTTAATTTGGCCTGGATTGGATCATTTCACCGCCATCTTGATAAAGGGCAGTCACATGACCCTCGGCCATCTTTATTGTGGTAAAGACATGCCCCTTCGCTGCCATGTTTGTTTAGGACTGCTTCTTTCATAAATTGCTTAAAAGGTACTTTATTTTAATAATTACTGAAGATACTAGCTAATGCAAACTGTTAAGGATAATTTAATAATGCAACTTGACAATATTCAAGATACAATTTAGAGCAGATAACAAAAGACAAAAATTATTTAACCCAGATATGCTAGCCCTCAAGCTTGTCAAGACATTTGTAAGATATGGCATTAAAATGTTTTTTGTTTTTTTTTTTTTGTTTTTTTTTTTGTTTTGTTTTTCGAGACAGGGTTTCTCTGTGTATCCTTGGCTGTCCTGGACTCACTTTGTAGACCAGGCTGGCCTCGAACTCACAAAGATCCGCCTGCCTCTGCCTCCCAAGTGCTGGGATTAAAGGCGTGCGCCACCACCGCCCGGCTAAAATGTTTAATTAAATAGCTTATTATGACAGAGACTCCAACTTCTAGCAGTGATCGCAAGGCCTCCTCTAACATATTGGCACAACAAAGAAGATAAAATGCTTCATTGCTTTCCTGCTGCTAAGGCCTGATCTGTGGACAAACAGGACACCTAGAGAAGTTGATTGTCGTTTTGTCTAGACAAAATAAGTTCAGGCTCCTAAGCTCCTCCTCCACAGGAAGGCCTCTCAGATTTGCCAGGCCTGACAGCTGAAGACTGATGCTGCCCTGGAACCTGTCTCACAAAGAAACCATCAACACCATAGGAGCCTTACAGAAATCCGACTGGGAAATGGGTTAGCCTCTGTCATAATAAACCATACAAAGGCTGTTGGATTATAATTCCTGTGGTAATTATATTCCTCAGATCTCTGATGGGATTGACGGTTGGTGAACATGGTTCCCTTCCTAACAGGGTTCATATTAAAATATAAACAGGTCTACCTTTATTTATGATTGTTCTCAAATGATAGCTACTCATGTTATTTCTTCCTAAAATTTATCTCTTTGTAATCTTAAATTCTTGTAAGTCTCAGGGAATCTACTAGAATCCACAAGTCAAATGGACTCAGATAAGTATAGCCTGTTTCCCCTTCTGCCTATCCCTGGGGAATGGGACCCCCACCTTCTCCCTAGTTTTGGGGCCACCCCAACTCCCAAGACCATGGGCCTAAAAAATTTTCACCCTAGCTACTAAATTTTACCTCCTGCCTATAATATGTATCTGTTCCAGCAGATTTCTAACCATTTAGAGACTGCAAACTGCTCCAACTGCAGCCTTCACTTCTCTAGATGGTCATACAGAACCTGGGCAGCAAGTAAAACAGCTGCTCTTCCTGGACCTGAGCCAACATTCCAGCTTTTGCTCCTCCCAATTCCGATGCCCACAATGTCAGCAGGAAGTAGCCAGACGATGTTCTCCCCTTATTCATTTATTATCAATAAAAGTCTGGGATGTTAGGTCTCCCTGAGTTCCAGGTTCTCCCAGAATGCCTCAGCTTCTACCTGTTATGGGGCATGCCCCACCCCCCCAGAAGCCTCTACCTATATAACCTGGAAATCTCAGGGGCTCTCTCTTTCCTCTCCCTCTTGCTCTTCTCTTCTCTCCCCTCCCCTCTCTGCCTCCTTCCCCAACCCCTCTCCTCTCTCTCTCTCTGTCTCTGTCTCTGTCTCTCTCTGCATACGAATGCTGTTTCTCTTTCCCTCGGCTATCCAATAAGCCTGTCTTTATACAACTTAATTTGGCCTGGATTAGATCATTTCACGCAGCGCAGGAATTTTTTAAAACGCTCCCTGAAACGGAACCCTTAAATTACTATTCAACACTCACTTATTTATTACTAAATTCACTTATAACAAACACCAACAATTTCTTAACTATTAATCCTACAAATTCCCACAACCCCTTCAACCTATCCACCAAACCCACCGATAATTATAACAACCACTTTCATAACCTTCTAGAATGATACAGTCTCTGGGGCAGGTCCTCAGTCGTCAGGAACATAGTCTTTGTCGTAGATTCTTTAACGCACTTAGCAGTCCTTTTTCTGGATCTCTCAGATGCAGGTTCATCAGGGTAAGTTGGTTATTGCAGTCTCACCTTAAATAAGGCTTCATGCTTTTTTCTCTGTGGGAGACCCCAGCCATCTGCAGGCCAACTTACTTCTTTTGAAACAGGAACTCAGCTGCTCTGCCTCAGTCCTTAAAGCCAGGCACCTTTTCCTTTAGGCCACTGTTTGGACAGATCAAACCCCTCCAGGCAAAAGCTGAGCCACAGGGCCCAGTCCTTGGCCTTTTGGTGTCTTGCTCAGGCTTTCTTTGCTCACCGGCTTCTTTCTGCTTCAGGGAGAGAGCTGGCCATCAATGGCCAGCCCTTTTTTCAGCAGGACTCTTGGAGCTCTCTAGCATCAGGAGCCTCTTCTCCTTCTGGGCTCCATGCACTGTCCTTAAATAGGAGGAA
>CAJQZJ010032076.1:7692176-7706420 GCA_907164525.1 Lophiomys imhausi | reverse complement strand
GTTGGTATCAAGAGGCCAGAACTTCACATTTCATTTTTAAGTATCTCTAAGTACGATACCATTAGGAAGCGTTACCTTAAATTTTGCATCAATATACAAAGATCTATTCAAATGTGGCTAAATATACTCTTAATTTTGTATCAATATACAAAGATCAATGCCTATGCGGCCCAATACAATCTTAATATTGTGTCCATATACAAGGGTCAATACCATCGTGGCCAACTATAATCTTAGTTTTGTATCAATATACAAATATCAATACTGACGTAGACCAATACAATCTTATTTTTGCACAATAAACAATGGTCAATACCACTTTAGCCAAATATACTATTAATTTTGTATCAATATACAAGGGTATAAGGGCATATTCAATAATGTGACCTTTCTTCTTGATCCTTCCTGTGCTGTGTCTCGATTTTTCTCTCGTCCGTGCATTCCTACTTAGGAGATAAAGAAGGATACAGAAAAGGGAAAGAAGGAATACCCTGGGTCTAACCTCCAAAACCCATTAAACAGGACCATTTAACAACTTGTAATCTCTTCCCCTAAATAATAGTGTTTTCAGTTGTCCTTCAAATAACCGAAAAGGGGGGGGGGTGGAGAAACACCCTCCCCACCCTCTGGGTATGGGACGTCGCTCTCTTAAAATGACTTCCTGCTGATTTGGGTCGTAGTAAACCTGTTTGGGGATTGGCCACATTTTCATGTAAGATCCCCTGTTGCCTCCTTCCTCTTGGGAGGATCTTGGAAATGTAGCAGTCTCAGAAGCTATTTTGGGTCCAACAAGAACCCAAAGAAGGTAATCACCCACAGGCCAAGTGAGATTTGTTCAGGACAGATTTTTTGTGAGATTAAGGGGAGGCTGGGATTTTGGGAGAGCACTGGTAGATATCCTAAACTCTGACAAACAGGTGCTTCATGAATATTTAAGTATACTCGAACGGCCCATTTTCAACATAAAGCAAATCCAGTTAAGTCAGTGTCTCAGCCTCCCAACTGCTGAGTCACACACCAAGTCACCTGCCTCGCCAAATTAAGCCCGTGGAAAAATACAAATACGCACTAAATGTGTGTCCCTCAAATAAATGCCCAAAGACATTTATTTTGCTGGGTTCTTTTTAATAGACAACAGAGGATGGAAGAGAAAACCTAGAATCCAGAGGCAATTAAAATCACTAATTCTCTCAGGCCAAGGGTAGAATTTAAGGAAGTGAAAATTTCCTCAAATTATTGTATTGGTTCAGCAATTAATTATTCAAGTTTTAAACTTTTTAGCTTAGAAATGTGCTTGGCCCTCGAGGTGTGTCTTAGTGGTGGAGCATTTGATCCCTAAAGCTGCCAGAGAAAGCAAGAAAAGGACAGAGAAAGAGAAAGAAGGCTGGGTGAGGTGTTGCCCATCTGTAATTCCAGCATCAGGAGCCAGAGGCAGGAAGATTGCTGTGAAGACAAGGACAGACTGTGCCATGTGTCAAGACACCATCTTAAATAACAGGAAAAGAAAACGAAAGAAAGAAAGAGGAAGGAAGGATAGACAGAAGCTTTTGAAGACTATCAGTCAACATCAGCCTTTGGACAATTTTATTCCCTCATTGGATCATATCCATGCTATAATTAATTAAAAACTCTCTTCCTGAGAATTGAGACCACAGTGTTCCACACACAAGCTTCTGAACACTGAACAAAAGGTGGAAAACAGAGAAGGAAAAGAAAAATCACCAAGATGCACATTTTATTTCAACTGTGCGAGTGTTCATGTCACTGCCCTGGTGTCTACTCTCTCGGGATTAATGTTTGCAACGTGAGCATTTCTGTCACACTATGACACTCACGTGGCCATGTTGTTTTAAATCTACATGTTCCAAACTCTGAATACTGGACTTATTTGACCTTTCTCTCTCTTATATATATGCTAAATCACTTTTCTATTTTAAATGTTTTGCAGTGCTGGCCTCTCTCTTCCTCACTCCTTCTCTCTCACACTCCCTTCCTCCCTCTCTTTCTTCCATGGTGACAAGGTTTCAGTCTGTAGCCCAGGCTGGCCTGAAAACTCACTATATAGGATCATGGTAATCCTCCCATACTGGTATTATAGTCATAAACCACCATGTTCAACTCATTTCTCTTTTTAAAAGTCATGTTTTGACAGATCCCTATGTAAGAAATCACTACATAAAATTGAGGTTTTTTTTTTTTTTAAGGTTCCTGGTGTAACCTTAAATAATTCCTTCCCAGGAGAGTTATTCCAAAATATATCCTACCAGCATCATGTAAGTTCTATTAATGAAAACTATAATAAGTGCCCATTACTTAAAAAATAACTTCCTCAATGTAAGTTACATTTCTACATCTGTGTCTTTGATACAAAGGATGAACAGTACATACATATTTACCTTAAGGTCTTTCTTACTGATCTACATACACAACACATACAGATAAGACACATGATCCTTCGAGTTTTTATACTTGTAAGTTCTGTCCCAATGTTAGATCACTTGCCTTTTATTTTCTTTTTTCTTCCTTGTTCGTGTATGTATGTGTTAGTTTGTGTGTGCCCATGAGTGAGTACCGTTCTTTTTCAGAAGAACAATGCACTAAGAGCTCATTGAAAGCTCAGGTAGTGCCAGTAAGCACCGTGAGTCCCTTTTCTCTGTCTCTCCACCATAGGGACTATTGGCCACTTCGTCACTGCCTTTGGTGGCTTAAGGGTTACGATTAGATCCTGAGTTATCTCCCAAACTCACTTTTCTTTCCTTTTTTGGACTGTTTTTGATGTGTACATGTTTTTAATTTTGTGAGGTCAATATATAACATTTCTGTTATGTCTTAAATTTCTTTCTGGATTACAAGCTCTGTCCATTTTAAGTTTTTTTTCCTTTGCTTCCCAAGGTTTTGGTTTAAAGGGTTTCGCCCCCCCCCCCTGGCCATTTTAAGTTTTAATTGTATTCTTTTTTTTTTTGGTATCACTTGACCTTCTTTCTTATCTGAAGACATTACCACATAACTTTGATTTTTAAAGTTTCTGGGCTGGGATTGTGACTCAGTTTGGTAGAGTGTTCACATAAAAGGCACAAAGCCTTAGGTTTGATCCTCAGTGTTACATAAAACATGCAAGATGCCACATGTGTAATCCTTTTGGGCGGTATAGGTAGGGGGATCAGAGCTCAAGGTCATTGCTGGCTAGTTTGAGACCAGCCTGGCACGAGACAGAGCAAAGAAACAAACGTTACAATGACAGAGAGCACATCAGTCCAGTGTTAGGCACCCCTCTGCAGCAAACAGCCAGGCTCAGGCTTGCTTTTGGGATTCCTATCTTGGCTTTCGTATCCTTTTCACTCACTCGGTTTCCTGGCTTTTATGTCTGTTTCTGTCTTTTGCAACTGGGTTGGGCTATCTTCTCACCTTTCGGCTTGGCACCTTCCTGGATTTTAATGATGTTGTAACATAAGGTAATAATTGCTTTTTTTTTCATCTTTCATCTTGGAGAACCATACTTGGTGACCAGGTCCTCCTCACAGGAAGGAGGCTCATAAACTGTGGTGCTCCTCTCAGGCTTGCCAGCTCTGGAACAGCCTGTGGTGTGCTGATAGTGCACAGGGCTGCCCTCCTCAGTCTGGCCAAGTTACTGGGAAACAAGAGAAAGAGAGCATGAAACGCTTTGGACCAGCTCTACGCTTGTTGGTCAGCCTACTTCTGTGTCCCAAAAGGATGCAAAAGAAAAACTTACTTGTCTGCCAAGAAAGGTGAACTGACTTAGCCCTAGTGACCAACAGCCTATCAGATAGGGCCAGCAGCCTACCATGTCCTTCTTACCTTCACCATCAATTCAGTATGTATTTTCACACACTGTAGTCTAATTTCCACACAAATAAAACTACAGGTCAGAGTAGCCTCTGACCAGACATTATTAAAGTCAAAAGCTGTTGAGTACAACTAGCCTGGTGTGTTCGGTACAGCTGTGTAAGGGTGGGCCAGCTTAGTGTAAGGATACTGAGGGATGGGGAGCCCAAACCTAGGTTCAGGGCTTGTTTTTTATTCAGTTAACTTCAGGTTGAGGCTGGTCTTGGGCTACGAGTGGACAGTTGTTCTAGGTGTGGTCTTTGTGCTGCTCTGTCTGAAACTACCCCACAGTCCTTGATGAAGCCAGGAGGCTTTCCAGCCTCTGGTGCCTGATTGCTGCTCTCTAGCCTCTTCTAACCCCCTTCCTAGTTCATTTTGTGTTAGTGACAGCCTTTTCAGTGTTGCTTCTGAAGACTTCTCATTTCCCTCTGCCTGGAACATTCTTTCCCTAGATGTCTTAGTTGACTTCTGTTGTTGTGATCAAACACCATGACCGACCCGCAACTTGGGGAAGAAAGGGTTTATTTCAATTTACAGTTCCATAGCATACTCTGTCATTGAGAGAAATCGGAGCAAGAACTCATGGCAGGAGCCTGGATGAAGGAGCTGGTGCGGAGATAATGGAGGAGTCTTGGCCCTGTACATCTTGTTCAGCAGATACTTTTTTTTTTTTTACCCCCGTAGGACCACCTGCCTAGGGGGTGATGCCAAACACAACAGGCTGGGCCATCCTACGCCATCAGTCAATAAGATGAGCCACAGGCTTTCCCAGAGGCTAAACTGGTGGGGCCATTTTCCTCAATTGAGGTTCCCCCTTCTAAATGGACTCCAGCTTGATTCAAGTTCACATCAAACTAACCAGCACACCAGGCTTCTATGGCCTCTGAGCATATAACAAGATAGCAGAACCTCCCATATCTCCATATATTACAGCAGATATAGCTGTTGACTCTGAGAACTCTTCTTCCAAAGATGAAGACTTTGGGGGAAGTGAATAGCAAAAATATCTGGTTCTTATAAAAGGTAATATATTTTTTCATTCTCTCATTCAATAAATACATAGTGAGTGATGTTCAGAGACTGGGCAAAAGCTAAGTACTGTGGGTAAGGTGATAAATAAGATAGACATTATTTTTTTGTTTCATAGAGCTTTCAGATTAGAAAGGATCTTATAGAACTAAAGTTCTGTGCTTCCAGAAACTTCTGTGTTTTCACCTACTCAGGACATATTGACTGTATAGTACATTGTATAGTATGCTGCGTCTTAGGAGAGGTTGAGTAAAGTGCTGGGTAAAACTAGACAAGGTTCTTGCCTTCATAGGGCCTGCAGTCTAGTGCGGGAAATACAGAATCATAGCAGACACAAGGGGAAATTGGCTTAAATGGATTAAGAGAGTCTTTCTTGAGGAAGTATCACATCTGTTGAGAGTTGAAGGATATTAGCTTGGTAATGAAGGGAAGGAACAAGCATTTTATCCAAATAGCATATGAGAAGACATTGTAAAGGAAAGATAGTGATAGCCTTTAAGAGAGGCCAGTGTGGCTGGCTGTAGGAGCACCCTGGATCTGATGGCTCTGAGAGGTAGGCAGAGCGTTGTGTATCTAACACAGAGGCTGAGACAAAATCCTGAAGTATGTTTTCTCAGTGGGTCTCTACGCTAATGCCTTAGGGTGCTTCAGCCATTACATGCTTGGGCCTTGAATCAGAAAGGCTCCCTGCACCTGGAAGCAGAAACAAGACCGGTCAGTTGCTAGCACGGCCAGTAAAATCAATGATCAGCTTCTGGCCACTTATTGTGCTACTGAAGGAAGAGTAATTTTGCTGGTTTGTTTGTTTGTTTTGTTTTCAGACAGGTTTTCTCTGTGTAGCCCTGGCTGCCCTGGAACTCACTCTGTAGACCAGGCTGGCCTCAAAGTCAGAGATCTGCCTGCCTCTGCTGTCCAAGTGCTGGGATTAAAGGTGTGAGTCACCACCATCCTTCCAACTTTTTGCATTTATTACTTGTTTATTTTTAAGGTGTTTAAACATTTTTTTTATTTTATTATTGTGTGTTTTAGGGTTTCTTTTTTCTTTCTTTCTTTCTTTGTTTCTTTTTTTTTTGGTTTTTCGAGACAGGGTCTCTCTGTGTAACAGCCTGGCTGTCCTGGACTCACTTTGTAGACCAGGCTAGCCTGGAACTCACAGAGATCCGCCTGCCTCTGCCTCCCAAGTGCTGGAGGGTTTCTATTTTTATGATGAAATGCTATGACAAAAGCAACTTGGGGAGGAAAGGGTTTCTTTGGCTTAAGCTTTCCTACCACAGTTCTTCATTAAAGGATGCAGGACAGGAATTCAAACCAGGCAGGAACCTGGAGGCAGGAGGTGATATAGAGGTCACGGAGGGTGCTGCTCATTAGCTTGCTCCTCATGGCTTGCTCAACTTGCTCTCTTTTTTCATTGTTTTTGTTTGTTTGTTTTATTTTGTGAATTTCACATCATGCACCCTGTTCCCTGTCATCTCCTACCTCCCCTCAGACACACTCTCCACCCTTGAATCCTCTGGCAACATAAAAAAAAATCATCTCATTGTGGAAGCTGTATGTGTCTCAGTGTGTCCTGTAATATTCTATTTTGTCCATTCTACACATTTGGTTGCAAATGTTCATTACAATGACTCCTTGGTCTGGTACGAGGCCTCTGGCTTCTGCTGTTTTGTCAATACTTCAATACTGGAACCTCATTGGAATTCTTCTCAGATATCCTGTTGTCCTGTGTCATGGAGATCCTGTAGTTTTGGGTCTGTGGAACTGGCCTCTTCATGCACTCCAGCAGTACATCCATGGGGCATATGTTGGGATGGGCCAACTCAAAGCCCTGGTTCTGGGTCTGCAACCCCCACATTCAGGGCCAATTCTACTGTGCTACCCAGGTAAGGTACAAGGTTTCCTGAGTGCTGTAGCAGGTAAGGGGCTATACCAGCTTTCCTTCTCTTATGACCCCATCAGGGCCAACTCTCCCACCTGCTACCTGTGGCGAGGGCATCAGAGTGGAGGGGATCTCTCACTTGTCAACACCACCACAAAACAGACAAAAGGCAGGGCTAGCTCTCCCACATTCGTACCCTCAGGGCAGGCTTACCCACAACTCTCAGATCTAGGGTCAGGCAGGGTTCTTCTAGTCTCTGGCTTGCTTCCTGTCCTGGAAGCCCATCTGGTGCTTGCCTGGTACTACACTGGTGGTCATCAAAGGTTAGCTCCCTGCCCAGGCCCCATGGTGCTGAACTGGTTTTGGTCTCCGGCTTGCTTTTTTCCAGGAATGTTAGGCTACTATTCATTCAGATGTTCATAGGTCAGAACATTGAATGTAGACATAGCCTCTCTCCTCTCTGTCACCTGCTGCTACACATGTGACAAAGCAGCCACATCTGCAATGTCTCTAGGCACAAGTCAACCTGCTTTATTATAGAACCTAGGACCACCAGCACAGGGATATCCTTATCCACAAAGGGCTGGGACCTCCACCATCAGTCACTAATTAGGAAAATGTCCTACAGCCGGATCTTAAGGAGGCATTTTCTCAATTGAGGCTGCCTTTAAGATAACTCTAGTTTGTGTGTCAAGATGACATAAGACTAGCTAACACAGTTGTGTTTACATGATGTGTCTGCATGTATGTTTGTATATGTATGCTTGCAAGTGCACATGTTTAGGTCAGTTGACACCTTGTGGGACTTGGTTCTCTCCTTCTACCATGGCACCCAGTATGGAATTCAGGATGTCAGGCTTTGGGGGATGTTGGGGACAAGAGCATTTACCTTCTGATCCATCTTGTTGGCCCAAGAATACCTTTTCTGAACTTTGTTTCCAGAACCCTGTGTATCAGTGGAACAGAAGGCTGTCTTGGGAACCCATTCATTTTTCATTTGCTGCCTTTATGTTCTTCAGTTATTAAATAGGAATACAAATATTTTCTTTTCAGAGTCTGTACTTAGGACACTGCTTGACTCAGCAGCTATTAATTAAGTTATTGCTATTATTATTTTTTAATGTGCTAAGTGGAGACAAGCTTTAGTCCCGGTTATCTGCTTATTCCAGTTCTCCTCCCTCTCTCCTTTTGTAGCCCTGGCCGGCCTGGAATTCGCTATGTAGGCCAGGCAGGCCTCTAATTTGTCCTGTTTGTGCCTCCTGAGTGCTGGGATTAGACATGCAACTATTTTTTTTTTTTTTTAACTTATCCCACTCTGGACTCAAACTAGGGATCTTCCTGTGACCACCTCGCTAGTACCGGGATTACAGGCCTGTTTGTCCACTCCTGGTTGTGAAGTCTTACTTCTTGTTTTTGGAGCCAGAAATCTACTTTTTCAGAGGCAAACCAAGTCCTTGTATTTATTTGCCCCGTGCAGGAAAAATTGCTTGGGCATCTTGTTAAGAGCGGGCTTGCACTTTTCTCTTGTTTGGGGGTGCTCATTTTTAGGCTTATGGGTGTTTTTCCATTTGACAATCTGCTGGCACCAGGCTGGAATGCCAGCAACCCACCAAGTCCCGCCCGCCCTGGTTGGCCACCAAAGATCACTCAGACTCAAGAGCCTAGGTGCTGCTAGGCGGACCAGCCAATCAGAAGAAGTTTGGCCCTCTGCCGTTTCCGTCCGCTCACTAGGAGGCGCTGCAGCCTCCGCGGTGGCCCGGGCAGTCGCGGGCTGGGGCGGTTGGGACTGTGTGCTGCGGCGATGGAGCGGAGCTTCTTGTCGGCGGCCGTGAGGCGGCACCGAGGCGCAGCGGAGAGTCGGGAGGGACTGGCGGGCGCACCGCACCCGGAGAGCGGGGCCTCAGCGCAGGGGGACACGAGGGGCGACGGGAGGTTGCGGAAGAAGACCGAGAGCGGAGGGCCGAGTAGGGGCGCGGGGACCGCGCTGTCCGAGGCCGGCACGGTGCTGGCGCTCGCCCTCTACCTGCTCGCGCTGCGGGCGCTTGTGCAGCTCTCGCTGCAGTGGCTGTTGCTGAGCCGAACCGCGGGGCTCCAGGGAGAGTTCGACGCGCTCCAAGCCAGGTACGGCGGCCCAGTCCGGCCGCGAGTCCCCTGCGGCTCTAGGCGGGTGAGCCCGGAGTCGGGGAGCGCCGGGTCACGGTGTCCCGGGCGGCCGAGTCCGTGGTCGCTGGGAGCACGTGGGTGGGAAGTGGGGTGGCCCTGCGCTTCCTTCTGGCGTCTGAATTGCGGGTACCCGGGGTTTGCCAGCCTCCCTCTTTCGCTTTCTCGGGGTGGCCAGGTCCAGTCTGCGACCAACCACTCTGTCCCGCCTGCAGATGATTGGTTGTTCGCACGCTCCTGTCATCCGTTTTCCTTTTTTTTCCCCCTTGATTAAAGTCCACTGTTTGATTTGGTTAGTTCTCTGAATTTAAAATGATGTGGAGAGTGAGGTTTACGTGCCAGCGCTGCATTATAAAATCTTTCTGGGGTGGTGATGTGAGAAAGGGGTAATGTAGCGTGCTACCTTTCCAAGCACCCCAGCCCCCAAATCCGAAAGCCGTGGAGACTGTTCAGAGTACACATATTCAGAAGCTTGCCTAGGATTTCTGAAGTTCGAAGGGTTTTTTGGACAGCACCCCCTGTCCCCCTCTACTGTTGTCCCCCCATTGGAGTGCAGTGAAAAGGGGATTTCTCATCCTCCCCACCCTGCCCCAGTTGGAGTAGGGCTATAGTTTTGGCCTGAACCGAAGTTACCAGGTTTGGTGTGCGGCAAGAGGCTTGCATTTATTCCTTTCAAAAGTTTGTCTTGCCTACCTGATCCCATCCTGTGTTTTTTTTTTTTTTTTTTTTTTTTTTTAACTCATCCGTGTGGGCCGCTTAGACCCAGTAAGGAGCAAATCCATTACTAGCCTTAGGAGGCAGGTCTGGGAAGTTGTGTTGTCCTGCCTTCTTCAGCAGTCACCAGGGTATGTAAGCCCTAGTCTTGTTATTGATCTGATGTGGTGTCAGTGGAGGAAAGTTTGGAGGCATTAGTTCCTGGAATGCAGTATAAAATGATGAGGCTTTCAGGTAATATTCTTGGGGTGTCTGAATTTTTTTGTTGGTTTTGTTTTGTTTTGTTTTGTTTTTGAGACAGGGTTTCTCTGTGTTTCTCTGGCTGTCCTAGACTCACTTGGTAGACCGGGATAGCCTGAAAACATTTTTTTTTTTTTAAAGCAAGCACCTTTAGTCCCAGTACTCAAGAGGCATAGGCAGGCAGATCTCTGTGAGTTCAAGGCCAGCCTGGTCTACATAGTGAGTTTCAAGACAGCTAGAGACCATGTCTCAAGTGGATGGGGTGGACACAGTGTATTTTTTTTTTTTTAATGTGAGAAGTCAGAGGAATTAAAGTCTCTGAGGTAGGAGAGAAGCATGGTGGAGAGTTGCTCTTAGATGTGTTGGTTTTAAGTTTGCAGGAGTTTGTCATCATCATCTTTCTGGTTGTTTCCAGGGATTATCTGGAACACATAACAGCCATTGGCCCCAGGACTACAGGAAGTGCAGAAAATGAGATTCTGACGGTACAGTACCTTTTGGAGCAGATTAAGCTGATAGAAGTACAAAGCAGCAGCCTCCACAGTGTCTCAGTGGATGTCCAGCGGCCTACAGGCTCCTTCAGCATCGACTTCTTGGGGGGGTTTACAAGCTACTATGACAACATTACCAATGTCGTGGTAAAGCTGGAACCCCGAGTTGGAGCCAAGCATGCTGTCCTGGCTAACTGCCACTTTGACTCAGTGGCAAATTCACCAGGTATGTACTTGTGTTTAGTCATTTAAAGTGACTACAGCCCAGAAAGCTTATTAACTTAGTCCCAACCTGTTTGAGCAGTAGGGACCATTTTTTTTTAGCCCAGCGTTTTCTCATTGTGATGGAAGGCTTTAGACTCTAGCATTTAATATTCCCTTAAGTTCATTGTTACTATTATCACTATTGTTATTATAGTTATTAAATAGTGGCCCAGGAGCCTCATGACAATACATGAGATTTTTTGGCAGACTGAAGTAGCCTTCTCAGTTTGCCAATGTGTCTGTCTACTTGTAAGTGCTTACATAGCCAGCAGTTGCAGTAGGCTCTTGGGGGAACTTGGTAAAAGATCCCTGTGTTTAAGGGATACATGGTTCTTTACATTTAGAATGTTCAGAAATCAGCATCCACACATTCATTTAAAATAAGGCAGAGGAGCCTCAACATATGCCAGGGACACTAGACAAAGTCATCCTGTGTTCACTATTAAGATGTTTAAATTCTGGAAAGGGACACCTAAATGCTGTGGTTATTTAAGAGCATTATATTAGAAAGACTGGAATATAGGTGTCAATCAATTGTAGACCCCCCGATTTTTCCTTTACCTTTCATAATTCTTATGTGGGACAGATCCTTGTAAGAAAAAGTAATCAGGAGAAAAGGTGACAGAGCATTGCCATGTACAGATTATCTGGGTGATACCACAGGAAAATGAATCATTTCAAAGAGGTGGTTCAGATGCTGTCTTTATCAAAGAATAATACTTTTTTTGTTTTGTTTTGTTTTTTGAAAAGTGACAGGACAAAGAGAAAGAACCAGGTGGGGTGTAGCTTAGTGGTAGAGTGATTGCTGAATATGTGCCAGCCCCGAGGTCCGTCCTCAGTGCTACAGAACAAACAAACAAAACAAGACAAAATCCCAAACCAAACCAAAAAACTCCACAAAACAAAAAAGGAGAAAGGACCTAGAGTCTCTGTGGGCAACAAATTGTGGGAAATGACTAGTTGGTAAAGTTTGCTGTCGGCTCTTCAGGGTCTAAGGTTGTGTTTGGAGATTAACCTTTGTCCAGGTATTCGGGAGGTGGAACACCTGTGTAGATTTATCTATGTTTCTTTATCTCTGTTTTTAGGCAAATGGCATGAGGGCATAGAGCTTTTTTGTACCTCTGGATTTCTTTCAACATGAAAGAGCCGTGTGTTAAAGTAACATATTTTGAATAGCATTTTCTGCTGCTCCTCCAGTGCCAGGTGTGCAGGTTACATGTGGAGTCTGCTAATGAAAAGATTATTTGCAGAGCCATTAGAATTTTTCACCCCCCCCAACCACTTTTTTAGAGATAGGGTCTCATGTAGCCCAATCTAGCCTTGACCTGGTCTCATGTTTGCTATGTGGCTGAGGATGACCTTGAATCTTCTGATCTGAATGTGCCACCATGCATGGTTTAAATGACTGAAAAGATTTTGTTATTTTCAGATTGAGCCTATGGCTTCCTGCAGGCTAAGCAAATCTGCTTCTACTTTAGTAATCATTTTTACCTAAAATTTTATAATACTCATACTGATGGTGTGAAGAAAGTATCTATATCAATAATAAGCTTAGTTTTTCATTCATGCACCAAAAAGTTGTCACTTGAATCCTTTCTGGGGATGAACTCATGTGCATGCACATTGTGCTGGGGGTGGAACCCAGCACCTGTACATGCTCTGCCACTGAGCTGCACTCTTGCCTCAGGAATATTATTGAGACATCCTGAACAGTGTAGTCTAGGCTGGCCTGAGTCTTCCCAGCAATTCTCCTGCTTTAGTCACCCAGGGCTGGGCACAGGCCTTTGTGTGTTTTCCCGTGCATATTATTTTAAAGTTCTCAGCAGTGTATCTGGACCCAGGAATTGATACCAATGAGAAGTAATGTTACCTACAAAAGGGCCTCATTTATCTTCTGAGCTCTGCTGTATGGTGCCAGGTCATTGGTAAAAGAGACATTTGAGTTATTTTGGGGTGGCTTCAGTTTCAGGGTTGATTCTAAATGGAAAGGGATGTCAGTCAGTAACTTTATACTGTCCTCTGACTCCCACTTTCTTAAGAGTATTTTGACCCTTTTCTGTTCTCTTAGACACTAGAACCCTTAAAGTAGGGAGGATGAGTAGGAAGTTTAATTTGTTAATCAGCTGTGTAAAGGTAAATGTTTTTTATTTCACTTCTACTTTGAATAAAGAAAAGTGTTTTTGTTTGCTTTTTATTTTAAAATAACAGTCTCAAGTTAAAAAGAAAATGTTTATTTCATCTGTTTTCTGAAAAGTAGCATACATTACCTGTGTCAGCCTATACTCCCTGTTCTAGTACTAAGTAGGTAACTGCTATTTTGTTTCACTTTGACTAATGACTAAAATACAGTCCCAATAATAACCAAGACTAGTGTCATTAGTATTTTCTTTTTTAGCAGAAGTGGGGTTTAACAGAGTCCAAAGCAAGCATTTTATTTTATCTGGTTACAGAGTCTTCCTTAAGTTTTCAAAGAGAAGGAAGAAAACTAACATGGAATGTTTCCTAGGTGCCAGGCAATTGGTGTTGTGCAAACAGCCTGTGGGTCATCAGTCTGATTTCCAGACTTGGAAATAGTGGATGAAGTGACAGATAAAATTCACTCCATATCCTTCCTGTTGTTGAGTCCAAAGGCATTAGCAGAAGTGCTACTGGCTGAGCTATGGTAGTAGTGTTTACTTCCTCTTTAAGCTTCTTAATATGAAAAAAATGAGACACATAGAAAACAGAATTGTTTATTGAACTCCAGTGTGCCTCCCACTCTCATTCAATCCAGCGTAACTTCTTCTCTACCTCAGCCCTCTTACTTGGTTATTTCGAAGTGGTTCTTAGCTATTGGTTCCTCTGTATTTCAGTCTATACTGGTGAAGGATGAGGGTACCTTTGAATATCTAATAATATTAGGAGCTACCTCACTTAGAAAATTAAGCAATAACGTTTTAGTGTCAACAAATAGCCAGTCAGTTCCTTTAACTACCTCTCACAGAGCTTTTAAAATCAGCAGCTGGGGCTTAACATGGTGGCCCAGTGCTTAAAGCTGCCTGCCACCAAGCCTAACTGCCTGAGTTTGGACCCACATGATGGAAGGAGAGAATGAGCTCCTGCACACTGTCCTCTGACTTCCATATGTGTGCTGTGGCAAGTGTGCTGCCCCTTCCCCCTGCACTCAGAATAAATGCACACAAATGTTAAAGCAATGGGCTTCATTAAAAACAATCAGCACTAGAGCTCTTTCTATAATCTTTAATTACATAATGATTTTCTGATGTAGAGGCTGGAGTATCTGACTGAGTGCTGTACTTTTTCATTGCTGGGACAGGGCACAGTTCCCTCTTCTGTGTCTTATCATTCAGGTGCCTTCTTTGTACTTTGCTATTATTTGATCCCTTAGGAAAAAAAAATTAAAAATGTAGAGTGTTATTCCCTCTGTCAATGTGAAGTACTGCAGCTTTTATGATTTTGAAAGAAAGTCGAGGAAGTGGAGCATAGAGGAAGCCATGGGTACCAGAAGTAAGAGTATTCTAGAGCCCTGCCCCAATCCCAACCCTGGGACAATTGCCCTCTTTTTTTTTTGGGGGGGGGGGCTAGGTAGTACTTCTCCTGAAGCAAATTTGGCCTTCTGACAACATA
>CAJQZJ010032076.1:7654688-7671900 GCA_907164525.1 Lophiomys imhausi | reverse complement strand
GTGCTTAGGTATACACTAGGGTGGAATCTGAGTGGATTTTATTGAACACCTGCTTAGGTGTACACTAGGGTGGAATCTGAGTGGATTTTAGTGAACACGTGCTTAGGTATACACTAGGGTGGAATCTGAGTGTATTTTATTGAACACCTGCTTAGGTATACACTAGGGTGGAATCTGAGTGGATTTTAGTGAACACGTGCTTAGGTATACATTAGGGTGGAATCTGAGTGGATGTTATTGAACACGTACTTACGTATACACTAGGGTGGAATCTGAGTGGATGTTATTGAACACGTGCTTACGTATACAATAGGGTGGAATCTGAGTGGATGTTATTGAACACGTGCTTACGTGGTGTCTGCTGTGCAGGGGTTGCCATTCCTGGCTAGTGAGTCTCAGAAGGCAGGGGACTGGCTTTTAATAGACTCTGGTTCTCTTTCCTCTGATGTTTGAACACAGGGTCACTGTGCTTTGTTGCTGTTCCCTGTTGCTTTGCAGCCCGCTGTCACAAAGCACTGTCCTGGACAACTGAAGGCACCTGTCATTTTCTAGGATCTCTCACTTAGGATAGAAATACATGAGGAATCCTGTTTTGTTTACTGGGTGTCATAGTGTATTACCCAGGCTCCTAGTTGTCCTTCATGCTTTGACAATACCTACTGTCATTTAAAACAGTTCTTTTTTTTTTTTTTTTTTTTTGGTTTTTCGAGACAGGGTTTCTCTGAATATCTCTGGCTGTCCTGGACTCGCTTTGTAGACCAGGCTGGCCTCGAACTCACAAAGATCCGCCTGCCTCTGCCTCCCAAGTGCTGGGATTAAAGGCGTGCGCCACCACCGCCCGGCAAAACAGTTCTTTAAGTGCTATGAATTAATACTTTTTCTGTTTCTGTGCTTGTATTTAGATTAACTTCATCTACCTTGTGAAGAGCACAAAGAACACCATTCTGACTTTAACCCTGGTATGTGCAGTCACATTCCTCCTTGTCTGCAGTGGAGCCTTCTTCCCATACAGCTCTAATCTCACAAGCCCAAAGCCAAAGAGAGTGTTCCTTCAGGTAAGGGCAGTTCTTCATAAGCAGTGAGAGTCAGGGGATGAAATTTGCCTTGTGTGTTTTGAGCTTCACTAGTAAACAGGAAAACTGACTTTTCTGCTGTTGACATAATTTAGTTGGTTTAGATTTCTTTTGTGTATAAAGCAGAAAGGAACACTGACCATCAGTGGGTGTTCTTATTATTTAGACACACTTTCTATTATGTATATGTGTGTGTATAAAATATGCATATATATGTACATATATATAAAATCTGAAACCATCAACATTTAAAAATACAAATTGCATAAGTATCTGTAGGTAGATTAAAAATCTTAAACTATTTATTGGCAAAAAACAGAAATTAAAAATTGCTAGTAAAGAAGCCGGGCGTGGTGGTGCGCGCCTTTAATCCCAGCACCCGGGAGGCAGAGGCAGGCGGATCTCTGTGAGTTCAAGGCCAGCCTGGTCTACAAAGTGAGTCCAGGACAGCCAGAGCTGTTACACAGAGAAACCCTGTCTCGAAAAACCAAAAAAAAAAAAAAAAAATTGCTAGTAAAATTGAGCCTTAGTAACCTTCAAAGGACTATGTGATGAAAATAACCTAAAAAGGGGTTATTAAAATGAGGCTTAGGGACTGGAGAGATGGCTCAATGGTCCTGAGTTCAATTCCCAGCACCCACACGGTGGCTCAGGACCATCTATACTGGGATCTGATGCCCTCTTCTGGCATGCAGGTGTACATGCAGACAGAGCACTCACATATGTAAATTAAATAAATATTTCTTTAAAAAAATTATGAGGTTTAGAACTTTCTTTAGATTTCTGGGTTTTTTCCCCCAAAACCTTTTAGAAAAGATACTATATAGCCAGAGCTTCATCTCCATTTTTGTTAGAGGTTGAGATGTATTTAATACTAAATGAGTCATAATTTAGAAAATTATTCAAGGATTGAACAATTAAAAATACTGAATTTGCCGGGCGGTGGTGGCGCACGCCTTTAATCCCAGCACTTGGGAGGCAGAGGCAGGCGAATCTTTGTGAGTTCGAGGCCAGCCTGGTCTACAAAGCGAGTCCAGGACAGCCAGAGCTGTTAAACAGAGAAACCCTGTCTCGAAAAAAAAAAACCAAAAAAAAAAAAATACTGAATTTGAAAGAGTTCTGAAAAGAGGCCAAGTAGTCCTTTGCTTGAGGTCTTAAAGGACAATGATCTGTTTCATGTAAAGAGAAAAAGTTTTTAAGGTGGCATGCCAATTGCTGCAACTATGACAGTAGTGTTTAGAAAAAAACTACATTTTTATTTATAAAAGGACTGTGATTTATAATTGTTTTTTTCCCCATAAAGGGCAAAAAATAGCTATTTTTAGGCCTTTCCAGCTGTGCAAGTCTCTATAACCTGCTTTTATAGAGTGAAAGTAGCTGTATTCTACCCAAAGCTGATGACCCCAAGTTCCAACAAACATGCTTTAGCTTGCCAACCCATGTCACACAGGGCCTTGTTGTTATTCTCTGGTGTCAGATTGTTGTTTTCTAATGAATTGTAGGCCTTCTGGGCATTAAGACTGACATGTTGGCAGTTTGAACACTGAGAGTACAAACATCTAGGATGGTGTGGAAGCCAAAGTCGCACTTCCTGGGTAGCCCCATTTGAGGGGTCAGCTAGGCCCCTCAAATAAGGCCTGCTCCCAGAAGCCTCCAGCAGCAGCTGCACCATCTGCAGTGGGCTCACCTGCTGCTGTACCCCGGCAGCCAGGCCTGATGGCCAAGATGGCATCTGGTGTGGCTGTGGGCTCTGCGGTGGGGCACACCCTGGGTCACACCATCATTGGGGGTTCCAGCAGAGGTGGTAATGCTGAGCCTGCAAAGCCTGGCATCTCCTACCAGGAACCTCAGGGAGCCTAGCTGCTGATGCAGCAGTCTTGTGGGCCTTGTTCTCTTGACATCATGCAGTTTCTGGAGTGCCCAGAACCAGAGTGACGTCAAGCTCTGCAAGGGCTTCAATGAGGTGCTGTGGCAGTGCAGACTGCAAATGGTTTAATCTAATCAAGAAATTCAAATAAAGAAATGTAAATTGGCTCCACATAATTGATAGTACAAACATGGACCCTTATTCCTAATAGTGCCATTGCTTCAGAATAGCTCTGAGAGAGTTGTAACTAAATGTTCACCAAGGCTTGTAGTGTTGATGGATGAGCGAGGATTCAGCCTCCTTGAATTAACTGTATTATGTTTTGTTAAGTTAATAAAAATAAAGTGAAAAAAAAGTGACATGTTGTGTGGTGCCATACCTGTCTTTCTCTGCATATGGATTAGCTTCATTTAACACTGAAGAGGAAGTATGTACATATATACTTCCCATGTTGTGTAAGGGACTCTAACTTAAATTTGAATTTCAATTTTTTGATGTTTGGGTAAAATTTTAAATATATATACATGTGTCTGTGTGGGTATGTGTATCAGAGTGCATGTGCTCCATCAAATCCCTGGAGCTGGCGTTATAGATTGTTAGGAGCCACCTGATGTGGGTGCTGGGACTTGAACTAGGGTCCTCTGGAAGAGTAGCAGTACATGCTCTTAGCAACTAAACCATCTCTTCAGCCCGTTTTGTTCCTGAGCATACTCACACAGTATTGCCTAGACTCGCCTTCAGCCCTGGGCTCAAATGACTCAACTTCAGTCTTCTGAGAAACTGAGACTGCAAGCACACACACCGTCCCTGATGAAGTTTTTTTTTTATATGTTTTAAATATGCACTCAACTATATTTGTGATTTACAATACAAATAATATACAGATCTGTCATCTAGTTTAAAAGGGAAAAAAGTCGCCTTTTTGTTTTCCAGTTCTTAGTCAATTCTTGGAATGGTCTTTTTATCTTGATTAAACAGGGGTAGGAATGTGGGTGAACTAGATTGAAACAGTTTTCTTATTAGTCTTGTTCTTTTCAGCACATGAGTAGAACTTTTCATAACTTGGAAGGAAACGTAGTAAAAAGAGACTCTGGAATATGGATCAATGGGTTTGATTACACTGGAATGTCTCACATCACACCTCTCATCCCTGAGATCAATGACACAATCCGAGCTCACTGTGAGGAGAATGCCCCACTCTGTGGCTTCCCTTGGTATCTTCCAGTACACTTTCTGATCAGGTTGGTTCATTGCTTTTCCTTAAGTTGGGGGTTAGTTCTCAAAATTCTATCGTCACTTTATCAGGATTCTTATTAAGCTTATCCTTAACCAGTCAAGTGCTGTTTGCAGTGTTTCTATATGACTACACAATTTCTATTTCTTTAGTCAGATAATGAAGTCAAGAGAATAGCTTTCTTTTTTAAATTTAAGAAGTCTCTCCTCAAGAAGTCTGAGTAGTTAGTATGCTGCTCCTATAAACACAGTAACTGCTTCATCCCTGCGTGAGATGCTCTTACAGTTGGCATTTCAGGGTTCATCAAAGGACATGGGGTGGGTAGTAGAATTGCCTAGGCAGCTCCTCTTCTTTTAAAAAGAGTTATCTAATTTTATGTGTATGTATATTTTCCTTGCATTTATGTCTGTATGCCTGGTGCCTGTGGAGGCCAGGAGAGCTGAATCTATGGTTCTGGAGTTACAGGTGGTTGTGAGCTGCCATGTGGATGCTGGGAACTGAACCTGAGTCCTCTGCAGGAATAGCCTGGGCTTTTAACTGTTAGGCATCTCTCCAGCGCTTAACTTGTTTGATCTTAAAGTTGAGAAGGGTCTGCACACAACCTGGGCATCATGGGAGCTGGCATCATGGATCATAGTCCTCAGGTGTTTTCATATCCCTTGGTGTATTCTGAACTGTTCTGTGAGTTATGGATTACTGTTAGCTAATAAAGCATCCTACATAGCAACACTTCCTTTCCAATAGGAAAAATTGGTATCTCCCAGCTCCAGAAGTTTCTCCAAGAAATCCTGCTCATTTCAGACTTATATCCAAAGAGAAGACACCATGGGATTCTATAAAGTTGACCTTTGAAGTAACAGGTGAGCCACTTTTCTTCTCACCTCACTTCCTAAGCTTTTCTGTAAGTTGCTTTATGTCTTCCCATATCAGAGTGACATTTATTTATCTACTGATAAATTGAGGCAGTGTCACTGTAGAATCCAGGCTGGCCTAGGATTCACTGTCTTCCAGCACTGGCCCGTGAGTGCTGGAGCCATATACTGTCACACCTTGTACCGTGCAGTGTTTCTAATAGCAACTGAAAGTTACTTCTTGGAAGAAAATCTAATATATTTCATTGCCTAGAACAGTTTTAGGATGACAAAAATATTGAGCATAAAGTACAGTTTAAAGTTTATCATGTTTGTTCATTCCCCCCCCACCAAGCCAGCTCTTGGTTTAACTGATTCTCCTTTTAGTTCTGCTCTACATTACTTCTTTTGTTCTACTTGTTTCTTATTTAATTTACGCTTTTCTTGCCTACTGAACTGGAAGCTTAAATTACCCTATTGACTGTTATTCCTAATATATGCAGTCAGTGCTATTAGTTTCCTTTTGAATACTGCTTATGCACTTGGTCATCATTTCTGAAAATTTTTATACTTGCAAGTTTTTACACCTGACAAATTTTTTTTTGGCTCTGGGGCTATAAAATAGGTATACAAATCAAACACTTAATGATAATAAGTCCAAGAAATTTATTTTAATACAGTTCTTTGGTGTACACATAATTTTACCAGTTATTAAAGACAAAAGCAAGTTTGCACACTGGTGATATGGATATACTGGTTTTGTTTTGTTGTTGGTTTTTTGACAGGGTTTCTTTCCATAGCCCTGGCTATCCTGGAACTCTGTAGACCAGGCTGGCCTTGTACTCACAGGAGTACAGGATCTTCCTGCTTCTGCCTCTGAGTGCTAGAATTAAAGGCTTGCGCTACCACACCCGACTATTTTTTACATAAAGAATTGTATCCGAATACTCGATATAATAGGTTTTAGAGTATCTTCTATATTCTCAAAAGCTGATGAGTACTTAGACTTTATAATCATTGATGCTGAGAACCACTTTGGATAAATATGAGTTTGAAATGGCAGAAGTATGTTTAGGGCCATTTCAGAAAGTCTAACACATTCCAGTCCAAAGGTAGTCAGATGTGGTATTTATATGCTGATGAATGAAGGTTGTTGGGGTAGTGTTAAGCATTCTAAATGTTAATTAATTGGTCCTGCTTTCTGTCTGTTACTTACATTGATTCCAATTGGTTAAATAAAATGCCGAGGCCTGAGATTGGGCAAAGACGGAGAAAGGTGGGACTTCCTGGGATTAGAACAGGAAGCCTGTGCTTTAGACAGAAGATTCAAGCATTCCAGCTAGCAGCAGGAAGAAGGCATTCCAGCCACGAGCAGCAGGAAGGAGGACACACGCCATGGGTTAGGAAAAAGAACCTCATTCCACATGGCCAGGAACATCGGCATATGGTGGAGAATGGCAGTCCAAGGGGACATATGTATATATGGGGTCATATTTGGGTAACAGAATTAAGAGCTAGCTTAGGTGGGCCAAGATTGCTCAACCCAGAAGGTAAAAAGTATTAAGTGTGTGTGACTATTATGTTCCTGTAGAAGATGGTTTTGTGTGGATAGTCCACATACAATCCATAGCCCAGGAATGTCGGATCTGAGCCACTGTGTTTCAGGCAGCAGTTGATGGCATTGCATATGCAGTGCAGTGTGTCTGTGTTCTGTGTTCAGGTTCAAGGCTGTGTTGAAGTCAGAGTGCATCATGGGCAAAGGTTGCTAGAAACACCTTGGATTTATTACAAGTTTCTTAATTTTTTTCTGTTGCTGTGCTAAGACACCATGACCAAGACAACTTATAAAATAAAGCATTTAATTTGGGCTCACTGTTCCAGAGTTGGAGTCCATGACCATTGTGAGGTGGAGCAAGGTGACAGGTGGGGTGCTAGAACAGTAGCTGAGAGCTTATAGTTTGATCTCCAAGCCTAAAGTGGCAAGTGCTAAGGGGTGTGGGCTTTTGAAACCTCAGAGCCCAGCCCGCCCGCAGTGACACACCTCCTCCAACAAGGCCACGCCTCTTAGTCTTTGCCAAACAGTTCTACCAACTGGGGACCAAGCATTTAAACATACAAGCCTATTCACATTCATACTATCATGATGTTTAGTTTTGAGTTTTTGGTTGCTGCATATTCAGAAATCTTTTACTATTGCTAATTTCCCCTTGAACCCCGCCCTTGGCTCCACTTTGAGTTTTACATCCCATAAGGTGCTATAGCCTATACTCTATGAAGCTGCTGTAGATCCCACATATTTTAAGTTGTGTTTTAGTATTTAGCTCAAAATACTAAAACCAAACCAAACCTTTTTTTCTTGTTACTTTTATCAGAACTTTACCCACGCAAGCCAAGTGTTCTACCAGTAAACTACATTCCAGCTCTTGAGACTTATATATTTACCCATTTGTTATCAGAAGTGTGCTCTTTAGTATCCAAATAATGCAGGGTTTTCCGGCCTCTTTTCTGACATCAGTTTTTCTTGTTTAATCTGATCTTAAGCCAAGAAATCATAGTTTGCCTGATTCTTATTCTGAATATGTTAAGGTGTTCTGTATGCTGAGGATGTGGTGGTGTGGGTAATTGTGAGCTGCTGTTAGATAATCTGTGACCGTCATGTGGGTCAAGGTTCAGCTGTGAGTTATCTCAGCCATATTTAGGCTTTTCCATTAGGTAAATATATTTTAAATATTGTTATTAGTATATCTTCTTATAGACTCTACTTTTTGGCCTTCTGTAATGCCTTTTCACCCATGAAAATTCTCCTTGCTCTAGTGTCAGCTGTAGCTCTCCAAAGCTTTCTTTTGATTACTGCTAATTTTTACTTACTACTAAACAATGGTCCTCAGGAAAGGCAGTGAGTGTTTTTAGCTGCTGAACCATCTCTCTAGCCCTGCTGCAGTTTTATTCATAGTGATTGCCCTGAGCTTGACATGCAAATCTACAACTAATTCAGTTTCACTTTCAAACAACACTATACTGCTTGGTGGGTATACCTTTGGTTTGCTTGAGACAGGAATCTTGCTCTGTAGCTCAGGCTTGTCTAAGCTTGTGATTCTTCTGCCTCAACTTGGCCAACTATTTTATAATAAAATTTAATTCTTCCTTTCTTTTCTAGTGTCATGACTTTTTCATGTAGACACAGACAATTAAGTATACATAGTCAAATACATTGTTCAAATTTGAATAAAAGAAAATCCATTTTTAAGGCCAATTAAAATCAGGCTGGCTGTGGTTGTGTACACCATTAATTCTAGAACTCTGGAGGAGGCCAGCCTGGTCTATATATGGAACTCTAGGCCAGCCAGGTGACATAGTGAGCAGCAGGTGCTCTTAATAGCTGAACATCTCTCCAGCCCCAAATTAAACTTATTTTAGTGGTTGCTGTGGACTTGCTATTTCCTTCTCAGTTCACCTTTCCTCCTGGGAGTACATGAATTTGGCCTCAGAAGCAACAGGTAAATCCTGTGACACTTCTTTGCTTCTTCACTTAAGCCTTTTAATAAGTTGCATGTGGCTCCCCTCAAACTTAAGTAGAGCTTACTTCCTTAGGCTTATTTTGCCTTTTTTGCTGTGGGGGGGCATGTTAGTTTCAAACTCCTTCTACTTCAGCCTCCTGAGGGATTTACTGTTAGTGTGCCACTTGGTCTGGCTCTGGTTATGGCATTTTGAGACAGGGTCTCTCTGTGTAGTCTTGGCTGTCCTGAACTCGCTCTGTAGACTGCGATGGCCTTGAACTCAGAGATCCCACATCTCTGCCTCCCAAGGGCTAGGATAAAGGCGTCCACCACAGCCCGGTTATGACTTTTAAGAAGCTTTACTTAGTGCTAGATACATTTCACTGTCAAACAAATATTCATTGACCTGAAGACTTTTTTTTTTTTTTTTGGTACATTCTGTTCACCTTTCCACATTTAAAAGTAGAAGTTTTTCCAGATCCCAACTAGTGTTCTGCCTAAGTCTCATCCTGGGATTTCCCTCAGTGCTGCCAGGTGATCCCCTGCTCCATTTGACTGTCATTTCCCACCGTAAGAAAATGCAGGGAAGCTCTGCTGCTTGCAGAATGACTCCAGACTTAGCAAAGCATCTTGGGTCTTTGGCATAACAGGCAATGTGGAAATGGGATGGTTAACGTCGTGACAGTTTGGCTAGACTGTAGTGCCTTGACCTTGGCCAACACTTGTCTTAGACTTTGCTAATAACATGGAGACAGTGGGTCTGAGTCAGGCTGCTCAGCTCCCTCCTCCAACACTGGGTCTTAAGGGACTCACTAGATGCAGATTATCTTTCAGCTCTTCCTGCAAAATTTTCTTGGGGTGGGGCAGGACTGGAGATTAGGTAAATTCCACCAGCAGTTACCAGGTTACCTGTCTCATTTAGATTCTGCCTTTTCTGTTCTCATTACTTATCCTTGTTGTGAGATACCGAGTGTCCAAACTGTTAAACCTCGAGTTAAAGTCACACCATAGATGAAGCTTAACAGTATAGTTCGGGTGTTAAATGTATTTACCTGACTGATTTAAATATCCCTCTTACAGGACCAAGCCATATGTCTTTCTATGTTCGAACTCACAAAGGCTCAACCCTTTCTCAGTGGTCTCTTGGCAACGGCACTCCAGTCACAAGCAGAGGAGGGGACTACTTTGTGTTTTACTCCCACGGACTCCAGGCCTCTGCTTGGCAGTTCTGGATAGAAGTGCAGGTGGGAATGCCCCAGGCTCCCAGACAGTACTTAACAACCTTAGAGTTCAGTGTTCTGGCTTCAGAGAACTAACTGATTTTTGTTCAGCAGGTCTCAGAAGAGCAGCCAGAAGGAATGGTAACTGTGGCCATTGCTGCCCACTATCTATCAGGGGAAGACAAGAGATCTCCTCAGCTGGATGCTCTGAAGGAGAAGTTCCCGGATTGGTCATTTCCCTCTGCGTGGGTTTCCACCTACAGTCTCTATGTGTTTTAATCCTGTGGATAAGCTTTGAGTACATGCCCCTTGGACATTCAGTGGGACACTTTCTTTCCCATGGTACATGGGTGTTAGTAACACAAGTCAATGAATTGTAATGAGCATATGTTCAAAATGCTTTTGGGATAACACTCTTCAAGGCCAAGTGCTTTATGGGTTATACTTTGCAAAAGTGATGCCTGACCTTTTTGTTACTTGAAAATTCCTGTTTTCTGGCACTTAAGCACATGAAAATACTGTCATTCATACATGTCATTTATATGACTAAAGGACTCAGCAACCTACCACTTCAGTAGCTTTCCTTTGAGGATCAAGAAAGATGTAGACTCTTAGACCACTGTTAATGAAATAGGTAAGTCTGTTTGCTGTCAGTGGATGGTGGGCAAAATACCATTCAGTGGAGTAGCGCCTCTCGTACAGTACCAGTGGTCACTGGGTAGTGAGTGCCATGAACATGGGAGCTGTGCAGCACCCTAGGTACCCCAAAAGCAGCCATTAGGGGGTTTGTCTATTCTGAAGCCTACAAGCTAGTGCAGAGCTGTAGGCCTGACTCCTCATCACGGAAGCCACCCCCACGTTCCTGAGGTAGTACTGAATGTCTGTTTGCCACTCAGACACGTTCCTGTTATTTACCTGTGAAGAGAACATTTCCTTCTTACATTTCATGGGTTGTTTTGTTTGTGCAAGCACAGGACCTAAACTTCCTCCCCAGAGCAGTGAGTCCCCAGCATAGCTACTCTGAGGTGGAAGAGGATGGGTTGGGAGTATTGCATATTTTACAATATTTATTCTGTTTTATAGGAATCCTCTGTTATACAGGTTAATGTTTTACAACGTAATTTTATTGCTGCTTAGGTTTTCTGTTTTCTAGGTGAATAAGTTCTTGTAACTTGCTGTCAGTGAGACTGGCTGTCCTGACATTGAAGTTGTGGCTTATACAGGAATGAGACAACTATAGTCTGTCAGTGTTCAGATCCTACATAAAGGCAGCAGGAAGACTTAATGGTGCTTCTCATTTTGCAGACAGGGATTTAGCTTGTGAAGTATGTCATGGCAGCGCCTCTTGTGGCTTCTTTAGGTTCCAGGGGTGACAGAGATGATGAGCTAAACAGTAAATTATGCTAATCTCCTTTTTCCAGTAGTAAATGTAAAAGGACAAAATTTGAGTTAGCCAACAAACATGACCAAAAATGTAGTTGAAAGAAAAGCCAGAGTAAAGCAAAGTAAGCCAATTAATATAGATGTCAGGTGGGAACAGGAATGTGTCTCAGAGTGGCCCTCAGCACCTCTGCACTGTAGCAGGAGCATAGTCAAGTGTGCAGGGCAGGAGAAGCCTTTGTAGGATTGCTCGTGTTGCCTGCCTAATCTTCACCTCCTTAAGAACTGGGCCATGCGGACATGAGGGCTGCAGCAAGCTGAATGGTAAGGTGCCGACAGTCACGGTGTTGACACTGTCCAGTGGAGCAATTACTTGACCACTTTTAGCCTTTAATGGTCAGAATTAATTCCACTTTTCTGCTGGGCTTACAGAAATTGTGTCTCATGAGTGCTTCAGCTAGCTGTCTGGCTCCTGCTGTGTGCACAGTGTCTGTCAGGTAGTGCTTAAAGGGGTGAAGGTATGTGGAGCTTGTGTAGAACCACAGCTGAGGAAAGTAAGTAACAAACAAGTAACCGTACTAATAACTCAGTGAATTTCAAAATATAGGCTTACATTCTGTACCTGGGTTAATCTGAAATTGATTACTAGAAATTATGGGGAAAGGGAGCAAAATGACATGCTGAGGAAGCACATAAAAAATTAGATGTTCTGTGAGTCCTTTCCTTTTAGCAAAGTAGTTTTTCAGTATAATTAATCATGGTTTTCTTTTTTTCTTTGGTATATTTCTCTATGCAAACAATTTTGATTTTATTATTATGCAGCCAGTAACAAGATGCTCAGCTAGTTTCAGGGCATGCTTAAAGGGCAGAAATGGTTAAGTAATTACATTCAGTATTCATGACTTTTAATAAGCATACTCTATAATCCTCACTAACCTCCTCCCCCTTTATCTGATCACTTTTGTAACTGACTTCTAAAAGATGTCTTCCAGGTCTAAGTAATGATTCTCCTAATGAGTGTAAATGCAAGCAGCACATTGGGGAGAGGTATAAAGAATTGTGATTTCACAACTCTTCATTTTTAAGAAAGATTGTTGTATGAAGTGTTTTCCACTTTAGCAGGTATAATTAAATGTCTAAGATTCCTCCCCAAGGTTCTACCAAGAAGGGGGCTGGAGCACAAGCCAGCCTATATGACTCAGGAAGCTGCTGGAAGAACATGTCTGTCCATCTTTTTTTCCACTGCTTTTGAAGGTTAATTGTTGCCTTATAATGTTACTGAAATAAACTTTTTAACATACTGGTTCGAAAAAATGGATCTTTTACAAGTGCTTTTATTGTATCTCCCTATTTCAAGGCTATTTTATATACCTAGTCTTTAAAAAAATCTTTAAAATGATCGACATGGTTTGAGTATAAATGGTATGAGCAAAGAATTCAAGATGGAAATACACACTTCACCTGCAATCTTTTTACCTGGAATGAATGATCCATCTGAATTTCATAGAAATAAAAGAACCTTGTAAAATGGTAAAATCCTGAGTTTAGGCTTAAATCCTCTCCACTGGGAGGGGAAATCACAGAAGTGTTAGCAATTAAAAACAAAAACCAGCTGGAGCCGGGCGGTGGTGGCGCACGCCTTTAATCCCAGCACTTGGGAGGCAGAGGCAGGCGGATCTTTGCGAGTTCGAGGCCAGCCTGGTCTACAAAGTGAGTCCAGGACAGCCAGGGCTACACAGAGAAACCTTGTCTCGAAAAAAACCAAAAAAAAAAAAAAAAAAAAAAAAAACCAGCTGGGAGCCAGGGATGCACAGGGTACTTTCATCACTAAGGCGGAGCTGACACCAGGACACAGCCCACAGACAGTGCTTCAAGCTCTTAGTTTCCTGAGGAGATTCCTTTCCAGCAGTCCAAAAGGAAACATTTCTGTTCTCCTTTTAGGGCCAACAAAGTCACAATGCACATATGCCTCATTAGGGTTGAACTTAAAAAAAAAAGTGACTGTAAAAATTATTGAGAATTTATTTAATCCAATATCTAGACCAGGTGGGATCAGGGAAATGGACCATACTCACAAAATAACAATCCTTATGGCCATCTCAGAAGGGGATTTCTTCTACTTGGTAAGTCATCAGTGAGAACCCAGAGCATCATACTTAATGATAAAGACTGAAAGCGTTCCCTTAAGACAGGAAGAAAACAAAATGTCTGTAATTGCCACTCCTACTGATCATTCTGGTGGCTCTAGCCAGGGCAACCTGGCAAGAAAAGACAAAGCGTGCAGAGTTAAAATTATATGTGGTTGCAAATGACATGATCATCTATATGGAAAAATCAAAAAATCCAGACATGAAATTAAGCATTGCATTTGAAAGAATACCAAGAAGAATAAAACAGGATAAAAAGCAAAAACTACAAGATGTTGCTGAAAGAAATCAAAGGCCTAAAGGAAAAGATACATTCATGGATAAATCCATATGCAAAGCAGTAAAGTTAGAGTCCTTCAAATATATAAAAGTTAACTCCAAATGGGTCTAAATGTTTGAGCTACAAATATGAAGCATAGGCGTAGATATTTATAACCTTGGCTTAAATAGTGGTTTTCTTTAGCTATGACAGAAAAGCACAAGCAACAAGGAAAGTAAACAGACTCCTATCAACAAGAAAAGCTGTTTCCAGAGAGTATCAACAAAGGGAAATCATAAAGAATGAGAATGGGTAAGGCTTAATATCCAAGAGTATATAAAATCACTGGAAACCAAAGATAACAATCTTTCAGTCTGGAAAGACTGATAAAGATGATTAAGTGTAGGTAGCGGAAGTTGGAGCCTTCACTCGTAGCTAATGGGAACTTTAGTGTAGGCACTCTGGCTTACAGAACTTGGTATTTCCTTAAGGACATAGTCACTCTATCATAATGCAGCAATTCCACTTCTAGAGAGAACTGAAACCATATCCATACAGAAAGGTCTGGGTCCCTCAATTCCCTTCCTTATCCATGAGGATTTTAGTCCAAGATCCTCAGTGGGTTCCTGAAACCATGGGTAAGTGGTACATCATACTTTTCCCATCTGTCTGTCCGTCTATCATCTATCTAGTCTCTCTCTCACGATGATAATAGCAATTAGGCACAATAAGAAACAGGTATAACAGTGTGGTGTGATAAAAGCTATTTAAAACTTAGAAGCTGTTAATGTCTACATATTTAGTACCCTTTGGACCTTAGTTGACTGGGTAACTGAAATCTTAGAAGGTAAGACTGGGTAAGGGAGAATTACTATGTGAATGTTTATACCGTTACAACCTCAAGTCAAAAACACAAACTGTAACCATTAAATGGACAGTAAACATAGCCACAAAACAGCATTATTCAGCTTTTAAAAAAGTAGATGCAATGTGACTCCAAGAAAATAAACACCCACACTCTAGATGATCCACAAAGCAGACAGATTTAAGAGACATGGGGAACCATGCAAGTCTTTTTTAATTCTACCTATTAGAGATGATGTGTGTTTCCTGTATACTTCTGTTTGCTTGGTGATCACATGCTGTGCATAATCTACCATTTCACTGTACCCTGAACACATGTCCATGTTATGAATGGTTCCAATACCCTGCCATCAGGGACCTGGATGTTCCCAGTCTGTATCTACATACAAATGTTTTCAATACACTTGGCTGTGCTACGTGTTTCAATCAGGAGAAGACTACAAGGGGTGGGGCTGTAAAGTGAAAATTATTTTTGTGGCTTTAAAACACACCCTTTTTTTTGCTGTTAACCTAAGTAAGTAAACAAGAGGTTGTGTCATAGTTTTATTACCCTTTACCAAGGGGGGAAAATACATACTCAGAAGCAGCAGCAACTTTAATTACAAGCAAAGTTGTTTTTTATCCCCAAATGATTTGTTTTGGTATCAGCAAGAAATTTAACCATATATATTAACTTTCAAATAGTTATGCTGAATATTTAAGTTCATTAAATAAATGGCTTACACAGTTGATATGTTTTGAACCAAGCAATACAGCAAAACAAAAATTTTTTAAAAAGTATACAACCACCAAAGAATAATTTTCTTAAGCCTGCCAAATTTCTTGAGTTGGTGTTTCCTGGTTCTAATAGTTAGACACTATATATTTTATCAAAGAGTCATTCCCAGCCCAGACCCTGCCTTGAAGACTGTGAGGTGGAGGTGGTGATGTGACTGGATACGGCAGCACACAACTATAAAATCCCAGCTACTGGAGCAGCTGAGGAGTTACAAATTGCTGTCCATCTTAAGCAAGGAAAAGCCTCAAACAAAAAAAAAAAAAAAAAAAAAAGAAAAAGAAAAAGAAAAAAGGGCGGGGCAGTTGGGATGTAACTTACTAGTGGAACACTTGGTTAGTGTGTGAGAGCCACTATGTTCATCCTTGGTGCTGCCCCACACACCAAAAAAAGTGAGATTAACTCAGTAGCAGTCACATAAGACATCAAAAAAAGACCACTGCTGCTTATGATGGTGAATTGTTTTTTTATTAGCTAGTCAATAGAAATTGGCTAAATATAAAAGGAATGCTGGCTCCTCTGAGACCCTAATGGAATGGGACAGAAGAAATTTCAGCTTAGGTTTTTTTGTTTGTTTTTGCTGCTCTGCATCTACTTACATAGGAAACCTTATTCTCTATCTTAAAATACAGAACAAGGTGGTAGTTTGATACAACGACTTAAATAAAAGTAGCACCAGAAGGACCAGGTACCAACAGTAACATATTTCACCCATTCAGGAATTTTATTATGTAAAATTATTGCACTTCTAATGTAGAAAGTAAAGAACAGTAATTACCAATTCAATAATTTTAAACAGTTGGTGAAATCTGAAGTAATTTCAAAATAATTCTGAGGTTCCCCCTGAAGAGCACTGCCTAAGAGGACCTAGTCTATCTATCTCTTCAGTTTGAAAGGCAGGATAGAGGGCTGGATTCCATTTCTAAGCTATATCTGCCCTATAAGAGAGGCTGTTTTTACATGGTGGTACAAATTTGGTCCACATCAAATACATTGTTGTTATAAAAATAAACAAGATTTTGTAAAAAATAACATTGCATTCCTTGTTCAAATTGCACAGTACAAATAAGCTATCTAAATTAATACTGTTATTAATAATTAGAATTACACATGGTGGGTATGTGTTTAGTCTGAAGCAACTAAATATGTAGTTCTGCTTTCATAATGTATGAAAACTAAAATTTAAGTCATGTCTAGAAATACATAAAATATTTTAAATTTTACAATAAGGAATTTACAAACTAATTTTTAGTAGCTGATAATACAGGATCCCACAGTCTATTTACATAAAAGCCCATTTTTATTCAATTTACAAAAGCAATAAATAAGAAACATTAATTTGCACAAAACCTGTTCCACTTCATGATCAGTGGGACGACTTCTACTACTTTACAGCTGAGCCAAAAAACGTGTCTTCCTCTATGAAGACTGCTCATTTTGGAAAGAAGAACAAGTCTTGTCTTTGTTCCAAGAGTGAGTATAGTCATGCAGAATCCAGCATAGAACCTTACAGATTATAATACACACCTTAAAAACATGGACAGTGCTTTTGAATATATTTACATGAGTGTTCACAAAAAAGATACTTCTTTGATAAAAAAATTTAGTGGTGTCGGCATAATTGATAAGAAACCCCGCACCCCTGCCCACACTGATCTAGTAGAAATGAAGCTTGCTAAAACAGGCACATTAACTCACAGGTAAACGCTTCCGGCCATTCGTGTCTGCTGTGAGCAGAGTCAAACGGTCTCTGTCCACTACACACTGTGGTAGGCAATCATTCAAATGAAATTAACTCAATTTAGAGTCCAGTTGACTCTGTACAAGGAAGCAAACAAGTAGCTCAGGCACCTGATGAGCTACAGCAAGCACCTTAGCATTTATTTAAAAGAAAGTTAAAAAACAACCCACCCCACAAAACCACAACCAGTCTAGACACACACTGAACCAGAAAATATAAGCTGTAAATTGTGAAACAGCTTACTTGGGGCAAAATAATCCCTACGCGTTATCATCCCTACGCGTTATCTCCCTACGCGTTATCT
>CAJQZJ010032076.1:7628914-7654678 GCA_907164525.1 Lophiomys imhausi | reverse complement strand
CGCGTTATCATCCCTACGCGTTATCTCCCCACACGTTATCTCCCTACACGTTATCTGTTATCTCCCTACGCGTTATCTCCCAATCCGTGTGAATGAAATCAAAATATTCTATGTGTACACCTATCTAGTGCTCATTACTTTCTCCTGCAGCTTAAATGTTTCTTATGAAAGATATTTAGAGACCACATTCTTATGGAACCAAGGAGATTTAGAGGAAGAGTTCATTAAAAACTAATACTTTATGAAAGTTTCTGACCCAGGTTCTTCTCCCTGTTGCCTCGCTACTCAGGTCACGATGCATCTGATGAGTCGCACGCTGCAGCCATTAACACTTCCGGCCTGGCCTGGCGTGATACTGCTCACTGTTGTCAGGACACAGAACAGTCATAAGCCCCGTCCTGAAGTGGCTCTTCCTCATCTGCTTGCCTCGTGTCCTCTTCTTTCCGGCCCACCATGCTGTTACCCCCAGTCTCACTCTGAGCGATGCTCCCATGGCTGGAAGAGCCCCTGCTCTCCTCTGCCCTGGGGCTGGTCTGCTCAGGAGTCTTACCCACTGTTATTGGCTGGAAGGTGTCAAGCTGGACCTGCTCTTCTGTTATCTCACTGAGCTTCTGCAGTTGTGGCTTAATGATGTTTAAAAATGGCTTATATCCAGGGCTAAGCAAAGGGGAAAAATTAGCTGTCATCTGCTATAATTCAAAAGACTTGATAGAGGGGCTGGGGAGATAGCTTAGTCAATAACGTGTTTGTTGTACAGGTGTGAGGTCTGGAGTACAGTCCCTAGGACCCACTTGAGAAGCTGGTGTGGTAGTGCTGAGAAGGCACAGACAGGATTTCTGGAGGCATGCTGGACAGCCAACCTAGCCAAATCAGTGAGTCTCAGGCCCCAAAGAGACCCTGTCTTAAAAAATAAGGTGAATAGCTCCTGTGGAATGGCAACAGGATCCGACCTCTGCCTTCTGCATGTGTACACAAGTACAAAGGCAAAGTACACACATGTACAACTTGGTTAAGTGTTCAGATAAACTCCTACTAGACCTCAGTACAATAAAACAAATGAAGGAGAGAAGACTCTTGAGCATCCTTCTCAGAAGAGAGACAAATGGCTCAGGGCTGAGTCTTAAATTTCTTAATAGTAAGGGCAAAGGCTGATATTTTAAAATAAGTATTGCAATAAGAAACAAAGAACAAAGACTTTAGACTCAAAGGGATCACTTGGAAAGTACCTAACAAATACATTTAGCAATTAAGGAAAACCAGATCTAAATGAAGAGCTTCAAATCTATACATGACTGCTGACAAAACATGACTCTCAACTCCCACCCACTACTTCTAATTTGGAAATGCTTGTAGTAACTGTCATGGAGTGTTGAAATTTACAGACTACATAACCTGTCTTTCATGTAGACTTTATACAATTTTAATCACAGAACTACCAATTAAGTTCTGGGCTCGTTTTTAGATCACTTGTATGGCATCAATCCTTAGCCAGCATATGCTTTCCTATTATAAACTACCCAACACTATAAATTATTCAATGGGCAGAACCCATTCAAGTGGCTAAGTACACAATGGTTAAAGAAAAAGGACTTTAAAACATAACATGAAAGCATTTTTAAGTTCCACACACTTAAAAATTTCCAAAATGAATGAGTTATAAGTCTTTTCTTTTTCGGGACAGGGTATCATATGTAGCCTTGGCTGACCTGAAGCTTGCTATTTAGACCAGGCTTACTTCAAACTCAGAGATATCCATCTGCCTGCTTCTGCCTCCCATGTGCTGGGATTGAAGGCCTGTGCTACCACAACCTGCAGTTATAACAGTCCTAATATCACCATTAACCAAAGGGTACCAAGCTTATGGAAACCAGCACTTACCAGTCTGTAGAGGCCCATCGGTCCACAGCATGCAACCCGGTTTTTATGTTCTGTAACATCTCTCCATCCATCTCTGAAGACTGGGCAATCCCCAGAATCTGACTGACTACTGAGGATTCTCTGAGAATCAGGCTGATGACGACACACCAGTCCAGACATCCTGCCTCCATGAAAATGTGCAGCAAATAACTATATATAAAGCAGCAACAGAATGATTTGTATGAAAGATATCTACTGATAGACAAAGGGCAGCAAGTACTAAGAACATAACTCCAATTCCCACCTGCAAAAAGAAACCTGACTAGGCTTTTTGTTTTTTCAAGAATCTTGAGTCACTCACCGAAGCTGGACTTGAGATTTATGGGGCCCTTTACTCGCCAGCTCCATGGAGATGTGCTCCAGCTCGGACTGAGTCAAACTGAGTGTGGAGAAATTCTCGTCCACCACTGTCCAGTCCCCATCCACCATGGAGCTGCTTTCAGTCAGGTCTGTGGCTGAACCAATGCTGCATTCGTCACCTGATGAAGAGATTTCAGAAGTTACACATGAGCTTCTCATTTCCTAAATGAGCATTTCCCTTTCATTATAAACATTAGCTACTTTAAAATGCTACCACCACTAAAATAGCCATCATATGAACAACATATATATTTTAAGAGCTAGCAGATCATTAAAAAGAAATTATGCCTTAGAATGGCAAAACATTCTAAGTTTACAATTAAAATAGCAGTTAGAAGCCTTCATACACGACAGAAGCTTTATTAACAGTGATGACAAATTATACTTCAATACTAGGTAAATGCCTGGCCATTTAAGCTGGAAGAAAAAAATTAACCTGGGCTTGTAATGCAGGTCTGCAGTCTCAACTCCTTGGGTGGCTGAGACAGAAGGATCTCAAGTTAAAGGGCAGCCTGGGAAACTTCGTGAGACCTTGTCTCAAGATTTAAAATAAAATAAAAAAAAAAAAAATGGAGAGGAAGGTATAGTTCAGTGATAAATGCTGGCTTAGCTTGCAGAAGTCCTAGGTTCAATCCGCAGTATTGGTTCTTCACAAAAACAACAACAAAACCCCAAACAAAGCCCAATTACTACTGAAGATTTAATATTTTAAACATAGCAACATAAATTGCTTCAAAACATCTTTTATTGGTACTTTAATCATTACTATATAGCAGGAACTGGTATATTTGTTTTGTAAATGGTCACATAATAAATATTTCAGGCTTTGAAAGGCAAAAGGTAAAATGAAGGACATTATATAACAAATGGAAAAGAAACTTTATTAATGAAATGAAAACTAGTCGTAGAAGTATGTTTTTATAATAAAAGTCTACTTATTCTAAAAATGTAATTCTTTATATATTATGATAACATTTTATTACCTGGATTTCAAAGACAGTATTTCCTTATCAAAATTAATTGCAAAGGGACAGATGGCTCTTGGAGGGTAATGGCTCTTGCTACCAGATGATACAAGCCTGACAGACAACCAGAGTTTGAGCTCAGAAATCCACAAAAAGATGGAAGGACAGAACTAATTACACAGAGTTGTCCTCTGAATTTCACATGTGAATTCTTCCATACACATCGCAGACACATATACACCATAAATAAACACTTAAAAACTTGATTGCAAGATTTATTTAGTGCTGACCTGTATTTTATATATCTAAAATAAATATGGTAAAGCACATTCAAAGCCAATATGTCTTTATTTACCTCTGTAGGCAGATATTTAATTGGTAATTCTTTAGGATATTGAAAGAATGATGTGTACCTTGGAAATGCTATGGTACACGATCATTTCCCAAACAGAACTCAAGAAAAGCTACGCCCTGTCCCTCTATTAGATGCATACCTTTATTAGACAACGGCGACAGGAAAGCATCTTGCATTTGTGGTCCAGGAGATGAGGCTATGTCAGGGTCATGATGGGTGGGACCGATGTGGCTGAGCCAGCTCTGACTTCGCTGGATGTTAGGAATGCCAGCATCCATCTCAGGGGTAATAAGAGGGTCAGCTGACTGAGACTTCAGCAGCTGCTCTCCCACTGTATGGTGGTCCAGAAGCAAAAAAGTGTGTTCAACATGTTCCCACTGCCATTCCCAATACTACCAGTTCAAAGCAATCGCCATTGTATGCTGTACCATTTATACAAAACTAGGGATAGAGTCTCTCAGGGCCACCTTATGTCTCACTGTAACTAGGCCACACTTTATTCTCGTGATCTAAGTGACTTGCCTTGGTTCTTAAGATGATCCAAACACTATAATAAAAAGGCTTTGTTTAAACAACTGGAAGTCTTTATAGAAATATTGAAATTTAAAACCCTTTTCTTTCACTCAAACAGCTTCACTTTGTTCTCTCCAAGTTTAGAAAATGGCACAAGTGCCGAAGATGATTTTTATTGGTCACCCTAGGATGACTTCTGTCAGGTAAATCATAGCTCAGCTTATTTGAGGTTCCTGACTAACTCATTCTAAATTCTTTGCCACAATAAGGTAAATTCAGGAGCTTCTACATTCAGACAGTTTTCAGCCTGTACATAATAATTTAATAATGATTATATCTGAGTTCAATGTCAAGCCCAAAAGATAATAGTTTCTACTTCATTTATATCTTTGGCAAATAGTGGATATGCTAACTAATGTATAAAAAGTTGGCTTTTATTTGCTTAAATTTGGAATGAAAAGAGTTCCTTTAATATCAACCAATGGTAGCATATATAAATATCTTTTAAAAAAATACAATTTTTGTAAAAATGTCAGAAGTCCACATTACCTGTTCGGCATTTTCCATTTTTGAAAGGGAAACTAATAGAAGAGACTGGGATAATGGGAAGTGGCCAAAGGAAGTCCTTGTGAAGTCTCTTCAGGGCTATGACAAAGTTGTCTACACGGGCAGCTCGGGTACGTTCCTTGCAAAGCCAACTGATTAGCTCAAAGCCTAGCTGGGCTGCAAAGCAGCCCAGGTCCTTTAACCGCACATCCTCTAAGAGGCGCCGAGCATGCCTCCACAGCATCGCGTCAATATACATACTCTCTGCGCAGTCACCATCTTTGCTCCATCTGTGAGAAACAGAAGAAAGCTAAACAGCATCCTCACTGAAGAACTCTGCTTTTAGGAAGCACTGATAAAGCTTAAAACGCAGCAAGAGATCCATCATCTAATTGTGCCTGAACAGGAAGAAAAAGCTTCTGGGCTTCTCCGTATCACACCACAACCTATTAAACATACTGCACAGAGTTACTTCTCCTTCCCACCCCTTTAAATTTCCATACAGGGTTTCTCTATATTGTTCTGGAATTCTCTATATAGACCAGGTTGGCCTCGAACTCAGGTACCCTCCTGCTCTTGCCTCCCAAGTGCTGGGATTAAAGGTGTGCACCACCACACCAAGCACAGAGTTACCGCTTAAGACCAAGCTGTAGAATTGAATTCGTGGAATAGGAATAAATAGGAGACAAATGAAGCCAGACCAGGAAGAGGTGGTGTGTAATTGAAGTGGGGAAAAGAAAGAACAAACAAATGTATTTGTAAACACCAATGAAAGAGAGGAAAGGATAAATGAGATCCTCTCTACTTGACATATAGGTATATGAAGAAAATAAGACTGATAAAAATTAATGACAAGTAAATATAGTCTAATTTTCTAATAGATATGAGCAAAAACATAGCCCGTTTGGTAACTGAGTAGTGGTTCTATGTGAGAAGCACACTGCAGCAGAAGACTCTGGCATCAGAAGGAGGATCTCTCAGATTCAGGCTTCACTCTGCCTTGCGTTAGTTCTATGAACATAATCCAGTGTTTTTCTGATCCTATGTTTCCTCACCTGCACTATGAGTGACAACTCCTACAGAGTTGTAAGGGTTACGATGTAAACATTCAAATGCTTCTGCACTATGAGTGACAATTCCTACAGAGTTGTAAGGGTTACGATGTAAACATTCAAATGCTTAGAATAGTGCGTGGCAGACAGACAGTGAGCTCTTGGTAAGGTATTAACCGGTATTTGAATTCAGAGTGTGGCTGGTAATTGTTATACTCCTCCATGGCTGTGTTTTACTAATGACTTTTGTCTGTGTGTGTCTGAGTATTTTATTGGGGGAGGAATGTTAATGACCAGTGACAGGAGAAAAAAAAAAATCATAATAGAACATGTTGACTCTGGTAAGTGCCAACTACTACAAAAAAAAAACCATAAATAACATTAAAAACAAAACAAAAAACCCAACCCACTTAGGGAAGAGAAAACACAAGAGCCAAGAACAGGTAACACCAGAAGCAATACATGGACCTCAAAAAGCAGAGGAAATTCCAACGATCTGTCAAGATCACTGTGAGTTTACAGCCACACCACCAGAGACAATTTTTCCATTTATGACAGATGTAGTTTTTGGTCTTCAAAATGTACCAGTTGTTCGGCTCTCCTACTACCTAAAGTTTTATTCCAGTTCTCTGTCACTAGAAGTAATTCACATTAATTATATTTAGAACAAATGCATTAGATCCACTTTAGTACAAAGATATAAAAATTACAGAGAAAAGAAGTGAACTTAAGAGGAAAGAAAGAAAAAGAGAAGCCTTCTCCAAGCCTTTGGCAAATGAAAAAAGGATTTGCAACTGAATTAAATATTCTCTTCAGACTTAATTTTATAAATGCCTTAAAATGACAATTGCTCTGAAAACATAATTTCTCTTTATTCTTTTACCTTTTTCCAGAAGAGCCAGATGGCACACTTAGTGTTTTCTGCAAGCTGAATTTACTAGGAGGAACACTTTCAGCTGACTGGGATAAACTGATGCTCCGGTTCCTGAAGAACTCAAATCCACCACTTGAACTTGGCTCCTGCGGTCACACACAGCATGCGGGAGTTTTAGTCACCGATGCCCTGTGGTGGATGCCCTAGAGAAGCTGTGAAATTCTGAAACTAACCTGAGGTGTAGGCGTGGATGGAGGTGTCTCAGATTCTCCAGAACCAATGGCTTTAAGAAATCGAATCATGTGTCGACACAAATCCCATTTGCCTTGTTCCAGTGCGGTGTTGAACAGAAGGGTAGCATGCTGCCTGCTTACTGCTGGGACTTCCATATTCTTTAAAAACAGCCAAGGAAGATAACATTCCATTTATATGATACGATTTAGAGCAATTCTTTTCTTGACACTTCTCTCAGCCCAAGGAATAAGCTGGTTGGGGTAATTTAACAAGATTAAAAGCAGCACTTAAAAGTACCACATGGGCAACAGTGAAGCCAGTGAAGCGGCTGCTCTGCTCGGAGGGTTTACACTGTGACTCATGGCAGGCACTCTTGTTACACGTTAGCTAACAATACACACCTTACATTCACCATCACCTTTCTTTTTCTTTGGCTGTAAAAACTTACATCATTCCCATTTTACAGGATAAAGGAAGATCAGTAGAAAAGCAAGATAAATCTAGATTTGCCAGACTCCAAAAGTTGTCTGTCTCCTATAGCATTTTCTGAAGATCTGACTAAAATCTTTGCTTCAGGCAGGACCAAGCAGTACTGCTCCACACTGAACATCCCCAGCTCTTCCTCAGCAACCTAGCACACTGCCTCCTTTCATGAAAAGTTGTCTGATAGGCTTTTATTTATAGTCTCTTTCCCATCAGCCCCAGCAATGGAGGCAGTTCATTGGAAGAAAGTTCCCAACTGCACAGCCAGGGAGAGCATGGAGGGTCTGAGGGGCAGCAGAGCGAACACCTAGTTGTGCTGACTTTGAGTCTGTATGATGATGATGTTTTCTTCCATTAGGGCTAGCCAAAGGATCCCAGAATCTAAGGGCCACTAGCCTCTGCTTGAATATTTCCTCTGGTTTCAGTTACTTGTCATGAAGCAAACTGATAAAAAAATTCACTTTAGTATAAGAGTAACTAGGCTTAAGGCTAGCTTTTTGTACAAATGTAACTACTTTGTAATAATATGAAAGAACTATAGTGTAGCCCTTCAAATCTGTATCGGATTTACAGTAGTATCAAACTTTTGAGCCCCTTTGTCAAATAGTGAAACAAGTTTTCTAGGGTCTCATTATTTTTCAAAAAATGTGTTCTGAGCGTCCTTACTGTGGCAGTTCTAAGCATTCTCAGGTGTCTAGAGCAGGGCTAAGATCGGATACTGTGTTAAACTATGGTTTATTCAGAATCCTTTCAGCAATTTTACATTGTAAGGAAAGAAATCTATTATTGTAGATAACTCAAGTCAATGCACTAATGTCCAAAGTATTATTTTTTCTCACTAGTAATGTTTCTTTAATTTTATTAGTCTAATGTAGTATTTCTAATGAAACATGTACATCATATAGATTAACAATATATAATAGAAAATTTCAGCCCTGAGAGATGGCTCAGTATTCATGTTCTTGCTATGCAAACCTGATGATCTGAATTTAGAATCCATGTTAAAAACGCCTGACACAGGAGTCTCATGGAACTCCTACTAAGATATGGGAGGTGGAGACAGGAGAATCTGCAAAAGCCCAAAACCCTGCTGTCCTGGCTTATGAGACAGTGAAAGGATGGAGAGGTGGCACTGTCTCAAACAAGGCAAGAGCGAACACTCGAGATTCCTCTGCCTTCCACATGCATGCTAAGGCACGTGCTTGCCTGAATGAACACATACACACCTATACTTTCAAATGTACTTAAAATTATATTCTGAAATATTAATCTGTTTTAGGCCCATTTAGGGATAAACAGCCAAAATATTTAGAAATTTTACTTTTATAACATTCAAGGAAATCTCTAATCACTTGGCAAGCCTGATTTCTTCAAAATAAAAGACATAGAGAAAATATGATGATTCCATACTAGTGTAATTCCATAAACATAATCATAAGGAGATACCTTTTACCTTCCTAAACTTAAGATAATGAATTCTTAGTCCTTTATAAGGATAACTCTTACCTGTAAGATAATAAGGTAAGAAGCAGCTGTGTCCAAATCCTGAGCCATCAAACATTCCTCAAATAAGTCCTTGGGGTTTCCCACAGCTGCAAAAAGGTAATTCCACAGAGCATACTCAGTCTTCCTGGCACAGTGCACAACCGTCTGAAGGAAAAGGGGGAACTCAGTGATAAACTTCGCCACTGTGGGAAGCAGTGGATCGGGAATGGGCTCCCGTGAGGTAGCTTCTTCTTCCAACACTTCATGGAGCATGAGCTCCAGTACGTGTGGGAAGTAAGGTAACGCAGCACAGGACTGAGCCAGAAGTAGGGCTTGCTCTCCAAGGTTCCTGACCAGGAGCTGACGGAGGATGTGGTGGAGGTAGATCTGAGAGGTTCTCTCCACCACACAGAAAGGGAAGAGCACCTCCAGCTGCTCCCTAGCGCTGTTGCGTGTGTACAAAGAATCGTAGAGTAAAGTGTCATTGACAGCACCGAGGACCAGTGCGTCTTCAAACAGCACGGCCAGCGGGTATATGTTGATATGGAAAGGCAGCATGATCCGCTGGGACAGGAAGGAGTGGGGCTTGCGATGATCCCTGGGGAAGAGGGGGAGCCACACTTTCATCCCTGAACCCCCACAGCTCAGCCAGAGTGCCTCCAGAAGGTGACGTCTTTGTTTATTTGCTCGACAGGTAGTCCAGACATTTTCCACCGACTGGGCTAGTACAACCGGAGGGCAGAACGGCAGCTGAGGAAGGAGACACAAGAACTGCTGGGTTTGGTTTTCCTTTAAACATGTGGGCTCTTCAGTTCAGAGGTATAGCTTTGTAGACTTTCAAAATGAGATTTGATTTTTGTTGTTTTTTTAAAGCAGGGACATTTATTTAGAATTAGCGGTAATAGTAATTTTTCAAAATATATGTAGTAAAATCTAAAAAAAACCCCAAAACCAAAACAAAAGTCTATGAATACCAACTTCTATCTTTATTTTCCCAATAAAAAAATGAAATTTATAATTATGTACCTAAGCAGTAACAGCTGGAAAATAAGACATTTTCTTATTTTAGGACTTACCCTTCTCTTTTCTTAAACCCAGTTGTATCATGAACTTTATGTACGTTCTTAGCTTCTAAATCACAACACACTGTTCTCCCTTTAAATTCCTCTATCCATAAGCCCTAGCCTCATAATAACTTCTCAGGGCTTGAAATGCCTTACAGTTTTACTCACGAGTTTCCTTTGGTTAGGGCTGCTGCCCTTCTCCCGGATCTGCGGGCCTGACCTGTCCCTCTGCATCATGATGAGCTGTCCTGCCAGGTTTAGCATGATGCTCTCTGCATCACGAGCCTGAGGTTTCAGAAAGAAATTCATCAGTACTAATTTACAGGCATGTTCTTGGCCTTCCTTGTCACCTAGCAGAACTTATTGGTTAAAGGACCAATGCACTTACTGGGGTTGCACTATGTGCAGCCATTTGCTAGGCTCTGTGGGAATACAAATTCTCTGGATGTGACAAAGTATAACATTGTGCAGTTAGTGACCAACGAGTGTAGAACTGAAGTACTCTGGAAAAACTAAGAGAACTTCAGGAGCTCACAAGAAATTGGAGATCACCTCAGTGATCTAGCTGCCATCACTAGCGAAGGTTTAAAGGATGAGACCTGGAGGGCAGAGGTGGTAGGGAAAGGCTGGTTCTAACTTAAGCAGATGACAACACAGAGTCAGGACAGAAGAGCTCCAATGGGAAAAGTGAGGATGATCTCCAAGCTAATGGCAACAGACCTTCAGGGAGATCTTGGAAAATCAGGCAAAAGGGCAGCAGGACACAAACCTCTTCACATGCCTCTCAAATGAAAGAATTATTTAGTCAGGATGAATTACTCTATTGACTTCAGGAATGAGGAACTAGTCTGCCATTTTATTATGGAAATTTTAATCAAATACCAGAGTAAAGAGCCTACAATTATTACTGTTAAACCCCACCACCCACTTAACAGACATACAGTGGAGTTTGTGAAACACAGCTTTAAACCAACTACCAGATAAATCATATATTTTCATCTGTAAAGGAGATTATTCTGACTTAAAAAGCAAACAGAATTTACTGCCAACACAGGCGTGAAAAAAAAATAGAAAAAGCACATCAGAACCAAAGATGGCTTCAAGGTACAAAATCTAAGTGAGAGTTAGGAAAAACTGGGGCTGGTATTGGCGTGATGCTCGGTGGTGAAGAGCGTTTACTGCTCTTGCAGGAGACCTGAGCTCCACTGACTGTTCAGAATAGCTTCGAACTCCAGATCCAGGAGATTTAACTTCCTCTTCTGAATTCCTCCAACACCTGCACTCACATGCATATACCCAGAGTTAGACACACACAAGACCCCTAATTAAAAATAATAAATCTTTTTTGAAAAGTTGAGGACATCCATTAGCAAGGAGGAAAAATCAGAGAAGGGCAAATGAGTTTGTTTTTAACACTCACCCACATTAAGCTGAAAAGAACCTTATGATTTTTAAATAGAAATATGTGTGACAACTGGGCAGAGCTGAATATGCTGTTGTAAGCACTATGCTAAGGGTGGAAAGCTGAAGTAGATGAATTTTCATAGTATACAGAAGGAAAGGGCAGGGGACGTCACCGAGCTTTTTCTGGACAAAAAACAGGGATGTCTAAGACTAAACAGGGAAGCTAAAGAAGACTCACAGAGAGAGAGAGAGAGAGAGAGAGAGAGAGAGAGAGAGAGAGAGACACTATTCTTCTGTTGTCCTGTGTCCCAAGGTTTGATACCTGCTGGATTGATCAGTTTAAGCTTTCAGTACCCATTTGGGGCTCAAAGAAAAAAAAAAATCAGCTACCCTATGTTATCTAGTTGCATAATACTTAATGTTCTTGCTTATGGCTTTCAGATTTCCAGCACTAGGAAGTGCTGGAAGGGCAGAAGAGAAAGAAATGGCAGCACGAAAATGTTGGATGCCTGTCACAAAAAAATGAGAATCTTCTAATAACATGTAGGAATGAGATAGAATAACAGAATTTAAAATCTATCTGGCAATCATAAGAGTTAGACACTCAGATTCTCAGATTATAGATAAATGTAGCTAAGTGATGGGAAAGGAAAACAAACATGCACAGACGAATCAAGATACTGTGGCTATCTGGGCATTCACAGGTGGATAAGCTCCACAAACATTTCCAAAGACCTTGAAAGCACTTACTAGAATTTACTATAATAGATCAATGTTCATATGGGCCTTGTGCATGCATGGTGCATGTCCTATGAATGCTATGTATGTAGCTCCTCACTTCATTTTAAGATGGTCGATTTCACCACTATATTTTATATAGTTCCTTAAAAAAAATACGTGTCTTTTCTTCAAAAGTGGCTATTATTACTAAAGACTCTCAGTATTTCCCATTGAAATTATAATAAGTAATTACAATAATAGTCTCAGGCAACTTCATGAGTTTTCAGAAAAACAAGAGCTACCTGTATGCTCAAAATTCTAAGTTTGGGAGAGTCAAAATACCCTCTTGCCCTACAAGATTGCTGGTAGGGATTGTCCATGAGAGTTTGTGGAGTTTAACAGGGAGCTTGCTTTTTCATGAGAGGCCATCTGAAAGTTAATCAGTCTCATCATTATTTGCTTTTTGTTTTGTTTTGCGGGATAGGGTTTCTCTGGGTAATAACCCTTGCTGCCTGGACTCACTATGTAGACCAGGTTGGCCTGGAATTCCTGTCTCTGCCTCCCGAGTGCTGGGATTAAAAGCATGTGCCACCATGCCTGGCCATTATTTGTTTTCAAGGATAATCATTATTAAAAAAAGACTTGCCTTGTAGTGCTGTGGCCTGAGGCTAACTAACTCTAGACTGTCCCCATCCCTGCCTTTACTTGTGAATCAAAACTACAAGCTGCTGCTCCAGGGGCCTTTGCCTTCAGTCCTCAATTATAGACTCAAATCCTCTAAAACTGTAAGCCCAATTAAACTCTGTCTTTTTTAAGTGCTTTGGTCATGGTGTCTTATCACAGCAATAGAAAAGAAACTAAAACAAGCAGTAACCATACTTTCTTCACAAATGAAGCTTACGGAGATTGCATTGGGTCGTTCATTTACAGCTAACCTATGGGTAAATGATACTCTTAACCGATCAGTTACAGCTATAACTGATAGTCTTCCTCCTTGTGGTATAAGTAGACTAATTCTCTATCTCTATAATTTCTGAGAATGGGAGATGATTCTGGACACTTATTCAATTTAGGCTCAATGTTTTTGGTAAAGAGTCTTCATATGAACTTCCCATTATGCCACACCTTCAGCAGCATACATCTGTTTCTTCCCTACTTTTAGAGATACTCTGATGACTAAGGCTTCAGTGTAATGTACAATTTTATGCAGTAACAGTCACTGCTGAATCAGTTATTTTCTTGAGATATAAAACGGTGACTCTGTAAATCTCACAATTCTTTAAAATCTTATAGTGGAAATAGTGTGAAACAGAACTTTATCAACAAAGATTAGCTGGCTACCATGACAGAGCTTACAGATGGAATGGGAGCTCTATGGTAAGGAAGAAAGCAATTTATTAAGTTCAAAAGGAAAACATGAAGAGTTAATGTGCACAGAACATGAGTGACACAGTTGGTGACGTGGGACTATCTGGCATGCAGATGTAATGCTACAAAGAAAAGAATAAGAGAAGGACAATGCTTTACAAATATCTTAGGCGTTCTCATGAAATCAAGATGCAGTTATTGTTTATTATTCCAAATAATAGAGAAATGGGTAGGCTGTTCCCAATCAAAATCCTTATAAATAATAGCTGATAATAATTTTAACTGCAGTGGAAAGAGGCTCTCTAATAAAGTAGCTAAAGTCTCCATAATTTTATGTAAGTACCTAAATTAGAAGAAAAAGATGGATGGACATAAGAGAAGACAAATCTTCATATTTTAGAATTTCCCTTCCACCACAGGTTCCCAGTCACGTAAAGTCCGGAAACTGCTGGGGTAGCAGAAGCAGCCCTGGAACAGGAAAAGACTGCAACCCAGGTGCTGAGAGTACTACTGTGTACATGGCTACTCCGCCCAATAACTACGGGTCATACCTTCTCTCCCTCCTAACTGCCTCTACACCCTGAGTTCCTTTCGCTTCTTCCATCCCCTTTCTCTTCCCATGCTTAGTCACTAACACTATTCAATACAGTCTGTACAGCGTCTTCCCAATACTTCTCCTTCATGACGTTTTGCTCCATTTTAATTTTCTTCTGTACAGAATAAACACCAAGATTTGAAAAGAAAGTCAAAAGCTACCAATATAATCATAGGACTCACCTCCTCTCATACCCTTGGCTCTAGACAGTAAGATTCTGCAGTCCTCTGATTGTAACATGTTGTCTCTCGTCTGTAAACCCTTGCATACCTACCTGCCTGAATTTCCTCCTCTTTGCTTAGAACACTCCTACTTCTGCTGCAGGCTTCAAATCAAATAGTATATAAAACTCTTCTGATTGATTATACAGACTATACCAGGTTTCTAGTATATGCCTCAGAGTACTTTATGTATGTGTAATTACTGCTGACCAGAAACTGGTCTGTTTAGCTTGCCACTAAAACTCAGCATCTTCATGTAAGGCACATTATAGACAGTTAGCATGAATTTATTGAACAAATAAACAGACACAAATATTAACCTAAGACACTAAAGACTGAAATGTAAACTCCTAAGAACTCTAAAATGCACCGATACCTGCTGTGGCATTTTCAAGGTGATTCCATTCTCTGTACTCACTGAGGTCAGTGTGACAGACACAACCAGGAAAGGGTGAGGGATGTACCGTGACATGGAGACCTCCTGAAGAACCTGAACACTAGCTGTAGTATTCGAACTGCGAAAACAAAGAAGTTCATAGCTCACCATGTTCACAATTTTTTTTTTCCCTTTGCAACTGCTACATTACAGCACATTTTATGTCTGCAGCAGACCCAAAGGTCTTCTCCCTTCCATCAGGATTATTAATGTTGGGAGACCCAAAGAACACATACAAGAATATGACAATGAATGGCAGTAAAATGTTGGAAAGCAGGAAAAACAAAACCACAGCACAAAACACCCCCAAAGCCACCAGTAGGGAAGAAGCTATACCAACAGAAACACCTTGGGAGCTGGGGACAAGGATGAAGATCTGGTCTGAAATGACAAAAGTTTAACTACTAAAGTAGTAATGTCTTAATTTTTTACCTTTGTATTACTAAACCATTACAGTTCTTCAACACATACAGAATTCATGTCCTTATTAAACAAATATACTTCTAGGAACAAAAAAAAAAAAAAACCCCAAAACCCAAAACCCAAAAAAAACCCCAAAACCCAAGTATGGCCTACATGCTGCAAGTTGACCAGAATTCAATGACACATGGATTTTGTGTGCAGACTACATAGTCTGTGGTGGCAGGGATTAAGTGATTTCCTTAACTTCCTCCAAGTGTCTGGGAAGTAGGATGGTTAGCCATTCACTTGTAAGTTGTGAAGAAAGTATTTAAGACTTATCTCAGCTAAAATTACAGTGTTTCTCCCCACCCAATAACACAGGAAGACAAATTCCAACAGTTACTGCAGGTTCTTGTTCTTTTCTTCACAGCTACTACATAAATATCACCAAAACTCCTTATAATGAAACAATATATGAAGACGGAAAAGTTTTAGAAAACTAAGCAGGAGCGAAGGGGACTCACCCGGGTTATAACTTACCCATCGGATTTCCTTTCAATGCTGTAAAGGCATATTGAACAGTCTGCTCTGAACACTACCACCACATCCCGGAAGACACTGAGCAGTAATGTGTCCACTGGTGCTTTCCTGACATGAGCAAAGGTATTGTCCAGATTTGATGTTCGCAGGTAAGTTCTGAGCTGAAGAAAAAAAATAAATATATAAAATAAGATGGCTACCAAGAACACTTAAATTCTCAACCATGGTATTTTCATCTACAGACCCCCCTTCCCCGGTCACTTTGAAGCAATAGGAGTTAAAAGAATTAACATTTTTGCAAAAAAATGAAGAATGTTTATGTTTGACAAATTAATTCTTTATTAATAGCCAAAGATAAAGTGATCAAGACTGAATGTAATATTATGAGACCATATTTCAGGTTTATGTACTCAAACCTGATTAAGAGACTACCATTTCCTCAAAACAATAATAAATCAATAATTTAATAAAGCTAACCTTAAGAACAGTCATTCTTACTTTTTTTTGCTTTTAATGTTTTATTATCAACATTTATAAGATTATATTCTAGTTAACAGGTTATCTTTTTTAAGTTTATTTACTTTTGATACAGAGTTAATATTTAGCTCAGAATGGATCTGAACTCATACTCCTCCTGCCTCAGCTTTTTGGGTGCTATGATATAAAAAGTTATCTTACAAATTAAAGTTGCCACTTTAAAAAAGAACAGGAAGAACCTAAACAATAATTCCATTTTTGACATAAGCTAAATTATTGGAATAAAATGGTTGTTCAGTTTTGAATGGATTATTATCTATTTAAAATTAAATTGTGCTTAACTCCAAAACTAAAAATCTATTATCTCTGAGAAAAAAAAAAAGTTACCTCTTCTTGACGGTCACTTAAGTTATAACACGCAAGGACCATAAAGTCATTCCACCAGGCTAAGCCACCAGTCACAATCATATTTTGCTCCTTAAAAGAAAATTTTAAGATGTATTTACCTTAATTATGCCACCCAAACTTTCAACAAAGTAACATAATACTCTTAGAAAGCTCCAATAATTTCTACTTTATTCTCTCTTGCCTAAATTATTTCTCCTGTAATAACTTATTTTACAGGAGAAATAATAAATTATTCCTAAATTATTATTAATAGTGTACCATATCCTTCCTGTCTTTAAAAAAGTAAGTATTCCTATAAAGAAACAGTTGTGTCATTCAAAATACTTCAATACTATATAGCATCATTAACCAACCCTACATCTAAAACAACTTGATTTAAATTTTGGCTTTCTTTTTTATCAGATGAGTGCCTGAATCAATCCCAGTCTTTTAGCAAATGATAGTATTAGTGTTAGTAAAACTGGGTTGATAATAACATAAAAGCATTTTAAAGTGTCTGGTACACAAAAGACTGATAAATTATTCTGTGTGCATTCTCCGCCAGCAAAATGATTCAATTCAAGTGAGAGTAGAGTATATAAAGGCAGAATTAATAGATGCAGCTCTTGCTAAGGTTCACTGGTCCCAAGGAGAGAGACCAGGGAAGTCGCCATAGGAAGAGGGACTGGGGGGGTGGGGGGGGGAGACAGGGAGAGACAGAGAGACAGAGAGACAGAGAGAGAGAGAGAGAGAGAGAGAGAGAAACAGAGAGAGAGAGAGTGCAAAAAGTCTGGATTATATGGGAAAGAGCTTCTGGAGGAGGGGAGCTCAGCCCCTGGGCTGGAAAGTTCAGCAGAGAGGGTGGGATGTGCCAGCATGCCCTGTAACAGGTAGAGACTGAGGCATGCCAGGAGAACCTGGAGGCTAGGTCCTCTTTGGTATATTCAGTGACCGCCTCAGATGCTTGTTCTGGGTCTGGGGTCTGAGTTCCAACAAAGACCACTACCTTAATTTTCCTCATTTCTTCTCAGATATCCAAATACATATATATCACACACAGAATGAGCTCTGATTTTGTGGACATTTAGTCTCACCACATTGGATAAGTCAATCTTAAAGAGAATATTAAACCCTAAGCTAAACAGTTATTGCTACTAATCTTTTTTAATTCTTTCCATGTGCCTGTCAAGTGTTATGCATGTATGTGTGTATGTGTTGTGTGTATCAGTGTTTGATGTCTGGAATCTTCTTTGATGGCTCTTCTATGTTATTCTTTGAGGAAGCATCTCTCAGTCAAAGCCACTGGCTGATATGTCTAGTTTCTCCAGGCTGCTTGATTTAGGTGTCCCCATTCTTTACTTTCCAAGGATGGCATTACAGATGACTTGCCATTTCCATCTAGCATCTAAACGGGCTCTGGGGATTTGAACTCAGGTGCCCTTGCTTGTATAGAAAATACTTTAATGGTTGAACCATCTCCCAGCACGTCGCAATGATCTTAACAAGAATGAAAAGCAAACCATCTCAATGAAATATCCTTTATCACTTTATCAAGTATTTTATCAAAGCTGCCTATCGGCTATTATTATCAAATGTCAGTTTCTCTCCCCACTTCTCTTTTCCTCCCAGAACATATGAATACAGCAAATGCTTTACAGTTGAGGTACGTCTCTGGCCTCATTATTAGTTTCTTTCTTTTTCTTTTTTATACTTTGTACCTTGAAATTCATTATTAGTTAAAAAAACAAAAAACAAAAAAAAAAACAAAAAAATGACTAACCTGAGTAATGTTTCCAAAAAGTTTCCATTTTTTTGGTGAGTAAAGAGTAATGTGCAAACCCAAACTTGCCAGCCACAGCAACATTCTGTCCCAGTTTATCAATAGCTGAAAACTGTTTAAAAAAAATTAAAACCTCTTTTTTGCAAATATATATACTTTATTAGGTATAAAGTACTTAATAAAGTATAAGGTGAAGAAACTACTAATACATGTCTGCTAAGTGATTTAAATATCAAATGCTAAATTAAAAGCCCAAATACTGATAGCCATACTTGACGAAAAATGTAGAGGTGAATCTACTAGGAATACACAGCAGATCAAGGATTAACGTTTCACTCTTCTGGGGCCTGGAGAGATGACACAGCAGTTAAGGGCACTGACTGCTCTTCCAGAGGACCTGGGTTCAATTCCCAGCACTCACATAGCAGCTCATAATTGTCTATAACTCAAAATCTGACACCCTCACCCAGACATGCATGCATGCAAAACAATTGCACATAAAATAAATAAATAAATAAATAAATAAATAAATTTCATTCATTCTTATGAATCCACAAGGGCTCAGCTCCCAGAATGACTAGTACAACACCAACAAAGTAACAACTCACCCGTATAGGCCAATTGCTTTCTAGATAGGTGCTGGAAATCTATAGAAAAAACATATCAGTTTGGTAAGACTCATGAAATATATTTCAAATTTAAGCATTCACTTAGCACAATATGAGATATTCCTGTATAATGTTTAAGGTGCCAAGTAGTGGCTCGCCTAACAGAGCCCTTAGAAGTGAGCTTCTGTTTGTGAACCACTATCTCACATGTCCTAGCTTAATCATCTCAAGGTTTCAGACCCCACACTTGCTACCCCCAGCGCAGCATTACTTCTGTCTAATATTAAACACAACACAAACTGACAATGAAGCACATGTGATGGCAGTCGCACACTGTTTCTGTCTGGTGAGTAGACTGTCCCCATGTGAACAGCAGCTCCAGAAAGAGTTTTGGGTTTTCTGGAAATCTTTATTGCTTTTATACTGTTGTCACTAAAACAGCAATGCATGAAAGCCAGTCAATGTAGGAACACACAAAAGTTCTGCTGCTTGAGAATAGCAACTGGCTTTTAAATTCTTTTTTTTTTTTAATTTTTATCCTATTTCTTATGATGCACCTACAAACCTGTATGGATATGCTTAAACTACTATTTTTCTATTAGGCTGTACAACTTTATTATTCCACAAGAACCCTTAATATAATACACATACTAAGTCTCCATCCACAGCATCAATGGTAAACACAGCTTCCTATGATATCTAGCTTACATCTTTATACATGGTGTCATTTTATCAGTGCTATGGAACTTTCAAACTTAGAGAAAACTCGGTGGGTTGTTAATGTGGAATAAGTTTTAACTCTATATTCTTGTGTTTCTCTTACTCTACTAATTATAGCTTTCATGAGCAGTTGGAGGGAGCAGAGCGTGAATTAACAGAAAAACACAACGGAAGAGTCTTCTGTTCCTAGAATCAGAAAAGCCTCAATTTACTCAAATTTATTTTAATTTAACTCAAGAAATCTGGATGCATAAAGAAAAAGAAACACAAATCAGAAAGCCATGTTAAGTATAATCAAATCTAATAAAATTGTATAAAGACAAAAACAGTATCAAGTAAAAGCAATATACCCAAAGCACTTGCATTACTCTGTGGAAAATTAACTCATACAGGGTTAGGCTGTAGTTGTCCAGTAAGAGAACTTAAAAGTACAACTGAATTAATAGCTTTCAATACTCAAAAACAATGTAACAGGTGTACCAGGGTAAGCAGCTCATTGCCAATGAAACTGGATAAAAATAAAAAAGATGAAAGAATTCTATACTTCCCAAACTTCAATGTTTTACTAATTCTATAAAATATATTTTATGAGCTAGCATGTCACTGCAAAATTGATTCCAACATCTTTTTGTTGTACAGTAAAAGCTTATCAAATTATCACATTCTAATGTGTATCTCTACAAAACAACAACAAAAAAAAAACCTTTTAACTTTCAAAAGTCATACTACAAATTATAAATGATTTATCTTCAAAACCCAAATATAGGGTGTGGTGGTGCACGCCTTTAATCCCAGCACTTGGGAGGAAGAGGCAGGCGGATCTCTGTGAGTTCAAGGCCAGCCTGGTCTACAGAGTAAGTCCAGGACAGCCAAGGCTACACAGAGAAACCCTGTCTAAAAAAAAAAAAAAAACCAAAAAAACAAACAAAAAAAAAAAAACCCCAAACATAAGTCAAAAATAATGGGCTTTTTAATTTTGTTTAAATATTTTACAATTAGAACAACCTGTACATTTGTTCCTAGGGTCACAGTTTTTTATTTATGTGTCACTTGAACTTTGTACTATATATTTAATGCTGTGTATAGACATGGCAGAAAGAGGCAGCTAATACATAATGGAGAATGTGAGTCATAAAGGTACAGACAGGGCACAGGGGTCATGCCACACCACGGGAAGAATGCTAAGGGACAGAGAAGACTCCTACCCTTCTTGGAAGGGTTGCCCAGTCTCTCTTAAATGCTTTCCTTCTTTTTTCCTGCTAAACTCTGGTGCCTCCAGACTAGACTAATTTTGTGTTAACTTTTGATATTTGCCGAAAACCACATTTTCCATACCTGATAAAAGTAGGGGGATGTGAGCAAGTCACTTATAAGCAAAATACCCTTTAAGATTCACTACTGACCTCCCTAATGTAGGGCCTGATGTTTACCACCCACATTTTGCAACAGATATTCTTTTTAAATAGACCCAGGATAAGTATAAAACCAATATCCTTAGATACTAGATAATAAAGTCCTTGTAGAAACCAATGTTTACACGTTAGAAAACATTGAACATATGGAGCACAAACATAAACTAAAAGGCGTTTGTTTTTTAATTTCATATTGTGTTCCAGTACTTTCTAAATGTGTAACTAAGAAAACTAAATTAAAAAAATAAACTGAAAAAGGTACTGTCTATACTGCTAGTTAATAACTGCTTCTAACAAGTGTGTATGTGCTTGGTTTGGCTAGAGATGTATACATAACAAAACCTTCTAATCTGGAAGTTAAGTGTATAAAAGAGATGGCTTGAACAAACAAATGAACAAACAGTATTCCAGATGATGAGCAGAAAGCATAGGAGAATTAGCTGAAGTTCATTAGATGAACACTAAATTATACAGTAAGCACAAAAAACAAAAACCAACCATAATGGAGGAGAATGTGGTCTTATCCTACAAGAGAGGGTGAGTTGGAAGGGGATTGAAAGTAAGCCCCTAGGTTTCTCCAGGGAGTCCTCCTGACTGACTGAGAAGACTACTGCCACTCTGCATTCAACTGCCAGGCTCCAGGGTCAGTGAGCAAAGAGCAGGGCAACTCTAAGTTAAAAAAAAAAAGGGCCACAGGGCAAATTCTAAGTTTTAGTACAATGTCAACAATAAATTATATGACTGAAATTCAGAAAGTAGGTTTTAAAGTACACAGATTTTTACGTTAGTGTGGAAGGCTGTGCGGGCCAGCGCCCCTCTGGGTAGCGAGTCGGCCTAACATCCTGAGTGTCAGTTTCACCTACAGATCCAGGTGGGCCATCTGACCTCTAAGGTCCTTCCAGTTCTAAACACTCCGTGAAATTTGAAATTAAATTTCTATTACAATTTAAATGTCTTGGAAGTACAACTGTGGTATTTTTAAAAAATACTTTTATTAGTTTCAAAATGTTTATTTCTCATTAGGGTTTATGAAGAATCCAAAGCAGAATAAAGTTTTGGGATTTTTACCTTATTTTTTTGTGAATCACTTGTTTACCTTTATGGTAAATAAGTTAATCATTTAACAAATATTTAGCCAAAACATTTTATCTTTATTTAAAACTAAAAGAAGCCAGGCGGTGGTGGTGCACGTCTTTAATCCCAGCACTTGGGAGGCAGAGGTAGGTGAATTTTTGTGAGTTTGAGGCGGCCTGGTCTACAAAGTGAGCCCAGGACAGTCATGACTACACAAAGAAACCCTGTATTGAAAAACCAAAACCAAAACAAAACAAAACAAAAAACCAAACAAACTGTTTAGGATAATTAAGAAATACAAACTAACAGTCATGCAAGCATGTCATTTTGTTAGTTACTATGACAGTCTATCACAGTTATTTTCTAAGCTACTCAGAAATCAAGTTCTTAAGAGACAGCAACATTTGCTTATCTAAATATAAGAGATAGATAGGGCGTCTTCAAAAACCCCAAGAGATCTGCAGAGTATGGCATTCAAAGATGTTTTCTTAATTAAGATTTTTTTGATATCGAGACATGCCAGCTCCTGACAGCATCCCCTATTCCACTCCAAGTAGATGAGCATCGAAGAATCTCCAGTGTGAGATGGTTGAATTAGTGGCAAGCCTATCTCTTGGCAAAAAAAAAAAAAAAAAACCCTTGCTTCAACTGTAGACAGACTGCTGTCCAAAAAGGACAAAATTTGTAAGCAGGTAAGTCGACAGCCTACCTCTGCCAAGACAGGGTAGGTAAGTCCTTCATAATTCCTGCTCTACAATCAATGTCTGTCAGAGAAACGGGGCCAAACAGCTGAAGATTGATGCTGTAATGTATGGAGAGAAAATGGGAACTGTCGAGGCAGCCACAGGTATGTCATTTCTTAGTTTTGGAAGCTGCGGGCCCTGCACTTCCTATATAATCAGATATATTTATCCCTCTCAAGTCTCTGAGGTGGTTGAAGAATAGACAGCTAGAGTCTCATAGTTAAATTTTGAGTTGTTTAGGAATCAAGAGGGCTTTCTGGATCTGAGAAGATGTTTTTAAATTTGTGATGCAAGTTAGTATGAAAGCTGAGTTACATAGAGAACTTTAAACTCATGGAGATAGATAGTAGAATGTTAAAGTCAGGTGCCAAATACATATGGACTGGACATTGGGAATGTATGCTAAGCCATATAACTCTCAGAATTGTGGCCTATTTATTTCAGTTGTTTTGTACTGTATTTATTGTTATAAGAGAAAGAACCATTTGTTGGACTGAAAAAAAAAGAATTATGCATTCTGGGGGAAGGGTGAGAGGGTAGGAAAGTGGGGCTGGGAGGGGTGGAGGGAGAGGGCTGTGATGGAGATGTAACTTGAGGTAATAAATAAACATTAAAAAAAAAAAGAAGAAGCTGCCTACCACTCTAGCCCCAGTTCTTGATTTGCTGATCAGGTCACTGTGGGTGGGTGGAAATACAGAAATCCCTGGGGGGAAGAAAAAACCAACCAAACAACAACAACAACAACAAAAAAAAGACCCTAAAAGAAGAAAGATGAATAAAGAAATGAAAAGACCTAGGTAAATCCACACTTCGGAAGCTCATCTGTGAGAGGGAGGACAGCTAGCTATCTGATGGGGAGAGCCCTGCTGCTACCTACAGTCCTAAATCAGTGCTGTGTGCTCGTTTAGTGGGACGCCTTCACAGACAGCTAAGAATCACTGAGTTTTTGAGCTGGAAGGAAATTCAATGTTGTTATTGCCTGATGGATTTTAGTTCCAGACCTACCTTCTTTGATCCTCTGCTCTACTTGGCTCTCTGGTAACACAGCCCTGGCTAGGCAGAATTGGCATTGATTCTAGGTCAGTGTAGAATGAATAGTTCAAAGTATGGGGAAATGAAAATAGCAGAGAAATGGCTATAGGAGAGAAGGCAGCAGTGGAAAATTTTAGTCAAGGAAGTAGCTGATGCAGTTTTATGTATTAAAAAAGTTACTAATTATAAAATGGTTTTACATTGTTTGATTCCAGTTTGTTAATGTATGTTAAATACATTTTTTTTTGTTGCATACTACAAGTCAATGCAGGAGCTATTATTCCTCCTTTAACCCTTTCTAGAATGACCATTTTTCTGACTTTCATGATTTTCACTCAAAATCAACTGAAAATAACATGAGAGCTGAAGAAAACTTGTAAAATATAAGCAGAGAGAAGCCAAAGAATTATGGAAGTAGAAACTGAGTAAAAGAAGCTAGTGTAGTAGTATATGTTATACGCATATGGTCCCAGCATTCGGGAGTCTGAGACAAGAGAATCGTGAATTCCAGACCAACTACATAGCAAAATTCTATCTCAAAAGGAAAGAAAAAAGAAAATAAAAATGAAACTGACTAAAATAAACTAATCCAAGAGTAGGCTCTGATACATTGTGGTACTAAACGGAGAAAGAAAATATTTGGAACTTTGAAACTATTCATAGAAATTTCTTTCAAGAAATTTCAATTTACTCACTGCACCAAATTAATCTTAATTGCCATCAAAATTCAGAATTAATCCATTTCAAATGTCAATCTGTAAAAGTTGCTAAAAGAACCTGCTAATTTAAATGTGGTATCAAGATGAATCCGTAATTTGGAAAAACATTAAATAATAAAATTATGAGCAATGAATTTTTTAAATGTTCTCAAGTTTGCAGTTTGGGTCCACTTTGAGTGGTCAGGTGTCCAAGGTCCTGGTCCAATTACCGCTTTCCATGCAATGGATATATTTTAGGCTATGCAGATACACTGAGCTAGATTAAGACAAACAGAGGCTCAAGGTAAAATAAAAGTATCTTCATTGAGGGAAAAATAAATAAACTTCTAGTTTTGACACTACTAATGGTGAGGATATGCTCTGTATCAAATGGAAAGAAAAAAGGCAAGAAAAAAAAGCATTAAGAGAGATATAGCAATAAAATAATTAAAAACTGGTTCCAAGTGATACATTAGCAATGAGTGAGTCACTAGCAGGCAGTGAACGAACACTCACTTGTACAACGTGCCAATGGCGATGGCCCAGTAAGGGGCTCAGCCCTGGGGACTCTAGACCTCCATCTGCAAAAGGGCTCTTCTCATGCCTGGGCACATGGTCGGTGCGTGCTGAAGAAAACTTTGGATTCTGGCTTGGTGAGGCTTCTCCACAGTTCAAGTATAAACGATCTTCTGCCTGAAGCAACACCTGTTCTTGGTTACTCTACACAAAGAGGGACAAAAGGGCAAAAAAGGACATAAACAAACAAATAAATAAATAATACTTAGCATTAGGTAGGGACAATTAAGCAACATGCTCTTTTAGTTTTATTACTGTATATGTACCATATATCAATATTGACTTTTTTCACATGACAGAATCTACATAATGATGTTACATTTAGAGGAGTCAATATTTTAGTGATTCTTAGTGTAAATAAGGTCTTTGTACAATGTATTTTGCCAATGGCAAGGTTTACAAATGTTTGAGCCGTACCTTTTATTAGCAACCCTAAATAGTGATACTATGAGAACTATACCTGAAAAACTATGTGTAAGTAAGTACACATTGCTTACAGTTAACTGTGCAAGTTTCTATGGATATTCACACAAAAGCAACAGTTCCTGCTTTTAGTTCTGCTATGCTTTTTAATTAGAAGACCACTGTTCTCAAGGTGAGAAGATTCTTATATTCAAATCAGATACAGTGGTATTCTATCCTTTCCGGTTTGGTCCAAAATAGAATCAAGGGTGATTGTGTGTGTGTGTGTGTGTGTGTGTGTGTGTGTGTGTGTGTGTGTGT
>CAJQZJ010032076.1:7600218-7624996 GCA_907164525.1 Lophiomys imhausi | reverse complement strand
CCAAGACAGGGTAGGTAAGTCCTTCATAATCCCTGCTCTACAACAAAAAAATAAATTATTAAAACAAACAAACAAAAAAACCCCAAAACAAAAACAAATCAACAGGAACCAATGAATCTTGCCATGTAGGACATCCTAACCATCCCCAGAGGAACCACTGCCCTCTATGTAGAATGGTGAGACACTAAATAATGTTCTCAGCTTCAATTTCAGGATTCCAATCCTAAAAAATGTTCTGTAACACCTTAAAATAATTTACCTGCTTCTCTAGTACAAAGAAATTTCTTATAGAAGACAACTCACATTTTGACTAGACAAAGCTCAGTGAAAAAGCATCTACACCAGATGTAGCTTTGGGTACAGCCAAGAGCCCTGGCTGGCAGCTGACCCTAGTTTTCCCATTCCAGCTTGACCATTTGTTACACTGTCTTGGCTAAGCTATCTAGTTTCTCTAGACAGGTTCCTTCAGTTGTGAAATGGACAGTGAAGATTTAATTATATTTCTCCAAGCCATAACAGTATTAATATTCTGTAACTAGATTCCATGATAGTATTTTTTTTTACTGCTTATATATTATTTCAATTTACTTCTCCATCACAGTCCCCTCCCTCCACCCTTCCCAGGCCCACCCTTGCACCCTCTCCCCCTTCTCCCACCTATCCTATTCCTCCGATGTGGGGTGCCCTACATATCAGCCCCCTTCAGTTCAGCAGCCATATGAGGGCTAAGAGCTTCTTCTTGCACTAGGACACTACATGGCAGCTCCACTAGTGCAAAGTGTCCCACTAACAAGTAACAAAGTCTATGTTCCTGTTCCTTTCAGTCTCTTGGTTATAGGATAGTTATCCTGTACTATATGGCTAAATCCACTTATGAGTGAATAGATGCCATGTGCATCTTTCTGAGTCTTTGGTTCGCTCACTCAGGATGAGCTTCTCTAGTTCCATCCATTTGGCAGCAAATTGCATGATTTCCTTGTTTCTGATAACTGAGTAGTATTCCATTGTGTAGATGTACCACAGCTCTTTTATCCATTCGTCAGTTGAGGGACATCTGAGTTATTTCCAGTTTCTAGTTATTATAAGTAAAGCTGTCATGAACATAGTTGAGGAGATGTCCTTGTGGTTTGGTGAGGAATCACTTGGATGTACACCGAGGAGTGGTATGGATGGGTCTTGAGGTAGAGTTATTCCAAGTTTTCTAAGGTATCACCAGACTGATTTCCACAGAGGTTGTACAAATTTCCATGATAGTATTTTCAAAATTAGTAATTTCAAATATGTAAGCCAAGAAAATGGTAAGTGAGGTTCACAGACTACTGTAAATTGTTAAAAAGCTAAATAACTGTTTATTTCCTGTGTGTGTGTGTGTGTGTGTGTGTTCCTGTATATGCACGGGTACATGTGAAAGCAAGAGGAAGACTTTGATACCTTGTTCCACTGCTCTCTTTTTATTCCTTTGAGACAGGGTCTCTCTGAACCTGGAGCTAACTCTTGCTTAGATCTTTACTTTGTGGCTGAAATACCAACTTAGCAAACCTGACAATAATGGTTGATACATGCCATTCAAAGGCACTGCCTAGTAGTTACAGAAATATTATTATACTAAAAACTTCTATTTGTGTGTGTATGAAATATGTGAATGTATGTACGTGTAGTTGAATGTACAAGTGTGTGTGTGTGTAAGGAAGCCAGAAGATATCATTTCTCAGAAGCCTTCTACCTCATTTTTTGAGACAAAGTCACTGCAAAGGCATGGACGAGAGCATTGTTAGATCAAGGCTAGCCTGGTCTATATAGTTTGAGGCCAACCTTGGTTACATACCAAGAAACCCCATCTTAAAACACACAAAAATAAACTTCACTAAAAATGAACTATACGGGAAAAATCTGCCGAGACAAAGTTGCTTTCTGATTTTATGAGATAAATGTGAGGAAAAAGGAAAAAAGGCTTTGAGTTTTATAGGTTATAACCTGATTTTAAATAGAAAGTACTTACCATAGAGTTTATCTTAAGGGGATCTTTTTTCATACCATCTGACCTGTAACTGAAACAGAATAGAAACTTGATTGTCTTCTAATTACATAAAATATTCATACCACTTAGCTTCAGCTTAAAAAAAAAAAATCAAACTGACTTTGTTCTTTTTAAAAAGAAATACATAACAGTGGTGGGACTGAAACACCGGTGTTCTCTTGTAAAGGAATGCTCATTTTCACATTTGGTTCTGTTTTTCATAGTGCTATTTTTGATACAGGGTTTTACTATGTAGCCCAGGCTGGACTCAAGCTCATGGAGAACCCCTGATTCTGTATCCTGAATGCTGGGATTAACGGTACATGCTACCAAGTCCAGCAGTCTGCCTTAAATCTTAACATGAGGTCATGTATACTACAGGAGTCAAAGAAAGAAATGTATCCCCTAGTATTTGGGATCAGTAAATACATTGTTATTGAATCAACTGTCAGTTTTATGAAGGTCAATATTTAAAGACTCAATATATTCTCAATAAATTAAATAAACAAAATAAATTTTGGTATAGGAGTAAAATAATAATGTATGGAACTAAAGATCATGTAAGTGAAGTATATACCAAACTCGGACATATCCCACTTTGTCTCATATGCAGAATCTAGACCGAGGACAGGACAGTGAAAGGGAGAACTGTGGTCCTGGAAGAAAGACAAGGTAATGACAAGAGGGTAGCAAAGGCTGAGGAGTGATAGATAAAATACTGTGTGTTTTCTATCATGTGTGGAGTTTAGATTTAATTCAAACACACATATGACATATGACATGAAGGCAGAGGGAGCTATTTGGTGAGAAGGGAAAATATGGGTAAAGTGCATTGATGTGCAATTTGTACTGTGTAATGTAAAGTGTAAAGTGTAATATAATCATAAGCCTAATGTGTGCTACTGTTTTGTATGCTACTAAAAATTTTTTAAAGTAAAATAGTTTTTCTTTTATTTTAGAAAAAGGTAGCTGCATGACCCACACTTCTGAATACATGAGCTATCAGGGAAACAATGGGCTATTTATCTAAAGTTTCTTTTTTGTTTCACTCACGCAAAGTCTCCTCCAAGTGTACAAATCAGCTGGGCTCCAAACACACTCCATAGAGATAGACCTCCATATTCCCAGGTTACTATTACAGCACTATTGTCAGGAGACCATCTAATCAATTTAACAGCTCCTGTTTTATTCCAAATGTCTGTGAAAAGATAGTAAAAAGGGTTAAAAAGATTGCTCAGAAACACTTAGTACTTTTTATAAGCTATATGTGCCAATCTGAACAAATAGAACAGCATGGACTGCTTGAGTTAATCCTGTCTGTGGAAGGGACTGAAAATCAGGCCACTGTTAGCCTTGGTCTGATGTAACCTGAACACCTCCAGATACAGGTGAATTATAGGAAGTGAAAGATAGCTTTGCCATGATTAGCTTGAATAACACCACTGTGTAATCCTCAAAGTTTTCTGTTTTGTATCAACCAGTTTCTGTAAAATGAGGATAAGGTTGCAGCAAACATTTTACATAGTGAGTGTGATAAAACTGAACGTTGGGAGCAGATATCTGTTTCTGCAGTACATCAAATGATATCTTATGATTCTGATATCACACTGAAACAACTAGGATGTTCAATATCCCAAAACACTAAGACAAAATACTTTCCCTCTGAATTCGTCTGTCAAATTCTGAGAATCTTTATTGCTACTGGTGACACATAGCATGTGAGGGTCAGGAGATAAACTTTAGAGCTTTCCCACATCAGGAAATCTAGTAAGGACCTGGAAATGCTGAGATTATAAAGGCTGTATCCATGGTACAAAGGAGGAGAATAAGAGAGGAACTGCCATGTAGATGGGGGGGGGGGTTTCCACATTTCATTTATTATACAACATGGAAATGTTGTTAGAACTGAAAAGGTGAACAGTCTTAAAGAAAGAAAAAAAACTGAATGTTGACTTTGTTAAGAACAAATCTCACTTGGGAGGCTGAGGCAAGATCACTCCTATAATCTCAAGGCCAACCTGGGCTCTACAGTGAGTTTCAGACAGCATGGGCTAGCATGTAAAAGACTTTGTCTTTAAAACAAAATCTCATGTGAAACTGATAAAAAAAAAAACAAAAACAAAAACTTGTACTGGTTTTGCTGTCACACCTCAAACTGCAAAAATGCTGACTCTAGTGTGTAATAAAATGCACTATTAAAACAGAAAAGGCATTAAACCTGCAGGTTTAAGATATGAGCATGAAACACAGACTGACATGTCACATCAAGCCCACATGAAGACCTTAGCAAGTCTCCCAAATCCTGGAACCAGCATTACAGGTGGCTGTGAGCCGCATTGTGTGTTGGGAATCGGACTCAGGTCCTCTAGAAGACGCTCTTGACTGCTGAGCATCTCCAGCCCCACAGCCTTCCTTTCTGAAGTGGCTTCTGTAAGGTATTGTCACAGCAACGAGAGAAGGGTATCTCTTCTGCCTCGTTTACATGTGACACTTCAGTTCAAGTCTCATGTGTAAGAGACAGAGAGCATGCAGAGTTCAGTATTACCTATGGTTTCAGTCATGCACTGGAGGGGTGGCAGTGCTGGGATCTAACTCATAGATCACAGAAACATTACAAATACTCACCAGGATACTGTTTTGCTGTAAGCTCTAATTTATGAGACAGCAGCATGGCTCCTGTAGTGTTATCTATCGTATAAACTTGTACAGAACCACTGTGAAAACAAACAACCCTTTTAGTGAAAAAATGACAAAAATAAACACAAAAGGCACTATTATCATGGGAATCTATGTTCTAGAGAAAGGTACAAAGGTACAAAGTAGAAAACCATTTTGTAAGTAATCAGCTATCTCATCAGTCTGAACAAATGCACAGGCTAAAGTCTGGCCATTTCCTTCCTAAATATTCTAGAAATTCCTAATGTTTTCCAGGAAACACATGCACTGTTCACTATACTATTGTACATAACTGCAAAACAATGGAAACAACCTGAACACAGTGACATGAGAAAGGAAAAAGCTGGAATATTCATACAGTATCATGTCTATAACATTGAAAGAAAGAACTTTAGCAATATGCATTAAGTTGGTCAGCAAACCTGTGTGTGTGTTTCATACATAGACACCCTCCTCTTTAACTTGCTTTGGGAGACAAACATAATAAGAAACACAGAAAGATATACTTATGATCACACATTTTAAAATTCTAAATGAAATATGAACAAATTGAAGCCACGAACATAAAAATTTTCCCTTCTTTTTTGCACTCTAGACTATTATAGACTTCACTATGTAGCTCATGCTATAATCAATATCCTCAAATTCATGGTCCTTTTGCCTTAGCCTCATGAATGTTAGGATTATAAATATGTGTCACAATATTCAAGTTTCAATTTTATTTTAAAACTCTCCATTATATGAATTACAGCAAAAAAAAAAAAAACCCTGATTTTATATGAGAGATTTAAGAGTATTCACTAATAGTGAGGTCCTTGCCTATACAAGCATGAGGGTCTAAGTTCAGTCCCCAGAACCCATGTGAAAAGGTAGGTCCAATGGTGCAAACATGTGCTCACAGTGCTGAGGAGGTGGAGACGCACGGATACTTGGGCTGGCTGACCAGTCTAGCCTAATTAGTGAGCTCCAGGCAAGCGAGAGACACTGTTTCAAAGGAAGATGGTGTTTTTGAAGAGGATGTCCTCCTTAGATGCCTTAAACAATTAAACAATAAACACCTTAAATCTTAACTTATTCCTTTTTATTTGTATCTCAACTTTCTAAAGGTGAGACATCTCACTTTTGCAAATTAAAATGTTCAGCCACTGAAATATGTTTTTACTTGTTTCAAAATAATAAAGCACCATTATATTTTAGATTAAGATGACTGATACTTATGACATGCATAATCAAGTCCCCAAGTATGTTAAGATTTTTTGTTTATTTGTTTCTTTGTTTGGAGATAGGGTTTCTGTGTAGCCCTGGATAGCCTAGAACTCACTCTGTAGACCAGGCAGGTCTTGAACTCACAGAGATCCCACTCGCCTCTGCCTCCTGACTGTTGGAATCAAAGATGTGCGCCCAAAATGTTAAAACACATTGTTTAACTTAGAGTCAAAGTCTCTACCTTGCACAACCAAACGCCATCAGTCGGTATTTGTTATTTACTGCTACACAAGTCCCATCAATAACATCTTGTGGCCAAACTCCATGAAGTTGCTACAATAAGAAAAAGAGTTAAATCTTAAAAAATGTTCCCCTAAACTTACTGTAGCTCAAATATTCTCATTTAATATTCAGTTTAACAAGGTATCATTTGGTTTTCACTTGCATAATAAATATGTCACAAAGGTTATCATCTAAGTATTTTCCCTTAAGAAACATAAAGTTGTTAAAAACAAAGAAAAAATGGAAAGCATTGGCAATTTTTAGAAATTGAGAAACACATAAATGGTAAAGCATTCTTAGACATAGCTCACTTTCCACTGCTAGCTACACAAAGGCCTGGAAATGTGGTGTCTCTAAAAAAAGGTAGAGTTTGGTTCAAAGTCTACTTAAGAAGACTTGGTTCCCTGCTGAGCATATTCCCAATATGAGCAGCCAATAAAGTCTCAACTTCCACTCCAATAGAAAGCTGAACATTTTTCCTTTGAGAAAAATAGTGAACATTGAAGAAATGTTTACCCCTTGAACTTTCTACTTTTTAACTCTCCCAAAACTCAAATATCAGAATATTGGGGTAGTCAGGTATACATATCCTCTGGAAGGGACTTTAGGATTCTTTTATAAGGAATCCTGGAGGCAGAGAGGGGAGAGGGAGAAAAAGGAGTAGAATAAGAGAGGAGGGAGAAGGGAAGGAACAGAAGGTTGAGGAGACCACCCCCATAAAGAAATAACCTACTCAACAAACCCTGTGGTGAAGATCATATAACAAAATATACCAAAACAGAGAATAATAATTTTATTGTGGGTCTCTGCACATCAGCAAAATCTACATATTTACAACCTAAAACTAAAAACCCAAAAGCTATTAAAGGATATACAATTCAAAGAAGAAAGAAAAGAAAGAGATTCCTTGGGATATTAATGACAAAGACAATAAAGAAGAAGAAAAACCAGAAAATACATCTTAGTTAAAGGTGTATAGTAAGCTACCAGTCTGGAGAAGCAGCATGGTATGGAGCAGTCCAGAAAGCTCTAACAGAAATTCTTAAAGAAGATTAAATAAGCACCTCATGATTTAAAGAATGGAGAAGATATTAACAACTGACAGTCAGTTTGGGGTTAAGAGGAGAAAGTACATGAAGAATAAGCTAATGTAGGGCTAGGTGACAACTAATTTGGTAATGTGCTTGTGGGAAAGCATCTGGACCTGAGTTTGATCCCCATGACCTGTGTAAAAAGCCAGATTTGGTTGTATGTACTTGTAATCCTAGAGCTGGAAGTGAGGACAGGTGGGTCTAAGACTCACTGGCCAGCTAGTTTAGTCTACTTTGCAAGCTCTAGGCCAAAGAGAGACCCTGTTTCAAAAAGCAAGGTTGACAATGACACTGAGGAATGATAGTGTAGTTTGTCCTCTGGCCTACACACACACAGACCCTGCACATACATGAACATACATGTATGCATAAGCAAAGGCACACACACATACACACAGAATAAACATGAAGAATGAAACAATTATTAACTCTTAGTGGAAATGAAAATCTGCAAAAAAGGAAAAACTAATCATTGGTATACTATACAGTTTGGTATTAGCAGAATTTACATGCTGACTAATAAATATATAGACAATGGCTAATAATCTCATTAAGACAATAACTTTATTGGAAAGATAGAAAGATTACGAATGTGTTGGGGTTGGAAAAGATGGAAGCAAATGGCCATTTCCCACAGGATAAAGTCAATAACCCAACTATATATAACGTTTGAATAAAAATTATGTGAACTAACACAACACAGGATTTAATAACAAAGCAAAATTAATATATGCAAAATAAAATAAATCAAAATACATAATCCATACCTCTGCAGTAAATCTACTTGACACTGGTGTAATAAATCCAACTTTACCATCATTAAACACAACAGCAAACCCATCAAGTGTGGCACAGTATTCCATATCTTTAATGTGCACATCTGCAAAGCCAAGGAATGAACCTACTGATGAAAAATACATAAACAGAGCAAGGTTATAATAAGCTATTATTACATATTTTGGGTAGAACACCTGGTTTTATCTCATATAGAAAGTATAACTACCTCTTGATGACTGAAGGTCTACTGAAAATGGTACTGTAGAAAGATTGATAGCTTTTCTTCCATTTGTCATTCCTTCCCAATGAATGAGATGAAGAAGTCCATCAGAAGTCGCAACAAGGAGGTCTTCCAGCACAGACTGCAAACTAGAGGAAGCAAGCAACTCAAGTCAATTAACTTGCAAGACAGCATGCTGGGACAGTAATGAGTATAAATATAACTGCTTTCAGAAATACTTCTGCAAGGCAGGTATTGTGGTGCACACTTTTAATCCCAGCACTCAGGAGGCAGAGGAAGGTGGATATATGTGAGTTCAAGGCCAGCCTGGCCCACAATGTGACCAGCTAGGTTACACAGTAAGACTCTGGTTCAAAGAGAGAGAGGAAGTAAGGGAGGAAGGAAGGAGGGAGAACTTCTGCAAGCAAGGCCAAACATCTGTAAGGTAGGAGGACACTCTTTTAAAGTTTGAAGTCAGCCTGGTTTACACAGTGTAAGTTCCAGGTTGGTCAAGAATTAGACATAAGATTCTGAACCCTAAAACAAAATGACAAAAACAAAACAAAATGACAAAAGGAAAATGCTTTAGCAAAGCAGATCATTAAATCCTTATAGAAAACTACCTGTGTATAACTTTATTATAATTTAATCTTGGTTAAAAAACAGAAATATTGAGGAAACAAATTAAAGAACAATAAGGACTGATGACAGAGAAGAGGAAAAAGAATAGATACACTGAGCAAAGGGTGACAAAGTGAAACCAAGTGCATTTAACCGTCCTCTCCCACTGTAATAGAGTTTTCAAAACCAGAAACTCTTCACCTGTACAGTCTCATTAACAGTAGTCACATGTAGAGAGACTCTATACCTCAAAGTTAATAGAGCTCATAATCTCTACATTATATTAAACAAAGCTGCAACAACAACTGACCAGACATACAGAGGAAAATATGAACCAGAAGAAAAAGAAAAATCCAGCAACACAAACAGACTATTATACAACTCCAATGTTGGATTACCAGATAATCACTTAAAATAATTGTGTTATAAATGACAAAAAAAAAATCTATATGAAGACTGAGAGGATAGCTCCGTTGGTGATTCCTGCCTCCACCCAGGTTTGGATAAAGTAAAGCCTGAGTAAAGCCAGGGTCCATCCCTCTCCCTCTGGAAAAAAACAGATTCTGTTCTGAGACACAAGGGAAAGGATCTGAGTTCAGATTCTAAGTACCCACAGAAAAAGACAGATGTGGTGGCATGTATCTGAAATCCTAGTGGTGGGCGTGTGGGAGAGCACACATAGGCAGATCTCTGAAGTCTGCCAACCAACCAGTCTAAGCAAATTGTTGCTCTCCGGGCTAGTGAATAACCCCATCTCACAACAGTATGATGGAGACAGGTGGTGGTGGTGGACACCTTCGATCCCAGCACCCAAGAGGCAGAGGCAGCCAAACCTCCATGAGTTCGAGGCCAACCTGTTTACACAGTGAGTTCTGGAACAGCCAAGACAGAGAAACCCTGTCTCAAGAAACCAAAAAAAAGAATATGATGGAGAGCAACAGCAGATGTCAATCTTCACAACACACATGCATGTGCACGCACATGCACACACGCACATGAATGCACGTATGTAGGAATTTACATATGATAAAATACACCATTTACCTCATTCAATTAAAAGTAAACAAACTTGTTAAACAATAGCTATTATCAGTTGTTAAAGTAATGAGTTTACTCCAAAATTTGAAAAATGGCCCTTGTCCCAAGCTGCCCAATTGCCACTCATTTAATTTTTAGTACAAATGTCAAGCCCAACAAATTAGGTCTTTTCATGATGTACTGATTCTTAAAATACTTTGATTATCAATCATCCTTAGCTGTAAGTACATCTTTTTTTTTTTTTAAGATTTATTTATTATGTATACAGTGTTCTGTCTGCAGGTATATCTGTAGGCCAGAAGAGGGCACCAGATTTCATTATGGATGGTTGTGAGCCACCATGTGGTTGCTGGGAATTGAACTCATGACCTCTGGAAGAGCAGCCAGTGCTCTTAACCGCTGAGCCATCTCTCCAGCCCAGCTGTAAGTACATCTAACAGACACGCAAACCCACTCTAGGTATGCTTTGAATTACACTATCCCATCACCAACTCCACAGATTATGCAAGTTTCACTTTTCTCAAATATAGGTATTTTTCAATTCAGGATACTGACAGCTCTGAAGAATTGTATTAATATGGTTAGTAAGGAATATCATGCACATATCATTTGAAGTAGAATAGTGTTTATAATTAGCCAATACCAAAACTCATAGTTGCAAATTTTTATTTTTAAACACTCTGTATTTAATCAATAACAAAAGATGGATACTTAATAGTAAACCTTTACTTTTTATTTAATTGAAAATAAAAAGTACCTGTACTTTTGCTCCTATACGCAATATTATAACCATTATTCCTAATTTAATTTGATTACATTGGTTGTGAAGGGAGAAAGCAGCTGATTAAATAGTCTTTCAGTGTCTTCTCTCTCACTTCACAAGTGTATAGTGAATTCTAAGAAGTATGTATTAGAACAACTAATGTTTAAACTGTAAGTCTGTCTTTGGAAGTTTGAGAGAAATCTGAGAGTGCCAACCACCTAAATTTGTAGAACCTACTCTCACACAGGTGAAAGTTAATTTCCCAGTTAGAGTTTCTATTGTTGCAATGAAACACCATGACCAAAAAGCAAGTTGTGGAGGAAAAGGTTTATTTGGCTTACACTTCTGTATCACTGTTCATCATTGAAGGAAGTGAGGACAGGAACTCAAAGAGGGCAGGAACCTGGAGGCAGGAGCTGATGCAGAAGTCCTGGAAGGATGCCACCTACTGGTTTGCTGTTCCTTATGGTTTGTTCAGCCTCCTTTCTTATAGAACCCAGAAAAACCACCCAGGGATGGTCCCACCTACAATGGGCTGGGCACTCCTCCATCAATCACTAATTAAGAAAATGTCTCAAGACTTGTCTACAATCCAGTCTTACGGAAGCCTTTTCTTAATTCCCTCCTCTCAGATGACTTCAGCTTGTATCACTTTGATATAAACTATCCAGCACAGTCACACAAGTTGGAAACAATTTCTTCCTTCCCTTTGGTGGAGCTAGAATTTGAACACTGGGCCTTGAGCATGGTGAAAACAGGCTCTACTACTGAGCTACACCCTTCTAGTTCCAGAAATTCTTTTTGTAAAGGTTTTCTTTTTTTACCCTATTTCCATGTGTTACATGGCTTTACCACCAGGTGGAGCCACAAAGCCAAGATGTACTGTTCTACTTGTTTGGTACCCAAATACCTTCAAAATTCCTTCTGCATCAAGTAATAATCTTTTAAAATTTTACTTTAATAGTGTGTGTGTGTGTGTGTGTGTGTGTGTGTGTGTGTGTGTTGTGCATCCAAGTATATATGGAGGCCACGGAGAGTCCTGCTCTATCACACTCCACCTTATTCCTTGAGAAAGAGTCTTTCACTGAACTGGAGCCAGACTAGCAGCCAGAAATTCCTAGTAATTCTCCTGTCTAGAGTTACAGCTTTGCATGTGAGTACACAGGGTTACAGGCTTGCATGTGAGTACACAGAATTACAGGCTTGCATGTGACTACACAGTTACAGCTTTGCATGTGATTACACTGAGTTACAGGCTTGCATGTGAGTACACAGGGTTACTCACTTGCATGTGAGTACACACACATTTTTATGTGGGTGCTGAGTATTTGAACTTAGGTCTCATGTTATGCAGCAAATGTTCTTATCCATGAAGCCATCTCACATGTGGATAAGCCATCAAATCACATTCTTGAAAAGACTTCCAGCCTGAGTAATAAAATCTGAAGTGATCAGTCAGCTTTGATCACAGTAAATATGCAGAACTAAAACTTTTCAGTTGAATCACATTTAAGCAAATACCAAAGACTTTCTTCTCCATGAGGGGATTAAAGAATAAGAAAACAGTCTAAATAGGGCAATGATAACAGCTCAGCACTTGCATGCCAATTTTGCAGTTTGCTCCAGTGTTCTTTTAACAAAAGAAACGGTGAAAGAAGCCCTTTGTTGAACTACAAATCAGAAAGGTCTTTTAAAAAACAGGAATTATATTTATATAGTCCAATAGATTCATATTATAGTCATATGTTTAGTCTTTATTTTTCAAATTGTTTTACATTTATTATTTATTATGTGGGGCGGTGCCTGGGCATGCCATGGTATGTGTTTGAAAGTCAGTGGACAACCTTTGGAATCAGTTCTCTCCTTCTACCATGTGAGGGTACTGGGGAGGTGACTCAGGTCATTAGGTTTGGAAGCAAGTACTTTCACCCACAGAGCCATCTTATTGACCCCATTGCTCAATATTTTTGAAAGTTACCTAAGGGAGGAAAACAACCTTTTCTCAAAACCTGTCCACTAGCTTATGTATTCTTCTAGAACAACAAACTTTAAATACTTTTTAAAACCAAAAATTCTTATCACTACACACCTTGGTTTTTACTCAACAGTTTATCTGGGAAGTCTCTTCAGGAATGAGCCTCATTGCTTTCACAGCTGTATACTGTTTATAAAGATCATATATATGCAGAGGAAACAATATATAATTGTCTCCTCTTAAGTAGGTCAACCATGGTAATGCAAATTGGGATGGAAACTGAGTTAGGAATAGAACTTTAAACTCACTGAGATGGAAAGATAATAGAATATTATTATTAGTTGCCAAATATATATGGACTGGACATTGGGAATGTATGTTATACCTTATAATTTTCATAATTGTTCTGTTTTGTATTGTATTTATTATTATAAAAGAGCCTTTTATTAGACTAAAGGGGGAGAGGTTGGGGGGGGTGATACACCTTAAAAAAAAAAAAAGATAGGAAGCAGAGTGGGAAGAGAGTAGGAGAGTGGAACCAGGAAGGGAAGAGGGAAGGGGCTGTGATTGAGATTGAGATATAACTTGAAGAAATAAATGTTGAAAAAAAAAAAAGATCAACCATGAAGCAATTAAGATAATAAAGTAAAACTTAAAAATCACTTGAAAAAAAATCATTGAGTACAACTAGACTTTCTGTATTTCAGTATTTCTCGCTGCCTTGTCATACAATCTTTACTCACAGTGGAATCAGAAAGACTAATGTTCTTTCAAGTGTATATGTACTTCCAAGAAACACAGAGGCTATAGAGACAGCTCCTCTTTTCTTCAACATACATGATTTCATTAGAATCTTTTTAGTATGTTATATAATACAATCAAATAATTAATATATAAATTTGATATAGGAACACTTTTCTTGTTGGTCTGGTGATTAACCAACTACATGGTCTTTTGTGGTCAAAAAATATCAGACTTAATGAACATACTGTACCTCATGATGGGTGCTTGCAAATCCAGTATTTTCTTCATTTCTAAATTTAATGCTGGAGCACAATGCTCTTCCTTAAAATGAGGTATCCCCTTCATTTGTGGACTTCCTCTAAGGGAAATAGCACAAGGTTAAGACAAAGGTATTAAATTTGCCCCCACTCTGTGCCTAATATAAAGTCAATTTATTAAACATAACAAACTTACAGACTAGGTGCTCATTCTATAGATTCAAAAATGAAAATCAGACTTGAATTCTATCCCAGTAGATTCATTTACATACCACCTAGATGTAAGGAAGCTTGATGGGGGACTGAGGGTAAAAGCAGAGGGAGGGAGGAAGGGAGAGAAGGGGAGAGGAAACTAAGGTGAACTTTCAGGAGAACGGATTTGTTCAGAATGACTGTTTTCCTAGCTAGGAAACTGCAGAAGTAATTTGTCACTCCATAGGCAGTGGTATAAGGTCCAAACTCTTCATTCATGTTATCTTATTTCATACCTTATCTTTCATTCTTATTCTGTGGTTATTCATCAGAATTAATGTCAGATTCGGGGATATAATTGGATATTTCATAAATAACTTGGCAAAAAATAACAAAATGGTATATATATATATATAAATCCATGGTGATTAATGGCTGTACATGCCCAGTTTAATGGAGGCATTTTCTCAATTGAGAGTTCCCCTTCTAAAATGACTCTGCCTTGTGTCAAGTTGATATAAAACTAGCTATTACAGTATCTTTTATGGCAGCTATCAATCTTGTCAACAATTGTCCTGCTAATGTCATTTCTCTTTCTAATCATCTACAATCCTGCAAGTCAATTTGCTAATACTACTAGGGTTTAAATGCAAAGAGTTAGAGGGGACCTTGATGGTAGCTTATTGTCATCTCGCTACTGCAGTGACCAGGAATATTTGATTCTTTCTAGATCTGACAGGCTAAGCTAGTTGATATTTAATCATCAAGGTTTGTGTACAGCTAATATGTTTGATTAATGAGACAGTCTTGAAAGAGAAAATGAGTGGTTAATTCACCAGAGTTGCATTTGAAGTGGTAATCATGCACTCTGTGGTCACTTTCCTAGGACACTCTCCAAGGCTAAGTGGCTTTAAAGCTAATTTTATTTGTCAAAGTAATACTTAAAATTCAAAGTGTGTTGGAAGACTCATAAAAAAAGGGAAAAAGGAAGTACTTTCTGAAGATTCTGATAGCAAGCCAACCTTAGAGAAAGCCCTGAGTTAAAATGAAGAAACCCGAAAGAATGGTCAATTCAAAACTGTGGTGTGAGAGGCTGATGATAACCTGAGGGGGACGAACATTATAATCTTCTCGTGTGCGAGAAAAATTATTATGCTACACACACTCAAAGCAATATATTTCCCTTTTGTATCTTAAATGCTTTGCCCACTTCCCCCATAGAAAGAGAGAGAGAGAGAGAGAGAGAGAGAGAGAGAGAGAGAGAGAGTGTGTGTGTGTGTGTATTGGAGCAGACTCACAGTGTAACCCAGGACAGTTTTAAATCTGTGATTCTCTGCCTCCAATTCTCAAAATACTGGTATTAGAATCTTACGTTACTGTTCTAGGTACATTTTTGTCTTTGACAATTTCATGTGTGTATCAATTAAAATGTGGTCATTTTCAACCATTATGCTGTTTCATGTCCCTTCTTATGGTGATGTAATAGTCTGAAAATATCTCTTACATTCTAAAAGACTAGAACTTCTGCTGGACCTCACAGACAATGTTAATAATATATCTTGAAGTCATCTAATACTTAAGACTCTTAGCCTACTGTGTACTCAGCCTGTTTGTTTAACCTGTCTTTACGAGAATAATTGAGCAATCAAACTTAGTTGTTTTGGATTTCCCATGTAGTCAACTTTTATAACTCAAGCTATTGCATAGCTACAATCTTAAGTTACGTACTGTTCCATGCCCTTGACCCAGAAAATGCAGGTATATCTTTGCTGAAAACAGCAGATACAGAAGTTGAAAGCAATTTCCTAAAACTTACCATAAAGGTTGAAAGCAACCATTTATGGTTACTGGTTGATAACAATGATGTTTGCTATCTGGTTAGTAGGGGTCTTTTTGGAGCCAACGACTCAATGCCTTGTAAAACTCTGTTAAAGATTTCTGTAAAGTATCCCATTCCTTCTCCATGTGGTGTTTTCTATGCTGTTCAATACAGAGCAAAGCCCTTTATTAGGGACAGACAGTCAAATCACCCAGACGGACAGACACCACACTTCATACAGTTCATACATCAGATGGCACATATTGAGACAGATACACATAGAAACAAACGGGTTCAAAACAGATTAACAACACAGCCCTTAGGCAGGCACAGATTCAGACTCATAAAACGAAGACAGAGGGAACATGAAGCAGAGAATTCAAATCTGACCTTGCTCTTGGTTAAATGACTCCAAGGGGACATGCTTTTTATTTCTTTCCTTAATGCAATGCTGATTCATTATTGATAACTCAAATTTAATCATCAACACATTCTAGTTTGCACACCTTCACTTCTAGTGAAAAGCTTCATCATCCCAACAAGTCCCTTTCTACTCTGATCCATGTGTAACCCCCACCCCTAGTTTAGCTATGGTTGCTTGCATGTGCATTAGTGGGGGTTATTTATTGGAACACATAAATTTATCAATGGCTATACCACTGAAGAAAACAATCACTCTTCCAATGTTTTTTCAACACACTTGTTTGCTAGTGTGTGTGTGTGTTGGGAATAGAGTGTGGGGCCTTGTGCCTGCTTGGCAAATGTTCTAACACTGAGCAATATATCTCTTACTCTCGGTGGCATTTTTATTCACAGATTTTATCTCTGTCCCTCTCCCATCAATATCAAAGTCCTTACTCTTTTTTTAATAATTTATTTTTTATTTCTTCAAGTTACATCTCAATCACAATCCCTTCCCTACTCCCCCCTCCAGTCCCACCCTTCCACCCTCCTCCCCCTCAACCCCCCATCCTCTTCCCTTCTTTTTTTTTTTTTTTTTAGTTTAAGGTATTTATTTTTCCCCCCAACAGCTCTCCCTTTCAGTCCAAAAAATGGTTCTTTTTCTTATAACTATAAATACAATACAAAACAACAGAAATAAATAGGCCACGATTATAAGAGTTATATGGCTTAGCATACATTCCCAATGTCCAATCCATATGTATTTGGCACCTGACTTTAACATTCTACTATCTAATCATCTCCATGAGTTTAAAGTTCTATATCTAACTCAGCTTTCATACTAACTTGCCTCATAATTTTAAAAATATCTTCTTAGATCCAGAACACCCTCTTGATTCCTAAACAACTCAAAATTTAACTATGAGACTCTAGTTATCTATTCTTCAACCACCTCAGAGACCTGAGAGGGATAAATATATCTGATTTTATAGGAAGTACAAGGCCTGCAGCTTCCAAAACTAAAAAATGACATACCAGTGGCTGCCTGGACAGTTCCCATTTTCTCTCCATACATTACAGCATCAATCTTCAGCCATTTGGCCCCATTTCTCTGACAGACATTGGTTGTAGAGCAGGAATTATGAAGGACTTACCTACCCTGTCTTGGCAGAGCTAGGCTGTCGACTTACCTGCTTCCAAGTTTTGTCCTTTTTGGACAGAAGTCTGTCTACAGTTGAAGCAAGGGGTTTTTCTTGCCAAGAGAATGGCTTACCACCAATTCAATCATGATGCTCATCTTCTACTTGGAGTAATATAGGGGGTGCTGTCAGGAGCTGACATGTCTCGATATCAAAAAATCTTAAGTTAAGAAAACATCTTTGAATGCCATATTCTGCAGATCTCTTGAGGGTTTTGAAGATGCCCTATCTATCTCTTATATTTAGATAAGCAAATATTGCTTGTCTCTTAGCAACTTGATTTCTGAGTAGCTTAGAAAATAACTGTGATAGACTGTCATAGTAACTAACAAAATGACACGTTTTCATGACTATTAGTTTCCATTTCTTAATTATCCTAAACAGTTTATGTCGGTTGGTAGCGAGAGGTCAAAACTTGACATTTCATTTTTAAGTATTACTATGAACAATACCTTTAAGAAGCGTTACCCTTAATTTTGTATCAATATACAAAGATCAATACCGATGTAGCCCAATACAATCTTAATTTTACATTAATATACAAGGGTCAATACCATTGTGGCCAAATATAATCTTAATTTTTTATCAATATACAAAGATCAATACCGATGTAGCCCTATACAATCTTAATTTTGCATTAATATACAATGATCAATACCAATTTAGCCAAATATAATATTAATTTTGTATCAGTATACAAAGGTATAAGGCTATATTTAATAATCTGTCCTTTTTTCTTGATCTTTCCTATACTATGTCTATGTCCCATTTTTCTCAAGTCTGTTCACTCCTATATAGGAGAGAAAGGAGGATACAGAAAAGCAAAAGAGAGAAGTCCCTGAGTCTAACCTCCAAAACCCTTACTCTTTTTTACTTTTCTTTTTCAGTAGATTCTAAACTTTCAAAATAATAGACTTTCCTAACCACATAAACCTACATCACTGTACTGAGCATTTGATATATTCAATCTTTGCGTAGGTCTGGGATAGTCACATTTTGTTTCTTTAATTTGTTAAATGGATTTGTAATAGCTGTAATCTTTTTCTTAAACTCTTGGTTAGTTAGATAATGAATTTCATACTAACCTATTTTCTATTTTTCTCTCTTACGTGTGCCTTTTGTTCTGTACCCACACACATGATTGTTCAACTATTTCAATTTCAAAGCTTTTGTGGAATTTATTTCTTCTGTACTTTTCTCCCCAAACTTTCTTTAGGCAACTATATACATACATATATATATGTCTGATGGGCCAACTGTCATTTCTTTCAAATGCTTTTGTTTTCTTCCTGTCTTCTTCCTTTAATCAGCCATACTTTTTTCTATTGTCAAGTCTTCTGCATTGGAAATTTCCTAAAATAGCTAATTATTCTTGGTTCTTTATATTTAAAACATTAACACTAAAACGCTAACAAGAAACATGTATGTGTAGTTGGGGTTGCCAACTGGCAGGCTTCAGCATCAGCATCATGGTCAGCTGTCTTTTTTGCTGTGGTCTTCAAATACTACTCTCTCTTAAATAACTTGTCTAGCACAGCCTGATTTCTCTAGCAAGGAGCCCTCAATTCTAAGTAGAAAATACGGAAGTCAAACAATGCAGCAGGGCTTGCTGAACTTTCATTGTGCTTGCTTTAGCATTTACCTCTCCGCCACTCCTTCCAACTCCACCCCACCTCACCCCCAACCCAATTTCAACCACACAATGTAGTTCCTGTATCTTACAAAATGAAAAGGGATCTTTATTGTTTATTTAGTTGTTTTCAAGGAATCCATGCCCCCTGTTTCACTGTGTGCAGATAGTATTTTGGTTAGTAGTCTGACTGATTTCCAGCCTTGTTGGATTTGCAGGTAGACAGGGTGACTTCTGTCAGTATATTCAGGCAGTCAGGTCAATCTTTCCAGGTCACTTATTTTTCTGATTTTCAGCTCAAATACTGAGTAGAGACACCTCCAGCTTTCATGAAAGACAGAAACATTTCAAATTGTTGTTGGGGGTTGACTGTCAAGCGCTTTTCAAGGTTACCTGCCTTACAGGGAAACTCTGATTTTCTTTATATATATATACATTAAATAACTTGTCTAGCACGGTCTATATATTATATATATTTTACTTATTAGAGATGGTATAACATTTTGAAGTAAATTTACATAAATATTAGTTTCTCAATGACTTCTAAATTACAAAAACTTCATAAAAACATTTATACTCTGCCTTCCAAGCACATGAACACATTATTAAAATTTTTAAAAATTACACTGACAAAAATTGACTTTCCAATGAAAACTTTATTATTTATAGATATAATAATTTGATAAACTATAATAACAGATGGTTGGAAGAGAGTCATGGAAGTTAGAGCGGGAAGAATAAAATGAAACCAGTTTATGAAGGGGACCTTGATGGTATGAAAATAATGCTAATAATTAACGTGTATAAAATGTTCAGAAATGATCTGTATATGATACCTCAACAATCTGTAACCTTGGAAGACAAACGTTATTTTTTTAATATTCTATTATCTAGATAGATAATAGAATATCTCCATGAGTTTTTAAAAATATTTATTACTTCAGGTTACATTTCCACCACAGTGTCCTCTTTCCACCCCTTCTAGTCCCGCCCTCCACCCTCTACCCCCATCCCTTCCATCCCACACCTCTGGAGTGGAGTGTCCCTACATAACAGTCCCCCACCCCAGTTCAGCAGTCATATGAGGGCCAAGAGCCTCCTCATACACTGGGGGCCTATAAGGCAGCACCACTAGGGAAAAGTGTCTCATCGACAGGTAACAAAGTCTATGTTCCGGTTCCCTTTGGTGCACTGGTTGTAGTATAGTTATCCTGTACTATATGGCTAAAATCCAATTATAAGTGAATAGATGACATGTGCATCCTTCGGAGTCTGGGTTAGCTCACTCAGGATGAGCTTCTCTAAATCCATCCATTTGGCTGCCAATTGCATGATTTCCTTGTTTCTGGTGGCTGAGTAGTATTCCACTGTGGAGATATACCACAGTTTTTTTTTTTTTTTTTTTTTTTTATCCATTCCTTGGTTGAGGGACATCTAGGTTGTTTCCAGTTTCTAGCTATTACAAATAAGGCTGCTATGAACATAGATGAGGAAATGTCCTTGTGGTTTGGTGAGGAGTCATTGGATGTATACCCAGAAGTAGTATGGCTGGGTCTTGAGGCAGAGCTATTCCAAGTTTTCTAAGATATAGCCAGACTGACCTCCACAGTGGTTGTACCAGCTTGCACTCCCACCAGCAATGGAGGAGTGTTCCCCTTTCTCCACAACCTCGCCACCATGTGCTGTCATTTTAGCTTTTGATCTTAGCCATTCTAACAGGTGTGAGATGGAATCTCAGAGTTGTCTTGAGTTGCATTTTTCTTTGATGATTAAGGATGCTGAGCATTTCTTCAAGTGTCTCTCAGCCATTAGGGATTCCTCCTTTGTGAATTCTCTATTTAGCTCTATTCCCCATTTTTTGATTGGATTATTTGGTTTCTTGGCATTTAATTTCTTGAGTTCTTTATAAATTTTAGACATTAGCCCTCTGTCAGATGTGGGGTTGGTGAAGATTTTTTCCCAATCTGTAGGCTGCCGTTTGGTTCGAATGACAGTGTCTTTTGCCTTACAGAAGCTTTTCAGTTTCATGAGGTCCCTTTTATTGATTGTTGATCTCAGGTCCTGAGCTGTTGGTGTTCTGTTCAGGAAGTTGTCACCTGTGCCAATGAGTTAGAGGGTTTTCCCCACTTTCTCTTCTAATAGATTTAGTGTGTCCGGGCTTGTGTTAAGGTCTTTGATCCACTTGGACTTAAGTTTCGTGCAAGGTGATAAGAATGGGTCTAATTTCATTCTTTTACATGTCAACATCCAGTTAGACCACCACCATTTGTTGAAGATGCTGCTTTCTGATTTGGTTTTTTTCCCTCTGCCTTTTAGTTAATTTGTCTAAAGATTTGTCTATTTTGTTGATTTTCTCAAAGAACCAACTCTTGGTTTCACTGATTCTTTGTATTGTTCTTTTTGTTTCTAAGTTGTTCATTTTAGCCCTAAGTTTGATGATTTCCTGCCTTCTGCTCCTCTTGGGAGTGTTTGCTTTTTTTTCCAGTTCTTCCAGTTCTGCTGTTAATTCGCTAATATGAGTTGTCACAATTTTCTTTTTGAAGGTACTTAGTGCTATGAACTTTCCTCGTAGCACTGCTTTCATTGTGTCCCACAGGTTTGGGTATGTTGTGCCTCCATTTTTGTTGGATCTTAAGAAGTCTTTGATTTCCTTCATTTTTCCCCTGACCCAGTGGTCATTTAGTAGAGAGTTGTTCAGTTTCCATGAGTGTGAGGTTTTTCTGTTATTTCTGTTGTTGTTGAAGTCCAGCTTTATTCCATGGTGATCTGATAAGATGCAAGGGGTTATTTCAATTTTCTTGTATCTGTTGAGGCTTGCTTTGTGACCAACTATATGGTCAATTTTGGAGAAGGTTCTATGCGGTGCTGAAAAAAAAGTGTATTCCTTTGTGTTTGGGTGAAACATTCTGTAGATATGTTAGGTCCTTTGGTTCATGACCTCTGTTAGACTGATTATTTCTCTGTTTGGTTTCTGTCTTGATGACTTGTCCATTGTTGTGAGTGGGGTATAGAAGTCTCCCACTACTAATGTGTGAGGATCAATATGAGTTTTAAGCTTTAGAAGTGTTTCTTTTACAAATGCAGGTGCCCTTGTATTTGGGGCATAGATATTCAGTATTGAGATGTCGTCTTAATGAATTTTTCCTTTAACAAGTATGTAGTGTCCTTCCCTATCTTTTTTGATTAACTTCAGTTGAAAGTCTATTTTATTTGATATTAGGATGGCTACTCCAGCTTGCTTCCTGGGCCCATTTGCTTGGAAAACCTTTTCCCAGTCCTTTACTCTGAGGTAGCATCTATTTTTGTCAGTGAGATGTGTTTCTTTTATGCAGCAAAATGTTGGGTCTTGTTTACGGATCCATCCTGTAAGCCTGTGTCTTTTTACTGGGGAGTTGAATCCATTGATGTTGATGGATAATAATGACCAAAGGTTGCTATTTCCTGTTATTTTGATGTAGGTGGTGGTTGTGTGCTTCTTTTGGTTTAGCTGTAGTGGGGCTTTTTGCTTCCTCTGTTTTCTTGGGTGTAGTTATCTTCTCTGGGTTGGAATTTTCCTTCTAGGATCTTCTGTAGGGCTGGATTTGTGGGTAGATACTGTTTAAATTTGATTTTATCATGGAATAAAGACAAACTTTATTATCTCCATTTTTCCAAAGAAAAGATGTAACTTAAGAAATACTGAAAACACTGCTAATGGTCAAAGAGGTAGTAACAGTTGACATTTGAACTCATGATTTCAATCCTAGGCTCTAAGTAACTAAACAAATATTAATTTTAAGATGAATGCTGAAGAGTTGATGAAGACAGAAGCAGTAGAGACTAGATAGAGGTTAATTAGGAGACCACTTTTCACATTTTAAAAAAGTGGCTTCTTGCTACTTACAGAAAGCTAGTATGACTTACTTTATTTAGTACAAAATACAAAGGTAAAGGATTTGTGCTACTTTTGGGAAAAGATTTTGAGAACCAGCATTCAATACACCATGCAGTTTTTAAACTGTACCATGCGGACTTACCTTAAGCTGAATGACATACTTAAACAGGTAACTGACAATCTTTAAATTTTTGTACAACAAAAATCAACAAAGTTTGTAACTATTCTAACATGAGCGATTTTATTAACTACTCAATCTGAAAGGCAGGGGGATGCTTAAAAGGACTATGGATGTGCTCTTGTTTATTTACCAGAACTATATCGTAACAACTTATTATTGGAGACACTTCAAATTTCAGTTCCAAAACATAAGGAAATCAAGTTGGAATTAAGCTGGAAGCTTCCTTCTCTCTAATATTCACAGTGTCAAATGGTGCTATGCAGGCTGCTGGGGGAGAAAAGACATCAAAAGTTATACCCAGCTGTGGATTCTGAATGTTCATAGTTTTACCTAAACTGTCAGGCAAGATGGTGCAGCAGGCCCGCTGGTACAATAGTGGTACAACTCTTATGGAGTAACCAACCAGTTCTGATTGGATTTGAGACACATTCCATAAAAGAGAAGTACTCATGTTCTTCAGGTATTCATAATACTCATGTCTGGTACTGTAAACCCAGCCAAATGACTATGATTGAGAGGTTACTAGCTCTTAGGGGAAGCTACTACTGTTGTTTTGCTAAACAGACATGTTATACTCAGCAAACTACCCTCTAAGTATTTATATTTATTCCCAAAGTATAGTGCCATTCTAGCCTTGGTCAAAGAACCCTTGTTTTGCTGTGGATGACTGTTACTGCAGAAACTTGTAAATTGCTCAAAGGGCTGAAAGTGATTGTTGAGTGCTCAACTCTAAACATGACATCTATATCACTTCTCTATGACTCAAGGACATCACAGAAGAAGGGATAGAAAAAAATGTAAGAACTGGAGGATGTGGAGAAGTGCTATGGAAAGCTGTCTTTCAGACATGACATGGCTACTATATTCATGAGCTCACAGTAGCTGTGGCTATCTACACAAGACTGGGCCCATCAACACTCCGTCATGGGTAGGGGCAGGGTTCATGATTAACTACTATAGCTGGGGAGTTATTGGTAGTTAATGGTTGCTGGGAGAGGGGACTATTTCCTTTAATAGTGTAATCACTGGTAAGTTGCCCATGGTTCTGTGCATAACCCCAAATCTGTGCTCGTGAAAACAACTCTGATTAAACAGAATGGGTCATAAAAAGGCAGAGAGGGAAGAACGTAAAATAAAAGGAGGTCTAATTAGGAAGGGGAGAGGAAAGAGACAGAATAAAGCAATAAATATGATTTACTCAGCAGCAGGGAAGCAGAACAAGAAAGGGTGAAGGAGCAGTAAATATGATTAAAAGATACTATATATGTGTATGAGGCTGTCAAAACCAAAATAATTTAAAGACCTGTGGGAATAACATCATGCATACCAACATAAATGTAAGAGGAGTCCAAAGGCAAGGAAAGAAAATTTCTACAGAAAGAATATTTAGGAAAACAATAATTTGATTAGTATATAAATCTAAACAACCAAGGAACTTAAACTTCAAGTACGATCAATTTGAAAAGATTGAAACAGAGGTATATAATAATCAACTGTCAAAGAGAATTCTGAAAGCACCAAAAACAATTATAAAGAATCTGCAACATAACTGACATTTCCTTATCCAATCCTAGTGAGACCAGAAAGTACTAGAATAACATATTTTACAGCTGAAAGAAAAAAAAAGTCAACAAAGAATAAAACATCTGCACAAAGAAAGCATTCTTAAGAAGTGAAGGAGAATTAAGAAATTTAGGTGTCTAAAAAAATTAAGGGAATCTGTCATAAGCAAGAAATACTAAACACTAAATGAAGTGATTGACAAAAACAAGAAACTAAGTCAAAGTCATGTGAAAAAACTTTTGAAAAGGATC
>CAJQZJ010032076.1:7587163-7600208 GCA_907164525.1 Lophiomys imhausi | reverse complement strand
AAAGTCTAGCTTGTGTATATCACTGAAGTTCAACCGTTACTAATTCAAACTAGGCAGTTAAATGTGCAAAATGTTAATTATTCAAAATAACCACTAAGAAAGTAACTATAATGTACAAAGAAAACAAACCAGAAGTGAATCAAAATATATAATGAAAGAAAGAGAATATGATAGCAGTAATTAAAAAGAAAACACAAAAAGGACTGGGATAATGACTCAGCAGTAAAGACCCAGTTCAGAAAGCTCAAGGATCGAAGTTCCAATCGCCCAAGATACACATGGAATAACAAAATTAATTCTTACAAGCTGTCCTCTGACCTACACATGAGCACACACAAAAATAAATAGACAGATAAATGTAATTTTTCTAAAGAGTAATAGTAAACATAACATCGTGGTACACCTACGAACCCAGCACCCAGTAAAGGCAGGACAATCCCACAACAAGTTCAAGGCCAGTCTGTTTTATTAGAAATCCAAGCCACCCAAAGCTGCATAATGAAACACTACTAATAATGATAATAATAGCTATAATAATAAAATGATTATTTTGAACTTGTATAAGGGGACTCAGATACAAAGACATAAACTGGCTGAAGGTCAAAAGATGGAAAATAATATACAATGCAAGCAGTAATCAAGGATGGACAGTTGTGATATAAAAAAATAGACTTTAAGTCAAAAACTGTCACAGAAACAAAGGCATTTTCATAATAATTAAAGGCATGTACTACTACTCCCACCTTTTTAAAAAAAAAGAATTTTATTGTTACTTGTGTGTGTGTGTGTGTGTGTGTGTGTGTGTGTGTGTGTGTGTGTGTGTCTATGCAAATATGTGTACATGTGTGCTGGTGCCCATGAAGGCCAGAGGAAGGAGTCAGATCTCCTGGAGTTGGAATTAGAGATAGTTGTGAACTATCCAACATAGGTGCTGGGAATCAAAGTCTAGTCCTCTGGAAGAGCTCTTCTAAGGTATTTCTCCAGACTCCAACACTGATATTTTAACAGTGGTAGACATACAAGACAGAAAAAAATTTAAAAAGAAAGATAATTTAAACAGTACTACAATCCCTTTAGGGACTAAACACTTACAAGAGTGGAATATATTCTTTAATGTACACAGAACATTCTCCAGGATAAAAGGTGGTTAGGCCACAAAAAGCATGAATAAAATGTAAAAGATTGAGAACCAGGAGGCTCACCCCTTTAACTTCAGCATTTGGCAGGCTGAGGCAGGAGAACTGCTTAATGTTCCAGGCCAGCTTGGGCTATAGAGTAACCATCTCTAAACACAAGGGAATAAAGTAGAAGTGACAGATGAAAAGGCAGGAAATTTAAAAATTTAAAATTGAACAATATACTATAACCAATCAATATGTTAAAAAAAGAAATTAAAAGAATTAGAAAATAATCTGGAAAGTACTGAAAACAAAAACAAAATGGGATACTTGAGTAAAATGATGTATTTTTGTTGGTGGTGCTGTTTGGTCCTTTGGTTGGTTTTACTTTGAGATAGGGCCTAATGATATATTCCAAGTTAGGCCTCACAATACTGATCCTATCTCAGCCCACTGAATACTGAGATTATAAGCATGTGCCACCACATCTGGAGTACTAATTTTTTATTGCTAAAATGCCTATGTTAAAAAAAATAAGTCAGTAATCTAATTTTACATCTTATAAAACTAGGAAAAGAGCTGGGCATGGTTGCTTGTGCCTGTATTCTCAATATTCAGGAAGCTGAGGGAGGAGACCTGGCATGAGTTCAAGACTAGCCTGAGTACACAGTGAGTTCCAGATCAGCCTGAGTTAGATAGAGTAAAGTCTTGTCTCAAAAGTAATAAAAAAAACAAACACACAATAACAACAAAGATAACTAGAAGAAGATCAAATTAAACTTAAAGCAGAATATAATACACATTATTTGAGGGACTAGAGAGAAGGCTCAGAGCATAAACTGCCTGCTAAGCTTAGTACCTAAGTTCATACCCAAAGAGCCATGTAAAAAACTAAAGGACAATTGCATGTTTCTGGAACTCCAGCACTGGCACAGCCTGCCAAGCCCAAACAATTAGCTTTGGGTTCTGTGAAAGACCCTGTCTCAATCCCTCCCACTTCAGGGATCATGCAGCTAGCCAGAAGAGGAAGCAGAAAGATTGTAGGAGCCAGAGGAGAAAAATGACCAAAGAAACAGTGTCTCCCAGACACAACAGAACTGATGTACACATGAAGCCGCAAACGCCATGGCAATATGCACAGGGTCGTTAGGGTACCAATACTAACAGGACGAAGTGGACACAAGCTTCCATCACTAATCAAGAAGCTGTTGACAACTAGCATCCAACAGCAAATTAAGAAATTATTTATCTCCAATGGAGTCTTACTGGGTCTATTAATGACGCTCAAGGGTGGTCCCTGTGCTCAGCAGTAGCAGGAAATGGCCAGCACAGGACAAACTCCATGGTATTTTCATAGGCCTTTTGTCTCGCATTGTTTTGTCTAGGCATTCTTGTCTTAGTGGCCTTTTGCTTGTATAATATTGTTTCCAATTTGTGTTTTTATTTATTTATTTTTATGTATGTGTTTCTTTTTTTTCATTTTCATTTTATTATAGTTGGTTTGTTTTTATTTGCTTGCTTGTTTTCTAATGAGAAAAAGAAAGGATGTGGAGCTGGGTGGGTGAGGACATAGGCTCTGGGAGAAGGGGGAAGAGAAACCTTGATCACACTATACTGTATAGAAAAAAATTCAATTAAAAGAAAAGGTAGAGAGCAATGGTGGAGCCACATCTGACATGAGCTTCTGCTCTCCAAACTGACTTTCACATGCAACCATGCTAGCAAGCACATACAATGAATGTGTTCCATATGTCACATATTCTCTCTCTCTAAAACTAAACAAAAAACAAACTAGGGGGCCAGCGAGATGGCCCCTATTGAAGAGTGTTTAAGAGCGCTGGGTGCTCATCCAGTGGACCTGGGTGTGATTGCCAGGACCCACAGGGGACTCAAAACTGTCTCTGCAGTCCCAAGGGACTGGCACTCTTCTCTGGGCCTTCCCTGTAGGTTCTATGTGCACATGGTGTACATACACACATGCAGTCAAAACACCCATACACATAAAAATAAATAATTTTAAAACTATTTTTAATAAAACAAAACAAGAAACTATCTGGGCAGATATATACAAAATAAGAATAAAACTGTAGTTAAAAAAAAAACCCAACTAAAATCACCTGTTGGCTTTTTTGGAAATTCAAAATTGAAAAACCTGGGGGGGAAAAAAGAAGAGATTCTAATTTCCTTTTTAAAACCTTATTTCTGTATTTTTGTCCATGTGATGTGTGTGTCAGCACACATACCACTACATGTGTGTAGAAGTCAGAGGACTGACTACCTGTGAGGTCAATTCTCTCCTTCCACCATGGGACACCATGAGTGAACTCAGGTCATCAGGCTTCATGGTAAGTGCCTTTACTTGCTGAGCCATTCTCAGCCAAAGATTCTAATTTTGAAAGTCAGAAATCAAATTGTGAGTAATACTACTAATTCTTCCAAAATAAAACTAATTATTAGAGAATGCTATGAAAAACTGTACCAATAAGTTAGATAATCTTTATGAAATGGAAAAATTTCTAGAAACATCTACCTTTTCAAACTCAAGAGAAAAGAAAACCTTGGCCAAGTGATAAAGCTGAGTCCAGTGATGAAAACCCACCCAACCGCAGGCTGTGGTGGCATAGACCTGTAATACCAGCACTTGGAAAGTACAGGCAGAAAAACTCACATAATCCAGAAAATTTTTTTTTAATTTCAATTAAAGTTAAGGAGAGAACTTCAGCAGAAATTTACCTAGAGAAGACATTTATAGCCAGCTAAATGAAATGTGACCAATGTCATTAGTTATTAGGAAAATGTAGATCAAAGTAATATGATATAACTGGGACAGCCACAATAAAAACAAACAAAAGAGCTACCTTTCTAAGGTCTGTTTGTTAAACAGTCTTGCTTCTCTCTTGGGACTCATTTTAGATGCTGCTTTTTACAAGTGATTTCCTCAATAATACTCTGAAAATGCATTCCTTTCCTAGATTGCACTCAAAGCTCTTTTATTTGTAGTACTCGTAAGGTTAACAGTATACTTGATATTATTTGAATTAAGTTTTTTCCTCCTTAAACTGTGAGCTTCACATTGGTAAAATTCAAATTTAATTCTTTCTTTTTATCTCGCATATACTTAACACCAAATAAACGTCTTAAGTGATCAAATGAGAAGAAGCACAGAACTGTGGATTTCCTTAGCTACTCAGTATCCCATCTGCGGTCCTATTTCTTAAATCTTGATTATTTCAGGTGGTTAAGTGATGGCACTGGACACACATGATCTTTGCACAAGCAGGATGCATATATATGTGTGTTCTGACAGTTTTAGTTTACCAATGCTATCAATAGATTTGTATTTTATTATTATATATGTCATAAATGAGATGTATGTGGATAATTAAGGAACTTGCTTTGCTATTAAAATTACATTATATAAGTGATAGCTACCACATTCATAAACAGCATTAGGGCAAATTCTGCAAAACTAACATTTTTAGAGAATGACTGATACTAGATAAATAAAAACAACCTTTCAAATAAAAAAAATTGGGCTACATTTTGCATTTAAACGAAACTACTACAAAACAATTAAATAAATGCACAAAAAAAGACACATCTCTGCCAGGGGTGTTGTGTACACATCTGAAAACAGAAAATTGTTCAAAAACAAACAAATAAACAAAACCAGATTAAATCTCCACACTTAGGAGATGAACACAGAAGAACCACCATGATTTAAAGGCCAGTTTTAGCCTCACAGCAAGACTCTGTCCTCAAAAGTTTATTTAGTAAACTGCCATTGACTTCAATGCATAAATTCCAATCATATAAATATAGTTTCAGAGCCAAACTACATAAACACCATAAATGGATAAAAGCTTCAGATTCCTGTAATAATTCAAGATAAGAAAAGTTCAATAATTTCACTTTAATATTAGCCCTCTGTCAGATGTGGGGTTGGTGAAGATCTTTTCCCAGTCTGTAAGCTGCCATTTTGTTTTAATGACAGTGTCCTTTGCCTTACAGAAGCTTTTCAGTTTCATGATGTCCCATTTATTGACATTGATCTTAGGGCTTCAGCTATTGTTGTTCTGTTCAGGAAGTTGTCACCTATGCCAATAAGTTCCAGGCTTTTCCTCACTTTCTCTTCTATTACATTTAGTATGTCCGGTTTTGTGTTAAGGTCTTTGATCCACTTGGACTTAAGTTTTGTGCAAGGTGATAAATATGGGTCTATTTTCATTCTTTTACATGTTGACATCCAGTTAGACCAGCATCTGAAAGCGGGCTAATATCCAAAATCTATAAAGAACTCAGGAAATTAAACGCCAACAAAACAAGTAACCCAATCAAAAAACGGGGTACAAATCTAAACAGAGAATTCACAAAAGAGGAATTTAAAATGGCCAAGAGACACTTGAAGAAATGCTCAACATCTTTAATTGTCAGAGAAATGCAACTCAAGACGACTGTGGGATTCCATCTCACTCCTGTCAGAATGGCTAAGATCAAAAACTCAAAAGACAGCATATGCTTGCAAGGTTGTGGAGAAAGGGGAACACTCCCACATTGCTGGTGAGTGTGCAAACTTGTACAACCACTATGGAAATCAGTCTGGTGATATCTTATAAAACTTGGGAGTAGCTCTTGGAATGGATAAAGAAAACTGTGGTACATTTACACAATGGAATACTAGTCAGTTATCAGAAACAAGGAAATCATGCAATTTGCAACCAAATGGATGGAACTAGAAAAGCTCATCATGAGTGAGTTAACTCAGAAAGATACACATGGCATCCATTCACTTATAACTGGATTTTAACCATATAGTACAGGATAACATAAAACCGGACATACTAAATCTAATAGAAGAGAAAGTGAGGAAAAGCCTGGAATTTATTGGCATAGGTGACAACTTCCTGAACAGAACAACAATAGCTGAAGCCCCTAAGATCAATGTCAATAAATGAGACCTTATGAAACTGAAAAGCTTCTGTAAGGCAAAGGACACTGTCATTAAAACAAAACATCAGCCTACAGATTGGTCTACATGGACTTGGTTACCTGTTAGTGGGACATTCCACCCTAGTGGAACTGCCATGTATGGCTCCTGTGCAAGATGAAGCTCTTAGACCTCATGTGACTAACGAACTGAGGAGGGCTGATACATGGAGACACCCCACCCCAGAGGCATGGGAGGGGTGGGACAGGGGATAGAGAGTGGGAGGGAGGGGCAGGAAGGGGTGGAAGGAAGGGGTGGCAATGGAGAGTAACAAAGTAATAAATAAACGTTAAAACATTTTTTTCCACTTTAAAATATAATTTACATAAGATTTGTTTAAAAACCTAGTTAACTAAACAGAACATATCTAGAGACATTAAGTTGACTTTACCATTTGAAAATGGAATGTTTCCCTATGGAACATCTTAGAAAATGTTACATCTAATATAGTTACATTTTCTGTATAACCAAACTTTAATGCTATATCAACAATATTTCTGGATTAAATAGATTGTCTTAAATAATATTCTTCAGTGGAAAATAACTGAAAGTTGTTCAAATTAATGATCCTATAGGTAGTCATTTCTATTATTTTAACAGAGTAAATGTTCCCAAATTATCCAGCCAGAAAACAAACAAACAAAAAACTAGATAACATACATGAAACAACTATAGTCATCCAATGGCAGGCAAATGGATAATGATTTCAAGGTCATCTCAGGCTACAAAATGAGAACTTGTTACAACAGAAAGAAAAAAAAAATTTCTAGCGAAAGCCACTTTCCAAACTACCATATACAGTGGGTGAACCCAACATTCAGCGAAACAAATTTATGGAGCACAGCAACAGAAAGGTTGGTGTAACACTGAAAGAGAATTCTAGAAATCTCTATTCCTCTTTACAATACTGGATATTAAGTCATTCTTACATATGGTAACCCCACACAAAACCAGAGAAAGGATAACTATTAAGGATTTGGATTTCTTGGAGGAGGCCTCTAGTTCTGAGGAGCTAGAGAAGCCAGGTCTAAAGGCTAAATTCCCTTTTACAAAGTACACAAACAAGCCACAAACTGGTCAGAATATTTTCCAAGTAATCTGTTATCCATAACATACTTCACCATTCTTTAATGTAAAATCACAAAATTCTTCAAATGGAAAACACAAAGGCTAGATAATTAATATGTAGATTACTATACTATAGATACATAGTTACAGTATGTAGATCATACTATAGTATGATGTCAGTACCCAAACTAAAATTATTAGACATGTGATATGACCCAGTAATTCTACACGACCCAATAATTCTACATGACCCAGTAATTCTACACATGGGTATTTATTTACTCAGGGAATATAGGACAAATGGAGAGTAGAATGAGATTATAATAAAAAAAATAAAATTCACATTTTAAAATTACGCTTCTCATGGTCTAGTTTTTCAACTAAAATGTATCACTGATTGCTAGTACAAGCTCTTAAAGTGTGCTATGGGGAGTATATGGAGAATTAGTCACTTCTTGGGTACAAGGAGGACAAGAGTGTTGGGAAGAAACTTACAGAATCAAGCCAATGATTGCTCTGAGCCCCAAAGCCAGGCCAAACAGCCCGTGTACATAAAAAAGATGGCATGGAAGCATGCCAAGCAGAGCAAATAACAAAGGATACAGAAATGGGAGTTCTAGCATATTCTACATGTGAGAAATGTAGGCTCCAAATGCCATGCCAGGGACTTTTGACTTTATTTTGTGGAGACTAGAGAATAAAAGTTTTGTAAGAATCACATCTGTAGATCTTTGCTTTTGAAAAATAATGCAAAGAGTCTCACTATGCAGAAGAGACTAGAAGAAAAACTAGTGAATGGGTGATTCTAGAAGCACTGGACAAGTGTAGCAATCAATCAAACTTGATTACTAAACAAATACACAAAACAAAGAGAAACAATTCTTGGATTTCCACTTCATAGAACTACATAAGGAATTATGGTGACTACAATCAAGTTTGGTAAAGCAATGCTAGGTTTGGTATGGCAAGAGATAACGGGTATGGTTTAAATATGATGAATTTGAGGCTTATTGAATCACTTAAATTGATTTAATCTTAGAAAGGTAAGCATGGCACTAAAGAAAGGATCAGACAAGACCTTATGTACTTACACACAGCATAGTTAAAGGCAGAGAGAACACATAGAGTACAGAAAAAAAATATCCTCTAGAAAACACCAAAGCACTGCTTACGTTCTGTAATTGAGAGTGTCAATTAAACCTACTGACACACTCACGGGGTAGATGGTATTAATTCTACTTACTTATCACATGAGTAAAATGGAGCTTAAAAAAAATCAATATAACCAATCCTAAAACCTGAGGAAAGCCAAGAGAAATTTTATATAGGGAGAGGGCAAGTAAATTATATGTTTAAATCATTTAGAGGTAAATTATACAAGATATAATAATCCAGGAAAAAAGTTATGTTCCAAACTAAAGAAGACTTGTTGGGAATTAAGAGGCAATAAAAGATAAGGGAAATATACACTAGTAGACTAAAGTGGACTTTATAGCATGAATAAAAAAGGAGAGTGAATCAATCCAAGTACTGGTGGTTCTCTGTACAGAAGGGAACTGGCTTTATACTTTTCCAGGATTAAGCTACTTTTTAAAATATATTTCATTTTTATAATTAACTACACAAAAACATCCCTTTTGACTAATTACCAATCCTGTTAGAACCTACAACTTATTCACAATATTTTCTCACTTACCCCAAAATGCCATTCCCCTAAGGGTTTGTTGTGCTCCCCTTGAACTCTTTAAGATCCTTTTACGTGTTATCTTCTCAGTGAAGAGCCTAAGGATTCAGTTTCAAGCCGTTGTTCCATTCCTTATCCCTAACCCTGCTCTGTCTCATAACACACACAGTATTATAATTATGTAAGCTAGGTAAGTGAAGCTGTTCTGTTGCCCTACTCCCCACCCCATTGCTACATCTCTAGCAGCTACAGCAGTTCCTAGGGACTTAAAGAAAGGCAAAAACTACAAGTGAGCACATATTCCTGTGACCTTTAATCTGGTAGTAGTAGTAATAATAATAATAACTGTCAGGCTTCAGACCCAAGACAAGCAGCCGAGGTGCCTTTTCAACCAAAGCAGACCTGACTTCAAGGTTCTGCCAGAAGGTCTAAATTCCTACCTGTTATGGGGCGTGACTGGCACACTCCACCCTCTATGCTGAACTCCCCTCCCCCAGAAAGCTCTTTCCCATATAATCCGGACATTTTGGGCTTTGCCTCCCCTGCCCCCTCCCCTTCTGCATGTGTGCACTCTTTTTCTTCCCCCTCCCTCCTGTCCACCTTCCCATGGCAACTTCCCTGGCCCCTTGCCTTTGGACCAGTGAACCTGCCCAAGAGCTGCATCAAATAAGCCAGCCTTTATATTTTCCAATCTGGCTTGGATTGGATCATTGCACTGGCAGAGAATGCACCTAATAACAGTAATTTAACAACAACAACAATAACAACATCATTCCAGGTTCTATGATTGGGCAGATCTTTTAATAACTCTATCAGTCTTTAGATTGAGATGGCATCCTTGGGATGTGGCTATGACAAGAGGAGTCCCAGTACACAGGATTATGTAGTAATACTCTAACCTATCCTATTAATAAATGCTAATACAAGTACAATGAAATCATACATGGATGCATGATATACACAAAGTTCAACAGCTAAAAGTCACACATGTAAATCAACAGCACAGACACATGCTGAAATCAAAATAGATATAGATGTTTTGAAACACTCAAGAGAAACATTTTTAACACCAACATCATTTATTCTCCAAATAACAAGGTAACTATTAGAAGGAAAAAAATAGTTAAAATTTTCTGTCTAAAAACCTAACATCAGTGATACAATAGCAATAATAAAAAAGGTACAATCACGTACCATCAAAATGTTTCAATCAAAGGCAGATTTCATATATTTTGGTAGTCCATAGAATTAAAACAGGGTGGAAAATCTCCCATAACTTAGTGCTACTGCAGCCACTGCTAACAGGAAGCACAACACATTCACCATGTGCTTGTGGTGATGCTGATGTTAATACAAACAAGTCCGCTGTGCTGCCAGTTGTATGGAGGTGTATTCAGAGCTCTTGCTGTTGGCTACCTAAAAATATCAAAACTGTAAAGGCAAAAGGATACCTTTTCTATTTTTAGATATGTTTAGATACACAAATACCATTGTAAAATGGTACAGTTGTAATTCTCTATAGTTTCACCACAGTAATATGCTGGGCAAGTTTGTAACTGAGGCTGAATTGCTGGGGATTTATGCCCTATACCATCTATATTCCTGGAAGTATACTCTGTAACATCTGGACAAATGAAGTGCCCTAAGGATGCATTTCTCAGACATGTCCTTGTCTCACATTAATACATGATTGTAAATGTATCCTGAAGAAACTTTAGTGCACATAACTAATTCTGGCCTTTTTTGTCCTTTACATGTGATGAGGAGAAATTCATGTCTCAATATGTTTGGATTCCAGTTGAATTTGTTTCTCTTAACATACAGATAATTCCACACTGACAATTGTAGTTCTATGTACACTTTTTGACAAAGATTTGACTAAGATAGGCTTAAGGATATCTGTAAGGAGCTTACAGATGGAATGCTAAACTGCTGACAATAACAATGGGGGAAGGAAGGAGGCCTGACCCAATACAAAAGATGGAATTCACAGGGGCCTGAGAACTAGGTACTTATCAAGAGTATCTGGGAAAGGCCCACCAAGAATATACAGTCAAAACTAGATTTCAGGAATAATAAACAGAACTTTAACTACAACATGGGATTACAATTAGACCAAGGCTTTTGGAATGTTGTTTCTTTGCTTGATTTTTGTTTAGATGTCTTTGATTTTCCTATATCGGGAGGAAAAAAGGATGTTTTTATTGTTTGACAATGCTGAGATATAAGAGATTTTTAAAGATATAAAGACAAAAGGGTCACAAGCCAGTCTCCTTAGATGTGGGACACCCACAGGAAAACTGGTTTCAAGAAAGATATTAGACCCTAGGGGAGATATGCTAATCCTTGGATGTGATGGTACATGCCTTTAATCCCAACATTTGGTAAACAAAGACAGGTGGATCTTTGCCAAGGTCAGCCTGGTCTACAAAGTAAATCCAGGACAAGGATATACAGAGAAATCCTGTCTCAAAAGAAAAAAAGAGAGATATGTTAATTATGAGAAATTATATATTTTCAGAGCAAAGGGACCAAACACCAAAGAAGACAAGACAAGCCCAGATGGTCCAACTCACAGACTGTTCCAGCCAGGACTTCAATGAAGCCCTAAACTTTCCCACTCAAAGTTCAACAGACAACGAACTGCTCAGGACATTCAAATTGCTGAGCACATAGAGACTGGACAACAAATGTTACAATTAACTTGCTTAATCATTTTTCCATTTTATTTGGGACCCCAAACAGGTTTTCTACATCCCAATTCAGCAGGAAGCAATTTTAAGAGAATGAGGCCTCATTCCCAAAAGGTAGGGGATAATATTTTGGTCATTTGATATGTTATAGATGTTGTTTAGGGAGATTGGTTACAAATTGTTAAATGGTCTTATTAAATAAGATATAGGACTTTTCTATTTCTTTTTATTTCCTCTATCCTTTCTCATATAAGAAAAAAGGACTGAAAAAGAAAAAGGAGAATATATGTATATAATATAGAAATGATAAGATATAAGTATAGATTATTGAATCTGCTGAAACTTAAAACCATTGTTATTCTTAAAATAAGGTTATCTTTTGACACATTAGTATAGAATTTTATGTATTGATAAAAAATAAGATTAATTTTGATGGAATATTACAGTTCACTTGTTCAAGAATGATAGATTTATAAATCAATAGATGTCTTCAAAATCCTGAGAGATGTACAGAAAATGGCATTTAAGGATATTATTTTAAGAATTGTTTGACTTTAAGACAGTCAGCTCCTGACAGCTCTCATTTGACTTGGAAGAAAACAACGAGCATCAAAAAGAAATCTCCCATCAGGAGATAATTCCTACTGGACAAAAATGTCCCTGCTTTCTCAACAGAGTATATACAGTCCAAAGATGGACCAGAGCTTAAATGCAGGTAAGTTGATGTCCTGATTCTGCAGAGACAGAATGGGAAAATCCTTATTTCTGCTACACAATTATGTCTGTGAGATATGCTTGGCCAGAAGGCTGAAGATGATGCTCCCACGGTATGGAAAGACATTTGGGACTGTCTAGGCAACAAACTGTCATTTTTTTCTTTTTGGAACCTGCTCTTCTATGCTTCCTATTCACTCAAATAATAACTTTACCCCTTCTTAAGTCTCTGATGGTGTTGAAGACATAATAGCTATAAAATTTCAATTAAACTTGAGTTATTTAGGATTTAAAAGAAAATATAAGATATGATAGAAATTATTTAAGTTCAGAACTTTAGACACACCAAGATAGATATAGATGTTTTTCTTCTTCAAGATTGCCTGATAAAAATAAGCTAAACATTATGTATGTACCTTTATCCTTTTTATTAGACAAAAGGAAATAATGGGGTGGTGTTAAGCATTCTAAAGGTTAATTGGTCCTGTTTGCTGTCTGTTACTTAATTGACTCTGATTGGTTAAATAAATGCTGAGGCCTGGAGAATGGGCAAAGACAGAGAAAGGTGAGACTAGGAGCTTTTAGAGAGAGATAGAGAGCATCTTGGGAAGAAGAAAGACTGAAGAAGAAGCCAGGAGTAAGCAAGGAAGACACACCAGGGGGTAGATTAAAGAAGATCCTTCCACATGGCCTGGAACATCGGCTTAGCATGGAGAATAACAGTCCAAAGGAACGTGTGTGTGTGTGTGTGTGTGTGTGTGTGTGTGTGTGTGTGTGTGTG
>CAJQZJ010032076.1:7566633-7587153 GCA_907164525.1 Lophiomys imhausi | reverse complement strand
TGTGTGTGTGTGTGTGTGTGTGTGTGTGTGTGTGTGTGTGTGTGTGTATATATATATATACGGTTATATTTGGGTAATAGAATTATGAGCTAGCTTAGATGGGCTAGGATTACACAACCCTGGCCTACGCTTGTTAAGATCCACATGGTGTCTGTGTGTATTCATTTATAATGGAGGGTTAAGGATTAACACTGCCGACCAATTAAAGATAATATAAATACTGGTTAAATAATTTAATTAGTTATATTTTTTTTTCTACATGAGTTAGTGGACATTTCTGACCTACAATGTAGGGTTCTTCTGCTAAAACTAGCTGGATTTTTTGGAGATAAATTATTGAAAATAACTGTTAATTTCTCCTCTTTCCCAGCCCTAACTCACTGACAACAAACTGGTAAGAAGTTTCAGATATCTGATGAAATGTGTTAGTAAGAGAGGTAAAGGAGAGTAAGCTTAGAGCTTTGATAGTGATTGTTTTGTAAAAATTTTTTCCAGTGGAGAACTGAGTACCTGTGTCTTTAATATCAGTTAATTAAATATCTCAAATTTTAGTAGTGTTATTGATTTTTTTGTAGAGCTGGTTATCAAATGCAAGGCCTTATACACATTACGCAAGCCGACTAAAGCACTGAACCATATCCTTAGCCCCAGTGAACATTGAACTCAATAAAACTGGTTTTCAAAAAAAGGTTAAATTGGGTATGGTGGCATATGCCTGTATTTTTAGCTGTTTCAGAAGCTGAGGTGAGAGGATCATTTGAGCCCACAAGTTTGCGGGCAAGCCTAGGCAACACAATAAAGCCCCACCTCAAAACCAACCGACCAAAGTTAACTGTCGTGGGAAGATGAGTGCTGGAGGAAAGCTTTGCTCTTAAACGGTTCAGGAGCACCAGCTGCTTCTACACTGTGGTTCTAAACGGCCAGGGCTACATAGAGACCCTGTCTCAACAAACCAAAAAAAGCCAAGCAAACAACAACAAAGACCAAAAGAGAGTACATGAGAAATAATTTTTTGAAATTATTTTCTTTATAAAGAAATAAGAATTACAAGAAATTTCAAAATTCTCTTAAATTCATATATAAGCATAGTTAAATGAACAAATTTCAAAGCTAAATGTAATTATTTTTTTATTTATCCATGGCAAAGTTGTCATCACAGTTTTCACCGAAAACCTGAAAATGAAAATTGCAAAAAAAAAAAAAAAAAAAAAGAAAGAGAAGCCTTCACCCAGTCTGCATACTGGTCTGGGTAAAGATGAAGAGGTATTTTAATATAGGATGGATTTTATAAAGATACAAAAGATAAACAGAATATCAAAGAATGAATGGCATTTGAAATGAAAGGAATTATTAAGAAGACTGCCATCATTGTTGAAGACTGACGCCCTGTGCCTACACGAACGCTAGATCACTATGTGGAAGCTACTAAAGGACCCAGAGGCAACAGAGCTGTGTGCTCTGCTGGAGTGTAACGGGGAATGATGTGCAGCCTGAGGTTAAAAGGCTGCCCTGTAATACAGGATGGCTGCGATGCTCTAGAAATGGAGTTGGAGTTCATGTGATGAACTCCTAAGATGCAGATAGGAGAAACTTCTATAACTGAAGAAGAGACAGCTAACTGGCAGACTTTGTCATGCTGCCTCTATCTTCAAGACTAGTACAAGCCTTTGTCATTCTTCCTTTTTTCTATTCCTTATTCCTGAAATAAATCTTAAGAAGCAGTAGATTGCTGGATGATGTACAAACAAGGCTGCAGCAGTGTAGGATCAGAGGCTAAGGAGTACGGACTGTGGAACTCTGACATTATGTCTAATCCTGGCTCTAGCTGTGACTGGATCAGCTTGTGATGATGGTGGCTTTTCCGTGCAGCGGTTTGTATAACAAATGTCTTAATTATGTAACTGTTTACAATGGCACACATGATAAAACCATATTTTTGATTTTTTTGAGTTTTTTTTTTAGCTCTCTTCTAACTATTATATGATTACAACTTTTCAGGTTTAAAAACATGAACTCCTAACAAATAAAGAAAAAATAGTACTTTTGGTAAATGGTTTCTTCAGAAAACGTAAAACAACACTGGCATACACAAATACACAACACGCTGACTTTAGTCAACAGAACTGTATTTGTACCAATATTTCATAGAGTAGTTACTACAAGTTATATTCTGGCAAAGTAAAAAGATTATGTGTATTTTATTTCTCTAATTTTTTCTTTTTTAACTTACTTTAAAAACACTTTTTGAAGCAATATACATATTCAATGTAATTCCTATCAAAATACCAACACAGTTCTTTATATACCTGGAAAAAGCAACTTCATATGGAATAACAAAAAAAACCCAGAATGCTAAATCAATCCTGTAAAAAAAAAAAAAAAAAAAAAAAAAAAAAAAAAAAAAAAAAAAAAAAACTGAAGATATCACCGTCCCAGATTTCAAGATGTATTACAGAGCAACAGTAATAAAAACAGGATGATACTGGTATAGAAACAGACCAGTGAATCAATGGAATCGAACTGAAGACCCAGAAACGAACCCACACATCTATGGTCACTTAATTTTTGACAAAGAAGCCAAAACCGTACAATGGAAAAAGGGCAGTATCTTCAACAAATGGTGCTGGTCCAACTGGATGTCGACATGTAAAAGAATGAAATTAGACCCATACTTATCACCTTGTACAAAACTTAAGTCCAAGTGGATCAAAGTCCTTAACATAAGAGAAAGTGGGAAAAACCCTCGAACTCATCGGCACAGGTGACAACTTCCTGAACAGAACACCAACAGCTCAGGACTAAGACCAACAATCAATAAATGGGATCTCATGAAACTGAAAAGCTTCTGTAAGGAAAAGACACTGTCATTTGAACAAAATGGCAGCCTACAGATTGGGAAAAAATCTTCATCAACTCCACATCTGACAGAGGGCTAATATCCAAAATCTACAAAGAACTCAAGAAATTAAATGCCAAGAAACCAAATAATTCAATCAAAAAATGGGGGACAGAGCTAAATAGAGAATTCACAGAGGAATCCCTAATGGCTGAGAGACACTTGAAGAAATGCTCAACATCCTTAATCATCAGAGAAATGCAACTCAAGATAACCCTGAGATTCCATCTCACACCTGTCAGAATGGCTAAGATCAAAAGCTCAAATGACAGCACATGCTGGCGAGGATGTGGAGAAAGGGGAACCCTACTCCATTGCTGGTGCGAGTGCAGGCTTGTGCAACCACTATGGAGGTCAGTCTGGCGATAACTTAGAAAGCTTGGAATAGCTCTGCCTCGGGACCCAGACATACCACTTCCGGGTATACTTCCAAATGATTCCTCACCAAACCACAAGGACATTTCCTCATCTATGTTCATAGCAGCCTTATTTATAATAGCTAGAAACTAGAAACAACCCGGATGTCCCTCAACCAAGATATGGTTAAAAAAAAAAAAACTGGTATATCTACACAATGGAACACTACTCAGCCATCAGAAACAACAAAATCATGCAATTTGCAGCCAAATGGATGGAACTAGAGAAGCTCATCCTGAGTGAGCCAACCCAGACTCAGAAGGATGCACATGGCATCTATTCACTTATAATCAGATTTTAGCCATATAGTACAGGATAACCATACTACAGCCAATGCACCAAAGGGAACAAAAACATAGATTTTTTTGCTATCAATGAGACACTTTTCCCTAGTGGTGCTGCCTTGTAGGCCCCCAGTGTATGAGGAGGCTCTTGGCCCTCATATGACTGCTGAACTGGGGCGGGGGACTGATATGTAGGGACACTCCCTCTGGAGGAGTGGATTGGGATAGGGAGTAGAGGATAGGAGGGCGGGACTGGGAGGGGTAGAAAGAGGGCACTGTGATGGAGATGTAACCTGAAGTAATAAACAAACAAACAAGAAAACAGGTTGAGCAAGCCATGAGGAGGAAGTAAGTCAATAAGCAGCGTTCTTCTGTGGCCTCTGCTTCAGTTCCTTCCCTGAATGGCCTTCATGATAGACTGTATCTAGGACATATAAAGAGAAATAAACCCTTTCCTCACTGACTTGCTTTTGGTTATGGTGTTTTATCACAGAAACAGAAATTCTAACTAACATAGTTGTCTTTTTTTCAATCGAAAGACTAACCAATTGGCTAGCTATATTTTTCTCAAAACAAAACAAAAAAACCAAAACAGCAAAAAGAACCCACACAAACTGGGTAGTAAGTAAGCATCTAGTCAACATAATAAAAGTTGATATTTAAAAAAATTTAAAGCAAAACAAAACAAAACACTAAATCTTTGGTTCAATTAAAAGAGCCAGCAGTACCAGCCACACTGCTTGCTCCAAGCCTAACAACCCCACTCAGTACATTAACTCCAAGTTGGCTTTTTCTAGTTCCTAGCTCATGAATATTCTATTAATTCTATTACATAAGACTTTTCTTAAGTTATTTTACTTACAATGTAAACTTTCAAAAGTTTAGTGATGCTGACTGGGCAATAAGCTAGGCAGAAATTGCTTTACAGAAAGAAAAGGCCTAAAATGTCAGTGTATTTCGTGTATGTAGGTCAGAGGATCCAGGAAGCCTAAGTTGGCTAGCCAGCAAGCCTCAGCAAGGGCTGCCTGTTTCCGCCTGCCCCAGGCCTGAATGACAAGCACAGGCCACCACACGGGCACTCTTTTATGTGGGTTTGGGGCTGACCTTGGTTCCTCATTGACTGAGCTATCTTTTGTCCTAAAAACGCAGTATCTGCTCATACTAGAAGAAATTTATCTATAGGTTTGGAATAATGTGCAAATTAAATGTGAAATCAGGACAATATTTTGCTAATACAACTGGTGTACTATGATATTTGTCTAATACAAGCAGCTCAGTGCAACTAGTATTAGGACAACCTTGTAGTATTACAGTGTCAGGCATATTTTATTTTATACCACTGGTTTTCTTTGCATAACTGGGCTTAGTCTTCTTCAGTAAGGTCCTTTTAATATATACATATATTTACATATATAATTTTTTTTTTTTTGGTTTTTCGAGACAGGGTTTCTCTGTGTAGCCCTGGCTGTCCTGGACTATAATTTTAATACATATATTTCAAAAAAATTTTAAAGATATATCTTATATATTGCATATAATATATAAATAAGAATGAGATATCAATATTTTAGGATATATATTTTTAATGTTATTTATATACTATATACAAACATTATATTAATATATTACATATTTTTTTCAGGCTTTCTGAATATTCTCTGAGGTTTCCTCTTAATCATTTTGGCAACTATCTCCTATGTAACATCAAGCAAACTTCTGACATATAAGTACATTGCCCCCAGAAGAAAAGGTGTCGTATTTTAAAATTATATCTTGTTTATTAAAAAGTAAAGCGAGCTGTGGAGGAAATGTACAAAACATAATGACAGTTTAAAGACTTAAAGAGCAAAAGTCCATGTTCCAGCAAAGTTTAAAAGGATGGAACAACTGTCTGTGGGTTGTTTTCCTATGGCTTTACAAAATCATAGGCAAAGGAGCCTGGAACTAAGAGTTAACATCTTCAAATTATCTCTCAGCTCTCCATTTTAATAAAGACTAGAGAATATCTGACTTGGAGTATATTAGTAGTAATTTTTAATGCCTAAAAAATATAACACAATACTCGGTATTTCTTTACTTAATTACATATATATATTTTTAATTAAAAAATGGCAGTACAAGGACTGGTAATTTGTGTAGCACCATTTTAGAAATGCTGGCAACTTAACATCTTAGTGACTTTAGGTAACCCCAAAGTACATTAAAAAAATATTTAGCATGCAAGTCATATATTAAAAAAATGAAAGTCAATAAACTTACTTGGGATACACTGGTTCATAAAGGTATTTGTCCCCTCTTGAAGATGTAATATGAAAAAACAAGATGTAGCCATTTGCTGTCTGAAAGAGAAATTTTATTAACCATGAATGAGAATGTTGTAACTGTCATCCTAGGTTATAAATTTACAGGACTGTAAAAAGAAATCTTACTCAACCCTCCTCTGAAGAATAAGTCTCTTTAAATATGTAAAATGACTTTTAGAATCCATTTTAAGGAATATTCAAAAAATTTTTAAAGTATTTTGCAAGCCTTGTAACTGAAAGCAACAGCTTGTAGACTATTATGGACATGAACATTCTAGAACAACTGTGTAACCGAGCAGATGAACATGCGCAAACTACACAGCAATCTCGGAACTCCACAGACGGGGCAAACATTATTCTGTTTGCAAAGCAATACTACCCAATAGTAAAAAGCATAACATGCCTGACTGTACCCCCCAAAAAACTTTATCATTTACTTCAAAACAGCACAATCAATATAGTGAAAAATACAAAATGTTAATCTCTTACTATAAAACATACTGTGAGACACTAGGAAAAAGAATAAGAGCAAATCTTGAAATTTCAAAATCTAAGTATCAGCTAACAAAAGTGAATCTCTAATTTCCAAGATATGAGCATTTGAAATTCAAATCTGAACATCTAAATTTCTAAAGTAACTAAACATTATAAAACCAGAAATTTTATTTAAAAAAACATTGCAGTTTTGGGTTACTGAAGCAAGTTTCTGGCCAGCCAGGGCTACCCTAAAAGATTCTATCTCAAAAAAAAAAAAAACTAACTCAACAACAAGAAAAATACAAACCACAGAAAAACATTGTTATATTATATGACCATGGTATACACACCCGTGACTTACAAAGCTCAAACAACCACTTTACATTTACATAAATATTTTAAATAGTATATAACATTGGTCTTAGAAGATATTTTAGTGTAAAATCAGGCAATAGTGTGAAGTGGCAGTTCTTCCCCCAAACTTCTTTACTTTAACACTGAATTTCTATCATCTCTGAGGCAAGTGAAGACAAATTCAAAGTTAAAACAATGTAGTTCCATCCATTTGGCTGTGAATTGCATAATTTCCTTGTTTCTGGTAGCTGAGTAGTATTCCATTGTGTAGATGTACCATATTTTTTTTTATCCATTCGTCAGCTGAGGGACTTCTGGGTTGTTTCCAGTTTCTAGCAATTACAAATAAGGCTGCTATGAACATAGATGAGGGTATGTCCTTGTGGTATGGTGAGGAATCATTTGGGTGGATGCCCAGAAGTGGTATGGCTGGGGTTTCGAAGTAGGGCTATTCCAAGTTTTCTAAGATATCGCCAGACTAATTTCCACAGTGGTTGTAGCAGCTTGCACTCCCATCAGCAATGGAGGAGTGCAACCTCGCCAGGATGTGCTGTCATTTGAGTTTTTGATCTTAGCCATTCTGACAGGTGTGAGATGGATCTCGGAGTCATCTACAGTTACATTTTCCTGATGATTGAGGATGTTAAGCATTTCTTCAAATGTCCCACTGCCATTAGAGATTCCTCCTTTGTGAATTCTCGGTTTAGCTGTTTCCTTTTTTAAAAAAAAAAATTGGAAATCATGCAATTTGCAGCCAAATGGATGGAGCTAGAAGAGCTCATCTTGAGTGTGCTAACCCAGACTCAGAAAGATGCATATGGTATCTACTCAATTATAACTGGATATTAGCCATATAGTACAGGATAACTATCCTACAACCAACATATCAAAAGGATCAGGAACATAGACTTTGTTACCTATTAATGGGACAATTTGCCCTAGTGGTGCTACCCTGTAGGCCCCAGTGCAAGAGGAAGCTCTTAGCCCTCATATGACTGATGAACTGAGAGGGGCTGGCTGATATGTAGGGACACTCCACATCGGAGGAGTGGGATGGGTGGGATAGGGAGGAGAGGGTGGAAAGGTGGAACCAGGAGGGGTAGAAAGAGGGCACTATGATAGAGATGTAACTTGAAGTAATAAATAAAAATTTAAAAAAAAGTTGAAACAATCAAAACCAAAGAAATCATTCAGGGTTTCCTACTTCTTCCCAGTACTAGCTTTCTGTTTTTCAGTTAAAGGAATGAGAGGAAACAGATTTCCCAGCGCAGCCAGGGTGGGTTTGGTTTTAACTATAAGCTTACCCTTCTATAATATAATTTCAAAAACTACAGTTTAACTTACTAGGATATTAAAGAAGAAGGTAAAGATTGATCAGCAAAGATTATCTTTCAAATTCTTCATGGCAATTTTAAATTCTTACAATAGAAAGACAAAAGTTTAATGGCTTCAAATGAAACCACAGCAAAAGTCATAAACAAGTCCTATTCAGATTGAAGACTATTATAAACGTTTACTACCACCTCACAAGGGCAGGGAAAGGCAAGAAAGCATACAAAGCATGGCCAGTTCTTTTTTTTTTTTTTTTTTTAAGATTTATTTATTATGTATACAGTGTTCTGTCTGCAGGTACATCTGCAGGCCAGAAGAGGGCACCAGATTTCATTACGGATGGTTGTGAGCCACCATGTGGTTGCTGGGAATTGAACTCATGACCTCTGGAAGAGCAGCCAGTGCTCTTAACCGCTGAGCCATCTCTCCAGCCCCAAGCATGGCCAGTTCTTAAGATGTAACATTACCATTTAAATGCTATATGGAAGATTAGTAACTCAAAGGTCAAAAAGTTCAACACTTCAGATAGCCAAAGGCTGATGACATGCATAGTGAAGTCATAAGCATACATAGGACTACACTGTCGTGAGATAATGCATCACTCTGTACTAGCATTTCATCTAAATAAATAGTGAACACAAACAATATCTTCATTTATTATCTGATATTTGGTGTCAATCATTTTAAATAAATATTTCAGACTTCTGGGTACACCAAACATTATATACTTTTAAATCTCAATAACATCTACTACTAACATTTCATAAAGTTTTTCCTTTGAATAATTTTTAAAGTCTTGGTAATAAGTGATGTCCCTTTAGTAGTCACCAAATCTGTTACTATGCACTATTATAATGACCTCTCCATGACTCCTAAATTATATAAAGAAAGCAAGTAACTATTGTTTAATCTTTCCAGGTAACAACCTTAATCCCCTCTGATGACATACATATACATAAAACCATTCAAAATTCCCTAATTTCTCTTCAAATAACAGTGAAATGGAAGACTGCAATATCTAAATTCTTTGCACTGATCTGTAAATTCTATTTTCATACTCTTTATATGTTTAGAATAACAAAACCTAAAAATCACCTCAAATTATACTGTTCTCCTAAGATAATAATGTACCTATTGGGCATACAGACATGGGTATACATAAATGGAGAATGGTGCGACAACAAGCATGCTGAAATAAAGATAAGGAGTATCTTTTGGTACAAATAATATTCATCAAAAATTATTTTTCCTAGCTAGGCATGGTGATACACAGCTTTAATCCCAACAATGGGGAGACAGAATCAGACAGATCTCTGTGTTTGGACCAATCTAGTCTACATGGAAGTGAGACACTGCCTCAATGAATGAATGAATCCCAAGCCAGCAAGATGGCTCAGGGGTTAAAGGTACGTATCGCCAAACCTAACAACCTCAATTTGATCCCCAGGACCATCATGTTGAGGAGAAAACAGACTCCTGTGAGTGGTCCTCTGACCTCACCCATGCTCTCTCTGTATATGCACACCCTATCATACATAGTCCATGGCTCAAGGTAATTCCTCCACAGGTTTTCTCTTCATTGATGGAATACACAGGGACTCTATAAATGTTGAACCAGAGACAAGAGAATGAATACATCTCGATACTTCTTTTTGTTTTGTTTTTGTTTTTTTGAGACAAGTTTCTCTGTGTAACAGCTCTGGCCATCCTGGACTCACTTTGGAGACCAGACTAGCCTCTAACTCATAGAGATCCACCTGCCTCTGCCTCTACCTCCCAGTGCTGGGATTTAAGGCATGCGCCACCATGCCAGGCTTAGATTTCTCTTACACCCACAAAGCTTGCAGTAAGTTACATAATTTTACTAACACGTCAACATAATCTAATTTATGTTCCCCTTATATGAAATATTGTCAATTATTAGTATTAATCTTAGGGTGTGTGACCTTTGCTCACCTACTTATACAGATCAATATTTCTGATATCATTATTCACTTTAATCCAGTGTTACACTTCTTCAATCCAACCTACAAGTTGAGAAATTTTTAAGGCCCAGATATAAACTAAGGAGAAAAAAGTTGATTCTGATTTTATTTCAAATTAAAGTATGTAATTTCCCCCACAATTGATTTCTTTTATATATACATATATATATATATATATATACATACACACATGAGGTGTGCATGCACATTACTACTACAAACCTCACAGCTAATGATGCAGAGAGCCAATAACATCTTAAGATACTGTAGCTTCAGCTGCCCCTCATTCTAGAATGAGACTGAGCAGCTAAGTTTTTATCTCTAAAATAAATCACAACTGCCACAGAATACAGGGATTTGAATTTTTATATCAAAATAAGTCTACTGGTTGTTCAAAAAACTCAAGAAGGAAAAATAAATGAAATCCAACTCAACAACACTGGGTAAAATTTCCATGAAACTACTATAGGGAAAATGTCCCCCATGTGACTCTAAAACTGACCACCACTGTACCAGCAACCGTACAGACTGTACCTTTTACCTACTCTACAGAGCATTTTACTTCAGCTGAAACAAATCCTTTCCTCTCCCATTTGCTCTTAGTCAGGGTGTTTATCAGAGCAATAAAAACCTTAAGTCACATGGGAAGAAATGGGTGAAGCAAAGCAAAGCAAAGAGGCTTGGTATTGGCTAACTTAAATCATCTCACTGGGCTCTAAGAATATAAGGGTGGTCTCTATTCAGTACTTGGCTTTCAGATAAACAGAGTTAATGACAATTTCTCCTGTGAAAACAAAGGCACAAGATGTCAGAGGTTCCAAATTACAGAAAATTAAAAACCATGATCAAAACTGAGGATTTTTTTTAAGTTTTACAGCTATTAATAGTCTAATACACATACACTTCAATGAGAATATAATTCTTTTTAAGGGGCTAACATTCTTGGTTAATTAGGACTTTATGCTATTATTCCTAATGATCAAAACTGAATGCAAAGCTTTATCTATTAATGCTGGCCAGTAATGAGAATGTACACACATCACATCTAAAAAAAATCTTTGCATATGAACACACACATGTCCTGCTCTTGCTCTTGCTATGTTATGTAGCCCTGGATGGATTGGACCCTGTTCTGAGCCCAGGCTTATTTTGAATTTGCAAAAATCAAATCTTAGCCTCCCATGTGCTAGGATTATAGGTGTGTGTGTGATCCAATGAACAGTAGAAGCTTCTCTTTTGCATAACTAAAAAAATATTTATAAAAAAAATTCTTTGCACTTGTATCAAGGGTATGAGAACGCTATTAGAACTGTGATAGGAACTCAGATAATTAATTTCCTGTTAATTCCGTGTGGGATATAGATTTTCTTTTCTGACTTCTGAAAGCATCATAACTATTAAAAGCAGTTTCACATTTCAAATTTCAAACAATTTTACTAGTTGTCAGTGGAATTACTTCACAATGTATCAGTTTCCCAGATAAGGCCTGTTTAGTTTTAGACTGAATTCAATGTTTATAAAATATATATAGCAAAAGCTATTTTCCAGGATAGGATAGTAACTCAGCAATAGAGTGATTACCTTGGCATGTGTGTTGCCCTAGGTTAATCCCAGAACACACAAAACCAGCTGTTTTCCAAAGCCATTCATTGTCCATTAAGTAGCAGAAGGTGACTCTTTAAGTTCAGAAAAATGTTCATTTCAGCCAAAAGCTAAAAAGGTTTCCAACAAACCCTGACCACCACTAAATTGTCAAACAGCTGTCTGGTAACACTAGTCAAGACATTCAGCTCTTATCTCTGAGGAAAAGAGAAAACAATCATGGGCTTTAAAAGTCCAAGTTTCACAAGCTTTGGAATCTGTCCAACTATGCCCTTTTCTGTTTTGTATGTTATTTTTGTTTTCAATAATGCCCATCTTAATGGAATCCACTTCAGTTTGTAATGAATTAATTTTCTCAACTTCTTTGAGTATTTTATGAATCTAGAGATATTCTATGCAGGCTATGCATACAGAGTAATTCTCAGTTTTTTCAACATTGGGCCTTCAATAAACTATAACAGAGCAGTACTACCACATTTGATAATTCATCAAGAACTGAGTAATTGGGGCTGGAGAGATCGCTCAGTAGTTAAGGGCACTTGTTGCTTTTGCAGGGACCCAAGTTCCACTCCCAGTGCTACATCATGGCCCACACCCACCCATAACTGCAGGTCTAGGAGAGCCCATGTGTATTTTTGACCTCCACTGGCACCAGACACACACATGGTACACAGACAAAATACTACACACACACACACACACAAAAATATAAACCTAGCATTTTTTCCAAGAATTGAGCAATTGAGTACACTTTCAAATTCTGATGTAATAAAAAGTGTTTTAAATTTTCTATTTTTTTCTATTACTTTAAATAAGTTAGAATTACATGATGAATATTTAGTCTGGTAATAACATACTATGTTTTTTGGGATTCACCTTGTAATACACACAGTATTTTCCCACTTAATTCAACAATTAAAAAAAAATCTAGACTTGAATGCTTAAAAAGCATGATGTAATTTTTTCTGTTCTTTTGATGTAAGTATGTACTAGTAATAAATACTATGATATAAATAATATAAAATGTCACATGTGTTAACATTTGATATGCAAAATGTAGTTATAACTGTGTGATAACTTATAGTGTGCTGCACAAAAGAAGAAAACACTGAGAACATTACATGATTGTTGTCAACACTACTCAACTCAAATATGCTGTCAAGACAATACATAAATAAGTGACCATTTTTGCATTCCAATAAAACATTTATAGATACTGAAATGTATATATATCTGTATACATGTACATGTATATGTACACAGATATATATATATATATATATACATACTTACACATACACACACATATTTGTAAGCAAAACCAAATACTGTACTTTTATTTGCTTTGATCATTTAAATCTGTACAATCTATGTGTAGTTTATGGATTATATATAGCAGATAGGATTTGTTGTGTAGTTGTGAAATCTACAACTCTGCTACAAGAAGTACAGAACCACTTGATATTTTTGTATATCTGGAACATTTTCAGATGAGCAGCCCAGTCAACACAATATACCAAAGACTAGAAAGAGAATGGAAACAAGCAGACAGATGAGCTAACGTAATAGTTAGGAGAACAGTAAGTTAAGTGCACAGTGGTATAATTCAGTGGTTGAGCACTTGACCAGCACACACAAGCCTCCAGTGTGATCTCCATGTCGGAGGGAGGTCACAGTAAATAAAATCTAAGTTCCTTAACTTATTCTCTTATTTCTTCAACATACATTACCTGTTGGCTAGGGGAAGGAAGGGCTCAGAATATTACAAACAAAGGGACACAAGTATCGTTCAGGAATGGCAGAATGTAGTAAAGTTAACAAAGAAGACACAGTGGCTGCAAGAAGAGAGTAGAATAGCACAGGCCCACAGAAATCAGTACAGCTCTGTATCACAAAAAGATACTATGTGTGTGAAGGACTAAATGAAATCATATCAGAAAATCTCACTTAAATGCAACTTTATGATCTCTTAAGAAAGTAATCATAAATCTACTTACTGACACTGCTATCATGGTACTATCTGGCCTCCATTCAGCTTGTTTGTAAGACCCAAATTGAGTAGATGATTTATCTGGTTCCTTGTATGTCACAATTAACACACTAGGCTGGAAGAAAAAAGGTATATTTTATTGTAGTAGTATATCATAGAAACATATACAAGCAAAATTTAAACATTACTTACAGAATACACTGAAAATGTTTTAAACTGTTGCATAATTTAACATTAAATCATCAGCCTTCATTCAATAGTCCATGCAATTTACCAAAGAAAAATAAGCTGTTAGTCACACAACCATCTACTGAATAAGCTAAATTGAATCAATAACTAGCAACTTTCCAAAACAGAACCATGCCCAGATATGTTCACAGGCGATCTAAGCCAAATATTTAAAGAAGAAATTGTATCAGCTCTTTATAACCTTCCTAAGACAGAAGTGACAGTGCATAAGGGATCTTTCTTAATTCATTTTGTGAGTCCAACATTATCTTGACAAAACTATATGAAAACCAAAAACTAAAAGACCAAAATCTCTTTTCAAGAACATGGATGCAAAATTTCTCAACAAAATATTAGCAAATTATATCTAAAAGAAACCATATACCAGGACCAAGTGGACTATATCCCTGGCATTCAAGGCTGGCTCAACATTCAAAAGCCAACTAAACAGACTAAAGAAGAAAGAAAAATACTGATATGAATAAAGACCAAAGAAGCATCTTGACATGCATAACATCTATCAGAGAACTCCCAACTTGCTAATGACAAGCTATGAAAGTTCCACATTTTTTACTACATGTAATAATGAAAAACTCCAAGCTTTCTCACATGACGAACAAGGCAAAGATTCATTCACCACTATTCAAGACAGTGGCACAATTCCTACTGATGTCACAAGACAAAGAAAGAAAATAAGAGGTATAAATACTAGGAAGGAAGATATTAGACTGTCTTTATTCATAGATTAACAGTGGCATGTGCAAAATCTGAGAGAATCAACAACAAATTCTGAAATAAATAAGAAGTGATAGCAAGGGTACAAGATACAAAATTAATACACAAGAGTTGATCATTTTCATATATTTCAATAAAGAAAAAATGTGATTTATAATAAGAAGCATGTTTCCATTTATACTGCATTACCCCAAAATGAAATATTTAGTGTTATAAATCTAATAGAATTATATACATAATAAATGTTATACAAAATACTAATGAAAGATATCAAAGAATACACGAATAATCCATATTAATGGATGGGAAGGGTCAATACTGTCAAGATATCAACTCTTCCTATTTTGAGCTACAGACTCAAAGCAATCCTAGCCCAAATCCCAGTAGCTATTTAGGGGATGTCAACAAATTAACCCTACACTTTCGATGAAGAGTTTCAAGACACAGACTCATGCACAATGTTGGAGTGCTAACGCTGAGTTCAAGACTCACAAACTACAGTAAACATGTAGAAAGAATAGACAAATTGAACAAGGTAAGCAGAGAGCCGAGAAACCGACTCACAGTCAGAGTAAAGGCACTACAGTGCTAGCATAAATGAGAATTGACCCACAAAAGTTCATCAAGATGCACACTTTACACAGTTCTCAAAAATTCAAAATAAACCAAAATCTTATGCATAAAGTGTAAAATTCCTGGAACATAGCAAAAAACCTAGATGACCTCAGATATGCCAATGACTTCCTCCAAAGGTGCAATATGAAAGCAAATGATTCATAATTCATTAAAATGAAAAACTGTTCTGTGAAACGTTATCAAGAGAATGAGAACAGATGGCACAAAGTGAGGAAATGTTTGCAAATACCTAATAAGGAACTGCTATGAAAAAATACACAAACTTAAAATTTAGTAAGAAACAAAACAACCCAATTAAAAGATGGGCATGAAATTGCAACAGTCACCAAGCAAGAAATACACATGGAGAACAATCTTTCTGCAAGACAGGCAACGTCCTCTGTCCTTAGAGAAAAGTAAACAACAGGAATTCACATTCTTTACTGTTGAAAATGCAAAATGATGCAGCCACTTTAAACAGCTGGTACTTTCATACAAAACCAAACACACTGATCTTACCAGGTAGCATTTACTCATTACTTATCAAGTGAGCTAAAAACTTAGCCACACAAAAGACAGTTTAAATACCTGAGTGTGGTGGTACCCAGTACTTACGAGGCTGAGGCAAGAGGATCATGAATTTAAGCTCAACCTGGGTTACAGTGAGCTTGAGACTAGCTTGCACTACACAGTAAGAAAGGCCCTGTTTGGAACATAGACTTTGTTATCTGTTAGTGGGACACCTTGCCCTAACAGAGTTGCTATATAGTCTCCCAGTGCAAGAGGAAGCTTTTAACATTCATATGACTGTTGAACTGAGGGGGGCTGATATGTAGGGGCAACCCACTCCAGAGGAGGAGTAGGATAGGTGGGAGAGGGGGGAGAGGTTGAGAGAGGATGGGAGGGTGAGACTGGGAGGGGTGGAGAGAAGGGACTGTGATAGAGATGTAACTTAAAGTAATAGAGAGAGAGAGAAAACGGGGGGGGGACATGAAAAAAAGAATGGAGGGTAAAAAAAAAAACCAGCCCTGAATAAAATGGCAGCAACAACAAAAGTAGAACACAAATATTACAGTACTTTAATAAATATTGCCAAAACTTGCAAGTAACCATGATATCCCTTCAGTAACTGATTAAACTACAGGAGATTCAGACGTCGACAAGACATGACAAAGCATGGAGAAGCCTCAAATGCATTATTACTGGAAAAGATGAATGCTACACAGTTCCAATACTAGGAAAAGGACAAGCAGAAAATTTTTGTTTTGTTTTCTTGCTGTTGTTATTTTTAAATAGGAATCGTCAGGTCTGGAAGAAGAAAATGAGTGGGTAGATCACTGAGGATTACTTACTGTGGCAAATATTCTGCATGTAATAATCTGGCTCATAAATGTCCCCCAAAGACCCATGTATTTTAGGCTTGGTTCTCAGAACATGGTGCTATTGGGAGGTAGGAGAACCTTTAGAAAGTAGGGCCCCAAGAAACAAAATTAGTCACAGGGCATGCCTTTGAAGACGATACTAGGACACTGGTCCCTCCCTCTGCCTCTTCTTGCCCTTCTAGGCTGCCATGTGTTCTCGTCACCATGTATGTCTCCACAGACTCCAAGGCAACAAGCCTTCTGATCATGCAATGAAACCTCCAAAACTATGACTCAAAACAAACCTAGGCTCATTATCTCAGATATTTTGGAACAATAACAAAAAGTTGAATAACATGCTGTAATATTATACACTTCTCAAAACCATAGGATGCAGGATGTCAAGAGGGAACACTACAGTAAATACGACTTTCCATAATAATCACTGGTGAGTGTGGGGACACTGGTTGGAACAAATGCACTGCTCAAGTAAGAGATGCTGATACGAAGGGAAGTTACTGAGGGTAGGGGAGGCAATATGTGAAGATTCTCTGTTCTCGCTGCTCAATTTTGCTGAAAACCTAGACCTGTTTTTAAAAAATTAAGTTTATTTTTAAAATAAAAAGCACAAATATTTCAGTAAATACCTATTAAAGGTTAACAAGATGTATCATAATAAAAACTAGATCAAAATTCCAATTCTATAAAGTTTATAACCTAATTGAGGAAAAACAACGAATGTTAGTGGGAATCCAGGGAAACAGTATAGCACACAACTGAATTCTAAGCAATGTGATAATAACATATCTGGGCAGCTCTTCAGTTTCTCAAATGTTTTCATATTCACATCATTGTTTGGTAGCATGAAGGCTCCAAGTAATAAAATAATGGAGAACACAGCCAAGACAGACTTCAATGGAGCATTTTAACGAATCTGGGTGAGTAGAACCCAAACAAGGAACATCAGTCAACAAAAGCTCAGGGGCCCTCAAGACTAGAGATACCGCCCGACTGATGCACCAATTACAGGGACCTTTCTAAAGGCGATATTTGAGCAAAAAGGCTATCTAACATAGGACTAATTACTAGAGGATCTCAATACGACAATGATTTTTTTCAGCCTTAACACTATAAATACCAAATGTTTTTGGTATTTGTAGTTCCCAAACTATTTTCCAATCACATAAGATTCATAGAGCATTGGCCAAATAATAATAAATTGTAATGGTAGTCTCAAAGTAGATTATGACTAAAATAAAAATAGCCCACACTATTAAAAATGAAAAAGTAAAAATACACAAAAAATTCTTTCCATGAAATGATTTCAGGTAATGGCAAAGAAATATATAATTAGACTAACCTTCCTTTAGACAAGAAAAATCTAAGAAATAATATTTCATGGGCAAAAATGAGAAAGTAGCTACCCTTGAAAAGCAGTGATTATCCTGCCTCAACCTCTTCAGTCGCTAGAATTTACTGGCCTGGCACCTGGCTAATATGCCTAAAAAGCTTTAAGTTTAGTTTTAAAAAATAAAGCATAGCTGTGCGTGGTGGCCCACACCTTTAATCCCAGCACTTGGGAGGTAGAGGCAGGAAGATCTCTGTGAGTTCTAGACCAGCCTGGTCTACAAAGTGAGTGCAGGACAGCCAGGGCTGCACAGCTACACAGAGAACCCTGTCTTGGGGGAGGGGGGAAGGCCAAATAAATAAATAAATGAATAAAGCATAAGTGCAAAATTTACAATGCAAAGCAGAAGTTCCAGGAAGAAGTACAATACAGAAAACCCCAGAGATTCCACGACCACAAAAAATAAGTATACAAAGTCAGTAAGGTTAAAAGATACAAAATGGACACATGAAGACTATCATGTTTCTATACACCAAAAAGAACTTAAGAAAGCAAACCCATTTAGAAACAGCATCCAAGCGTAAAACAGTGTAAATAAATTTAGCTAACCAGATGACACTGAAACTATAAGACACTGAGCATGACACAAATGGAAAGATATCCCATGTTCATGAATGATGAATTGATATTGTTTAACTGTACATACACTATCACTACAATCCCTATTAAAATTCCAATAATATTTTTCATAGAAATTTTCAGAACAATCTTAAAATTCACACAGAACCCAAAGACTAAATAGCCAAAGCAATCAAAAGAAAAACAAAGTTTCATTCATACTACCTGGCTTCAAAGTATAGTATATAGCTCTATACTATATAAAGCACTGCACTTGGATAAAAGCAAGGCACAGACATCAGGGGAACAGAAGAGATCTCCCACAGAGATACCATGCACCCCACCCCCACACAGTCACCTCAACTTTGACAAAGACGCTAAGAGTCAACAAAAAGGAAAACAGCCTTTTCAATAAATGGTGCCAGGAAAACTAGATATTCAAACGGAAAAAAAATAAAACACTCATAAAAAAGTTCAATTCAGGGTAAACTAGAGACTTAAAGACAGGGCCTGAAACAACCAATTTCCTGATGAAAACAGAAGGAAAGCTCCCTGATATTGGTCTTGGTAAGAAGTTTTGGATGGCATCAAAAGCAAAGAAACAAAGCAAAAATAAACAGTGGGACTACATGAATCTAAAAAGCTCCCCACCAGCAAGGGAAACTCTTGATGAAATGAAAATACAACATGTGCAAAGGGAAAAAACAAGCCTAGTACAGACACAAGATACTTCAATGATTCATAAAGTTAACAGTAAAAGAAGAACAGCTTAGATCAGCATTGGCCTTTGTTGACATTTTTTTCCACAAAAGATATTAAAAACAGCCAGTAGGCTGGAACGTACTCAGTATTGCTAATTAGCAGGGAAATGCACATGAATGCACATGATAGCACTCTGTACCTGTTAGAATGGATTTCATTAAGAAGTCAAATGATAAAATGTTGGTGAGGGTATAGAAAAGGGAACATCTCGAAACTGTTTGTTGGTGAGAGTGTAATTGATATAGCAATTATGGAAAACCGTATGTGGTATTCTTTACAAAATTTTAAAAGAACCATACAGTTTCATAATCCTATTTCTTTAGTATGTATGTATGTATGTATGTATGTATGTATGTATGTATGTATGTATGTGTGTATGTATCTATCTATCTATCTATCTATCTATCTATCTATCTATCTATCTATCTGTCTGTGTGCTCACTTGTGCTTCCCCCCCCCCCAGAAATGATATTACTCCAAACATGTACAAAAAAGAAATTCAAATCAGTATTTTAAAAGTTTTCTGCATGCCAGGCATGGTGGTGTATGCCTTTAATCCCAGCACTTGGGAGTTAGAGGCAGGTGGATCTCTGTGAGTTCAAGGCCAGCCTGGTCTACAAAGTGAGTCCAGGACAGCTAGGGCTACACGGAGAAACCCTGTCTCAAAAAACCAAAAAAAAAGTTATCTGCATGCCCATATTCACTAGACCAATACTCAAAATCACCACAATATGGAAACAACCTGATTGTCAACAGATGAATTGATAAAGGAAATGTGATGTATAAATAGGATAGTACCCAATCTTAAAAAAAAGGAAATCTTGACATTAGTATAACATGGATGAACTTTTAATGAAATAATGTTAAATTAAAAAGCCAGACACAGAATGGCATGTACTGCACAAGCTACTCCATATATAGAATCTCAAGAAGTAAAACTCATAGAAACCAAGAGTAGAACAGAGATTGCCAGAAGTTGGAGTAGGGGAAATGAGGTGATTTAGGTCAAATACAAATATATAGTTATAAGGCTAGTCAATTTACTGCAGAGTTTAGTGACTACAGATAATAGTATTATATACTTGAAATTTACTCAGAACATTTTTAATTTATTATTACTATATAATAGTAATGTGTGTGTTGGGGAAGTATGTATGTGCTACAAAGTGTGTGTGTGTGTGTGTGTGTGTGTGTGTGTGTGTGTGTGTGTGTG
>CAJQZJ010032076.1:7546640-7566623 GCA_907164525.1 Lophiomys imhausi | reverse complement strand
GTGTGTGTGTGTGTGTGTGTGTGTGTGTGTGTGTGTGTGTGTGTGTGTGTGTGTATGTATATTTACCAAATGAGTATCCTAGCCAGAAGAGGGCAAAACTAGAGTTAGACAAGTTGTCAGCCAGCATGTGAACTGAACCTGGCCCCCTCCAAGAACAGTAAGTGCTCTTAACCCTAACTCCACAGCCTGAAGTAGATTTTAAGTGTTTTCATCACACATAAAAGAACTATATGAGGTTATGGATATGGTTATTAGCTTGATTACAGCTATCACTATGCATGTATATAAACATATTTTACCAAACATCGTAAGTATTACAACTTTTGTCATATATACTTCAATAAAGCCAGAAGAAGAAAATCCAACACAGTATTTCATTAGTAAATGACCACGTCTGGTTGTGATAGTTACGCAATGACTCACAGAGAAAGACGGAATGCAGCAGAAGCTAAAGGACAGGTAATATACTAATAAGCAGAGACGAGGCACGTCAGCATCCCAGGATAGGAGTGCCCCTGACATCAAGCTAAGGAGTTTGAACTTTAACAAAAAGTGAACCCTAGAAGACTTTCAGACCTGTGAATTTATAAGGAAGGGCTCTGGAGGCAATAACGGAAAAGAGTTGAAAGGGTGCAATGGGAATGTTAGAAAAAGGAGCTAGAAATGAAACAGCCTTCCCGAGGATGTGCAGCTACCAGCAGCCTTCTGCTAACAGCGATGTCTCACTATTTGCACACATCAACAGGAATGCAAGCAGAGAGACTGTTTATGAGACAGTGATGATTTGCCAATTTCAGCTTTTTATTAGAAACCGACAGTGATAACTCAAAAGACTTTGGTCTCTGGGTGTGTTCCAGGTGGGCCAGTGATACACAGTGAAACTCTGTCCCAAAAATAAAAAACAAAATAAAATGCAACATACTAACACACATTATTAGGCAAAATGTTTATATGTATATGTATGTATGTGTATATATATATATATATATTATATGGCTCTATCACTTTCATGTGCTGCCTATTTATGCTATTCTCTACAATTAGTATTCAAAAACACTTCTGGAAGTAATTTAATTATTTACAATCAGTGACCTGAAATTTGAGATGAGTATGTGTCTAACTGAGAATGGAAACATTCTAATATTTTAAGGTTCACATATGCAGACTTTCATAGAGTCAAGAAGTCTATTAAAGAAATATCCATGCTCCCCCCATTATACTACAAAATGCAGTTCATCTCACACAATACTCCCTCACTCTAATACTCGTAGACCACCTTCATCCTCCAAGTTGAATTTTTCCACAATACTCTTTGGAGAAATACATCATCCCATCAATAAACTCTACTTCTATCTCCTCATCCTAACCATTTACTCTAAATCTTTGTTTTCTTTTTCTCTCCCCTCTTCCTCCTTCCCAGCTCACCCTCCTCCCTTTTCCTTGACAAAGTCTTACTCTAGCCCCAGCTGATCTAGAGATGACTAGGTAGCCCAAACTGGCCTCAAATTCAAAGAAATATTCCTGCCTCATTCTCCCAATCTCAAGTGCTGGGCTACAGGAAGGAGCTACCAAACCATGTTCTAAATCTTTTCAAGACATCCACTTAGGGTTTCCAAAAGTGTGGATAATACTATTATTACTTCAGTAGGTTTTTAAATTACTGGTCTGTTTACTTATTTATTTAGTGGGTGTATGTGTGGATATGGAAATGCATGCACCACAGCACAAGCATGAAGAGCAAGAGTCAGTTCTCCCCTCTCACTTCGAGGGCTGTCAGGGCTGGAAGGGGCCACGCATTTAGATCTTGCTGGCCCCTGGACCAGCTTCTGGAACTCCGAATTAGAATCACAATGTCAAAATAGCAAACCTCCACTAACACACCACACTGAAAACCAAGCAATAAACCCAATTTATTGATGAAATGTGCTGTTTTTATCATCAAAGAGCAAAGTGGGTATCTACAGAAATGTGTGTTCATAAACAACTCCAAGCAGCACAATTGGGCTAGAAAGAGCAGACATGACTGTGGACCACTGGAATTCCAAACAGCAGTTTAGCACATGCTAATGGTAGCTATAAGAGGTCCATTGAACTTTACTACAAGGCCTATAAAATGTACTGTAATTTTTACAGATTTTAGTTTAATGTTCCCATAGACTCATGGGTAACCAAAATTTCACATAAAGCAACTTTTTCGGACATTCAAATAACTGGTTGAGACTAAACACACATTTCTTCCATGAAGTTGGTTTTCTCTTTTATTTTTTATCATTTATTTATTTAGATTTATTTAGGGTTTTTTTTTTTTTTGGAGACAGGGTTTCTCTGTGTATCCTTGACTGTCCTGGACTCACTTTGTAGACCAGGCTGGCCTTGAACTCACAGAGATCCGCCTGCCTCTGCCTCCCGAGTGCTGGAATTAAAGGAGTGCGCCATCACGCCCAGCTGGTTTTCTCTTTTAAAACTGCATTTTTCCTATGCAGGTTTATTTTATTGAGTCCTAAAAATATTTCAAATAAGCAAAATCTACTTTTTTTCTCTTCTCTTCTGAATCTCTCTCCCTGCCTTCAAATGTCCTAGAGTAGCTTTTTTTTTTTTTTTTTTTTTTAACATTTCAGCTCTGTAAAAACTTTTGGAACTTCACTACAACCTTCCAAAATAAAAAATCAAATAAAATCAGCACTCTCATTCATATTCTCAGTGAAGACAATTTAAACCAATCCATTCCAATTCATGGGTATAACTGATAGCCCTAGACATATTTTTGCTCTTAACATTTTGTAATCTGGACTTTTTTTTTTTTTTTTTTTTTACACATACTGTGTTGTGAAGTTTAGAAATGAGAAAATTAAAATGAACATTTCCACAGGATAAGAAAAGCTACATTCATGGATCCCAAGAGAGCACCTGGCAGGTGGAGACTGGCACTTGCTCCACACTCAGCCGCCTACTCACATAATCATGGAGCTTGGAATCCACTTAAGGCCTGGTTTTCTAAGGAAGAAAGCTTCTGACCAGAGCTAACGCTCATGTAAACCTAGAGCACCCTGTAGCCTCCCTAGGGTGGTCCAGAAATTTAGTTTTACCTCATGCCTCTGAACCCACATATTCCCCCAAACCTAACTTTTGGAACATTTTTATTTCCCTGTGTGTGATGTATTGTTTTGTAGGTATATAAAATTCTAAGTTTTACAGGCCAGAGATAAGAAGTAACCAAAGTGCTGTTGCGAAATGCAGATGTGTGTAGAATAGGAGTTTGAAGGAAATGTTTAAATTCCATTAATACTGCATCTAATTCCTAAACCAAACAGATTTTATTAATATTTGCAACGTCCCTAAGATAGCTGAGACACATTTTAATGTTCCTTTTGTGTATGTGTGGGGGATGGTAGCTTACAGGCTTCTGGCCTATCATGCTAAACTTACATAAATGAGATTTGTTATCTTTAGAGATTAAAAAAAGTAAAATGTAAGGTTTTACAAAGTGTTACATTCAAATGAAACTACTAAATTTAGAAAACAATGTAAAATTCAAGTTCTAAGTGTGCTTTTCCAAATCAACTACAAACTTCAAATGGGTACATAAAGAGTAGTTCAACTGGCACACATGTTGAAAACAAATCTCATTTAGGCACCAAATTATATACAAACACATATATTTAAAAATTCAATGAAGCACAGAGAGGAGTATTAGAGTGCTGATACTGTAATTGCTTAGAAGCCTGCTGTTTTCTGATACCTTTCTGAAAATAAGGTCAGCCAAAACTTAGTGACACATAGTCTGATTTACAGCCTAACTATGCAATAGTAAAACAAAAGAGAAACCAAAATTACATAATTTCTAGAATCGGTTTTTACCACAGCTGAGTGTGAGGACAATCAAGGGCATTATCGACACTCCAATGGTAACAAGCAGAGAGCTAAATGGTTTAAGCAAGCCAGAACCAGTGTTTCCGATTTATCTAGCAAGGGCAAGGTCAAACAACCTCCACTCTTTTCAGGGAGCCCACCACTCTGACCTCGACTAGTACTGTCTCTTTGAATGGGCAAGAGGCAATTTAAATTAAGAATTCTGTGATTTTTACAGACAGCTCTGCAGCAAGCATCAACGGCCAAACAGAGGCTATCCCACTTACCCTCTTACGTTTTCAAGTTAATTCTCTTGTCTACTCGGAACTCAAGACACAGGAGGAAAAACGCCAGGTTTCAAAAGCAAAGAATTCTGCCCCTCTCCAAGCCTTATTATTTCCAGGTGCGGCGCAGAGACAGAAGTGAGTTTCTCGGCCCTTTACCGTCCCAGCAGTTCTCCCGAGTCCAAGAGCGGCCAAGAAAGGGACTAGAGCCCGTGATGAACGGAGGAGACCGGGAGCTAAGTTAACAGCCCTCTACACGCAAAACCAGCAACTCCTTAAGTTCTTAGAAATCAGTTACAACAGGGCAGTAAATTCTGACACCGGGTAGAGACCAGCAGGCTCTCCGGAACGCCACGAAACGACCTTAAAAAAAAAAAAGCAGGGGGGAGCCGGGACGCCAAGACTGCCAGAGTGCTGGGGGACGTTCCAGCAGACTGGTTCGTCGGCAGTGAGGGCAGAAAGGAAGGCAAGTCCGGGCTCCGCCAGGGAGCTCCCGGCCTGGCGCGCGGCCGTGGACGCCACGCGGGGGCTGCGGTGGAGACTCTGCCCGCGCGCGGGGTCAACCCCAGGGCGAAGGAGGCCGGGGTCCCTCGGAGGAAGTCGCGACGGGACCGGAATCCGGTCGGAAGGAGTCGGCACCGGGCTGGGGCCGCTCGTGGGAAGTCGGGACGGGTCCGGGGTCGCTCGGAGGGAGTCGGGACGGAATCGGGGTCGCTCGGATGGAGTCGGGACGGAATCGGGGTCGCTCGGAGGGAGTCGGGACCGGTCCGGGGTCGCTCGGGGGAAGTCGGGACCGACCGGGACCCCTCGTGGGTAGTCGGGTCGGGACCGGGGTCGCTGGGGGAGAGTCGGGACTAGATCCAGGCCTCTCGGAGGGAAGTCGGGACCGGACAGGGGTCCGCTCGGGGGAAGTCGGGACGGCGGCGCCTACTTACTCGGCTGTACCAGATGCTGAGGCGGGCCGGGGCCAGCACGGCGAAGAACGCTCTCCGAGGGTCGGACTGGACGTGGAGCGGCGCCTCGGCCGGGCTCCGCGGCGCGCAGAGCAGCCTCTTGGGCCAGCCGCTCAGGAAATACATGGTCCGCGCGCGGCCCCGACAGCCCCCCCCCCCCCCCCCGGCGGCCCCGGCCGCGTCGGTCACGCTCGGAGGCCCCGGGCCAGGCGCCCGCCTCCCACACCGCCACCGGCCGAGTCGGCGGCGGCAACTCGGGGCATCTGCCCGGGGGCCGGGCCGGGCCGGGCCGGGCCGACGCGATGCGGCGCGACGCGGTCTCGGGCGCTGACGGGCCGCGGGTGGGGGAAGCGGGCGACCAGCAGGCCCGCGGCGGGAGGAGCCGAGGCCGGCCCGCCCCGCTCGCCGCTCGCGTCAGCACGCAGCACGGCGCGGGGAGGCTCCGCCCGGTCCCCCGCAGGCCGCGGAGCGTCACCGCGCAGGCCGCTGGGTTGGGCGCCAAGTGCTCGCTGGGTCTTGCTGGGGACCTGAGGTCTGGAGCTGGGAACCGGGACGAGGCGACTGGGCCCCACCAAGTGACGATCGGAGCGCCCGGGCGATCCGTCCGGCCCACTTGCACTTCCTTCCCCAGAGATTGGCGCGACCTCTGGGGCTGCAGGGGGCGGACCGAGCGGTGCGCCCGTCACGTGACACCGGGGCCGAGATTGGCGCTGGGGCTCTGCGACTCCGTGGCTGGGGTTCGAGTCTGGACCCAGTGGTCTTTTGTGTGCTCCGGTTTGAAGTGAGCTGGCCCTGACAGAGCTTACACTCTCGGCAAGATCTTTATTCGGTCACTAAACTGCGTAGCCAAAAAGTGCTTTAGTCTTGTCTTCCGGTCTTCAGTTCTAAATCTAGTGCAGTGTATTTATCTAGTACAGTTTGCATCCTTCTGTCCGTCCACCGGTTATTAATGCCAGACGAAGCCCAGGTGGTGTCTTTTGCACCCCCCAGTAAACTGTATTCTGGAAAAGAAATGGGCTTAGTTTTTGAGTGGGGCCAGACTGGAGATACTGTAAAAGGGTGTTTAATTTTTCTGGGTGCTTAATTTTTGAACCTCGAACCTTAGAAATAGCTACAGCTTTTTACCCGATTGGCCTGATAGGCCCTTGAGTAGTAGAAGTGCGGGAAGGAAGGATAGGAAGGGGTCTGAATAAAGAGTGCTTGCCTTTTGGTGTTCTCCTTTTGTTTGTCCTCGTTACTTTTCTCAAACAAGTTAACCAATGTTTCAAACAAAGTAACTGCATCAAGAGCAAACAAGAAAAAAACAAAGTAACAATCTGGATTTTATAACAAGCAATGCCACTTTACGTAATTGTTCTAAGACTTGCTGCTTTTCGTATAAATTGACTAAGGAAATGCCTCCCTGCTCACCAGCCTCTTGTGCCCAGAGGGTCTCCTAGAGTCTTCTTCCTGGTGGCCTGCTGTTCCCCACCCTCACTCCCAACACAGCACGCCTGGAATGTCTTAAGCAGAGCAGACCTGGGAAGTATTTTTCAGATATAGTGCAAATGAGGTTTTGATCATCTGAGTTACACTGTTGGATGAGTAAAGAGGTCCAGAGAGGTCTGCCTAGCCTATATGCTCGTGGCAGATAGAGAGGAAATAAAACTTCCCCGATTCCACTGAGAATATTTGCTCTACCCCTACTTCAGTGTGTTCATGTGCCTTACCGGTGTATCTTTCTGCAATCATGGTAATTTAGATATTTCTAAGTAATTTTTAATTGTTCTTAGTTTGATCTCCCTTGCCAGCTTATGGATTAGATTCTCCTGCTGTAATCTTTTGTAGTAGATACCGTTTACCAAATAAGTTTAAGGGGATGATTTGATTTAATTCCACAGACTAATAACTTAAAGGCAGATAATATTGCTGTATCTTTGCTATTCCTCCTTAAGGAGACATAGCACAAAAGTGGTGGATGTGCCTAAAGTCACATGACCTGAGAAGACCTGCTCTTCCTTCCAAGGGCCCAGGGGTCTTTAGACCAGATTGAGGTGAATTGTGATAATGCCCCGAGCATGGACAGGAAGAGGAGACCTTCTGGGCCTTTCTCCCTTGAGAATCCTTATGTGTGACCTACTGTGACAGAAGCCTTATAGCCTTAACTAACTTTCAAATTCATATTTGCCCTACTTGAAGCAGGACAAGTGAGACATTTCAACCATTAACAAGGTTACTGTCTTTAAAAGTCTTATTACACAAGTAACATGAATTCTTTAAACATAATTTAGAAAGATACAAAAAAAAAAAGCCCAAACAAAACAAATTAAGTACCCACACTTACAGGACTTTTAAAACATCAACATTTTGGTACATTTTGTTGTTGTTGAACATGTGTTTCTTCATAAACATGGAATATTTTATAAAGTATGTGTAAACCCAGAGACTGAAGCACCAATCAAAGAGCATGCATGAACTGGACCCAAGCCCCCTACACATATGTAACCGATGAGCAGCTTGGTCATCATATGGGTCCCCTAGCAAGTGGAGCAGGGGTGTCTCCTACATGGACTCTGATGCCTGCTTTTTGACCACTTCTCCCCAATGGGGCTGGGGTGCATGGCCTCAGTGGAAGAGGATGGCTTAGTCCTGATTCAACTCCATGTGGTGGGGTGAGGGTGGGACTCCACTTTTCTGAGGAGAAGGGGAGAGGGGAAGAGGGCAACTAGGCAGGAGGGTAGGGCCCAGTGGAGGGGAGGGAAGGGACTATGATTGTTATTTGAAATGAATAATAAACTTAACAAACTTTTAAAAACGTGTAGACCATTTTCATTACTTCATAATGCATAGTTAACATGCTTAGATGTAACTTAGCTAATGTTAACATAGTTAACATTAGGCTTGGAATTCCTAATTCTTGTCTCCACCTCTCAAGTGCTGGGATTACAGGTGTATTAGTTGGAATTCTCTAGAGGAACAGAACTTATAGAATGAATCATCCATAGAAGTTCTGTCTGTCCATAGGGGATTCATTAGAGTGGCTCACAGGCTGTGGTCTAGCTAGTCCGACAATGGCTGTCTACCAATGCAAAGTTAAAAGAATCCAGTAGTTGTTCAGTCCACAATGCTGGATGTCTCAGCTGGTCATCAGGATTCACCAGAGTCCTGAAGACATAGTCTCTAATGCCAGTGAAGGAGTGGACTTGCCAGCGAGAGCACGAACAAGCAGGTGAAGAGCAGGAGCTTTCTTCTTCCATGTCCTGTATACAGGCTGCCAGCAGAAGCTGTAATCACCAGATTAAAGGTGAATCTACTCACCTCAAAAGATCCAGATTAGAAGTGGATCTTCCCACTTCAAATGATTTAATTAAGAAAAAACAAATTCCTCGCATGTGTATCCAGCTTCTTAGGTTTTAGTTAATTCCAGATGTAGTCAAGCTGGCAACCAAGAATAGCCAACACAATAGACATCCACCACGCCTGGCTTATGAGGTATATTTTAAAGCTGAAACTGTATGTTTCCTTAGAAAATTATAGGAAAGAAATGGTAGGGTTTGGGTGTTTCCCTCTTTTTCCATACACACACCATATAATGCCACTAGTCTTTATAGACATTGTACCAAGTTATTCTCCAACACAGTTTATAGAAGTGCTTGTTTTCAAACACCCTTATCAAGAGTATTCCTTGTAATAAAAAAGTTAAGTTTGACAGGATCAAGTATGTGTCTAATAACTTTAATCTGTTTACTCCAGGCTCATAGTAAGTAGTCCAGAGAGTTTGACTAGAATGGTGAGGATGGGAGAAAGAACTATGGACAGATCACTGCTAAGTCAAAGACAGCAATACAGTAACGTGGAGTTTCAGGCATGGTCTCAAGAGGAGTGAGAGAAGGATTAGTAGAAAATAGTCACCAGACTAAAGATAGGCTCCATGTATTTGCATGCAGTCACAGGTTTCTGAGACAAAGTCACATATGGTTTTTGGCTTTGAGCATAGCACTTGTAATGTCTGGGGACCTCCCTAAGAGCCTATGATGATGACCACTGATGAGACTGTTTCAGCTTATGACTCTTCCTTATGCTTCTAGCATCTGCTTTATTGCACTTGTATCATGCACATTTACTTCTAGGATGGACTCCTAATTATTTGTACTTTCTGAAAACTGATAACTGAGCTGTATTTTGCTTTAAAACAATATGGAAGTAATTAGAGTACACAAAAAGATATATACATGCAACGGGATTGTGCATAAATTGGTAAAATTCCAAGCTGAATAATGAATTCTTGGGAATTCTTTGTTATTCCTTCCACATTTAACTTTCGACATTTGCCAGAGATTTAACTGAAAAATATTACAGCATAGCAGAAAGATTCAGACTCAACCTGGAGCTTTGAAATTAATTCCAGCTGTAGGCTGAGTGACTTGTAGTCAGTCTGGACAGACTGCCGAAGGCCAAAAGCTTCCCTCTTCACCGCTCTAGTAGGCAACAAGAGCCTGGGAGAGTAGGGCCTAAAAAGCAAGGCAGACTAAAGTCTCATGCAATAGCCAACTTTATTCAGAGCATCAGACAAGTTATACTGTGAGGATTAAGAAGACTCACACGAGTAAGGTGTTTAGTCACAAGCACAAGCAAGGCACATGTGGAAAAAATGCCTTTTTCCATAAAGGCACATGAATAACAACAGATGAAGTAAGCTCACTCCTGTCCATTATACCTGGGAGGAACACAAAAACACATTACAAGAACAATTCTGTATTTTGAAGAAACTGAGATCATAAGACTCTTCTTACAAGCACACAGAATTCTCACACAACTTCACTCTTGGACTGTGTTCCAACATAACCTTTTTTTTTTTTAAATTTTTTAGTAGCAGGTTACCCAGAGTGGCTTTGATTTGAGATGTTGTAAATAAATCTAAATGTTATTTGATGCATGAGTATCCTATGAACAAACAGATTATCATATTAAACTCATGAAAGCATTGTGTGTAATATTCTGCCGCCAAGATCAGAGATGCAAACTATCTCCAGTACTATTAGTTACATTGATTATTGATTGATTGTTACATTGATTGTTAGTTGCATATTGGTCAGAAAAAAGTCTACAGAATATATCTTGAAAAGAGACTTATATGATTAGTAGTTCTAGTATCCTATAGAACATAAGCCCATATTTTCCTTTAATAGGAATACAAATGTTATGATGACCTGTGCAAATGGCAAGTGATTTAAATCCTAAGGAAAAATTAAACAGTCCCTTCTTCAGATGGATGGATGAGTCTGTTAGGGTCCCAGGTCCAGGCATAAACATGAGTCATTAGTAAAGTAACTTCTCCCTCAGTGCATAGGGTCTTGACTTGACCCCAGACAGGAACATGATCTTTGATGATATGATCGATATCTCCTTTTGCCCATCAGCTGGAGGTTTGCTATCTTTTGGTGACTTCCGCTGTCTCCCCAACCTCAACTCTGAACCTTGGCGACCCAGGACTGGAGGCATTGAAGAGAAATCCACGTTTCAGTAGGACCCATCTGCAATAACAGACGCATACCCCTTCCCAATTTTCCTCTGAAGAAGCAAAAATAGGACAGGTTAATGCATCAACTTGTTCATTTCCTTCTGCAGTAAAGGCGGGAGGTTATAGTGTACACTACAGTGAGTTTATTGCTGGAAATAATCCTACAACATAAGCAGAATCTGAAATGATATTTAAGGGTTAATGAATCAACCATAGTAGATGCATTAAAACACACATTTCCACCTCTTGGACTGAAGAAAAGGAAGTATTACTAGACTGATGAATACCTGGACCATAAATCCCTCCTATACCATTAGATGAGCCATCAATAACATAAGTACTTGTCAGTGGAATGGGAGAAGGTTGGAGAATTTTTGTGATCACAAATTCAATTCGTACGAGAAAATCCCATAGTTTGCCAGTTTGGATAATGATTTTCTATCCTTCCACAGTAATCTGCAAATGAAGTTTGAAAATCCATAGAGTTCTGAAACACTCTTAAAAATGAATTGTTAGTTAAGGTTAATATAATACAGCAAGGATCAAACCCATATTGTTGACACCAGGTCTTCCTCTGATTTACTAATTGAGCAAGAAGAGTAAGATAAGCAGTTAGTAGTTTTTAGGCCTCTGGTGTAAATAGATATATTCCAAAGCCTTTGCACTTGTGCTATAATACCCGTGGGAGACAATTTAGAAAGTAAGTTTAAAGGCAGGGAAGGATCCACTGGATACATAAATGTTTCTTTTAGTCTGGTTTCAAATAGCTGTAGTTCTTTTCTTGCCTCTTGAGATAATATGCAAGGACTGTCCAATGCCGTGTCTTGCTCCAGAGTTTTTGGGTTGTTTGGTGCATATAAGCATTTTAACTTTTCTGAAATTGCACTGGAAATACCAAGTGCATCTCATGAGGCCAGGGAGGAGTTGCTAAACAAGTTTCCTTTCCCTCCCTAGGTTGTAAAGTTAGCTTTTTCATGGGCTCTCATCAAAAAAGTGGAGAGAATTCAGTATTAGATTGATTATCAAATTCCTCACCCCATGCTTCAGGGTAATTTTCAAGCAATGGAAGATAAGTATTTCAAAGAGACTCCAGTAAAGGAGTAGGAAACCGTCACAGGCATAGGTCGTGCCATTTTTACTTTTGATTTTGCCTGCACAAGGAAAACCTGCTGATTTGGGTCATTGGGTTCCTTGAGCAAGTTCAATCTTCGTTGTCAGGATATCTCCAACTTCTCATCAAACTGAACCAACAGGAACTTTGTTCCAGAGTTCCAAATGTAAATTATTTGCAGCTGGCATAAATCACACCCTGCCAGAGCAAGAGACGCATTACAGTTAGCTACTGGGGACAGTCTGAAGCAGCCCCATATCCCACACCTGGGATTGAAACAAAAACATATTCACATAATGTAACTTTTTTTTTTTTCTTTAAGAAACCAAACTTCTCTGGGCTGGAGAGATTGCTCAGAGGTTAAGAGCACTGGCTGTTCTTCCAAAGGTCCTGAGTTTAATTCCCAGCAACCACATGGTGGCTTGCAACCATCTACATTGAGATCTGGTGCCCGGGCAAATATGTAGAGCAAATACTGTATACATAATAAATAAATAAATGTTAAAAAAAAAGAAACCAAACTTCTCACTACACAGGAAGTGGGCAGAACTCCTGTGTGGTGGAGGGGTCCCAGAGAAAGTTGTCTGCTAAGAGGCTCTGTCAGCTAAATGGCTTCAAAGGGAGGAAGTAAGTTGACTGTTGAAATGACTGGGCTGAGGTGGGGGTTGGGTGGTGGTGGGGAGATAAGCTGGAGGGGAGAATAATCTACATTATCCAATCATAGATTTCCCACGAGATGTCTGAGTGTCTGTCTATCCCAGGAATTGGAATGGTATTCTCAATAACCAAGGAAGCGTCTGATTATGCATAGCTTCCAGGCAGCTATGCTCATTAGGTTGCTGTACTAAAGAGGACAGACAAACAAAAATCTAAAGACACAAAGCAGTGTGCATGGCCAGCGTAGTTCTGATTCTGACCAGGACAGAACTGTCAATGGAACCAAGGGTACTTCCGGCTTCAGTAGCATGACTTGTTTGCAAAGTCTCTTTCCCTTAACTGCCTAACAAGTTTCTTTCTCTCATTCACATCACTAGGCTTAACATGACTATTCAGGAATTATAAATCCCAAGGAGTGCAACTCTAGACATATGTAGTTTTCTGCCTCTGAAACAGTTCTCATGAAAAAAAAAATAGATCAACTTATATTAATTGTATATCATGTTTTATAACATCTAATGTTGTGAAGTGACAGAATGTTCTTTTTATCATTACCAGTTTTAGTTACTTACAGTTTTATTGCAAATAAACTACAAACTACTTAAGAAGGTGTACATTGTGTTGCATACCTGCTATTCAGTACTTTAGAAACTGAGGCAAGAGGATCAGAAATGCCAGGCTAGCCTGTGCTATGTAATAAGATCTTGTCTCCAAACTAATAATGATAGTAATGAATAAATTTACATTCTCAGTGCACATTTCAGTAGGGCAGATGTTTGCACCATGAAACATCTCCAGAACCTTTTCATCTTACAAACACAAAAACCATACTCACTAAACAAAAATCTCACCTTCTTCTCCCCAAGACCTTGACAACCATCATTCTATTTCTGTTTCTATGAATTTGTCTACTTAAGATACTTTATATAAATAGAATCCTCCAACATTTGCCTTTTTAAACTAGCTTATTTCACTTAACACAGTGTCCCAACCATGTAGCTTGCGACAAATTATCTTTTGTTTTTAAGACCCAATAACATCCCATTCTGTGTGTCTGCCACATGTTATTAAAGTATTCATTCTCTGGACCTTTGGCATTTTTTTCTACCTCTGGTTACTGTGAGGAATGCCATGAATGAGTATGCAAATATATTCTTGAGATTCTGATTTCATATCCTTTGGACATATACCCAGATCATATGATCATATGATCATTCTATATTTTTTTTGAAGGAGCCACCATTCTGTTTTCCAAAATGTTGCACTGTTTGACAATCCCATCAACAGTGCTAGGAGGAGGGATGTTGCAATTTTCCACATTCTCATCAGTATGTTTTGCTTTTAGCAGTCTCTCTCTCTCTCCCTCCCCTCCTCTTCTCTCTCTCTCTCTCTCTCTCTCTCTCTCTCTCCCCTCCTCTTCTCTTCTCTCTCTCTCTCTCTCTGTTTGTCTATGTGTGTGTGTTGTATGTATATGTGTACATCTGCAGGTATAGGCCAGAGTCAGGGTCGTGTTCTATTGCTCTTATCTTCGGAGACAGTCTTTCCCTGAACCTGGAACTCACCATACTACCATACCCAGTTTTTACGTGGGTGGTGGGGATCAGAGAGCAGGTCCTCACACTGCTCAGCAGGCACTTTGCCCCCTGAGCCATCTTCCCAGACCCCAGATTCATTTCTTTTTTTTTTTTAAGCTAAGAATTTTTTAATGATTTATTTATTTTTATTGTTTTATGGTTTATTTATTTTTATGTGAATTGGTGTTTTTCCTGCATGTTTGTCTGTATGAGGGTGTCTGATCCCCTGGAGCTAGAGTTACAAACATTTGGGAACTGCCATGTGGGTGCAGAGCAGCCAGTGCTTTTAACTGCTAAGCCATCACTCCAGCCCCCTCCATAATTTTTTTAATAGCAGCTATCCTGCAAGGTATAAAATAATATCCTTGTGATTTTTATTTGCATCTTTCTGATGGTTACTGATGTTAGACACCTTTCATGTGCTTGTTGGTCAATTCAGAGAAATGATATTAGAGTTACAGAATAAATAATGTTTTATTAAAAATAAGCCACCAAAATGGTCCTATAGGACTATGGTAGAACTGAGGAGTTTTTATCACATACTGACATGGTATACTATATTGTCATGTGCCCAGTGTTTATTCATGTGTCTGTGAGACTGTGAGACTGGTATAAACAAACTTGTGCTCCCAGTTGCTTATAAAAGTATAGCACATATATTATGTACCAAGTATGATCTTGGTTTATTACTTGTGATGCTTTCTCATTAGAATATACCCCTTCTACACATTAAAAGGATTCTATAAAGCAGTATGCTGTGTTCTACCAGCAGCAGCCTCAATGCATCCTGTGTACCACGTCTCTTGATCTTATCAAAAGGTCACAGGAACAGAATGACCTGTACCATCTAGGTTTATGCAAGCACACACTACAATGTTCCCACAAGAATGTGAACCATGCTTTTACCTTTGATAGGCTGTGACGTCAGGAGACCTGCACACGACGTCACAGTTCAAGAGATAATCTCTGAGTTTAAGATCTAGAAGATATAATTTTAGATTCTCCATCAAGTTTGAAGATAGTATAAATTATTCGATAAATAATCCTATAGTCACCATCTTCTATTGCCTTCCACCTTATTTTCTGAGACAGAGTAGTACCCTGGCTATCCTGGACCTTGTTATGTAGACCAGGCTGGCTCCATCTCACAGAGATCTGCCTGTCCACCTTCTGAGCACTAGGATTAAAGACACATGTCGAAGATAGTTATTTTTTATAATCAAAGAATTGAAAGGACCATAGAAATTTGACTTCTTAGACCAGGTCTTGAATATTAGAGTCAGTTTACATGCACTTCAGACACAAAAGAATCATTTATAAAAACCAAAGGAATTGGCATAAGTGGACTATATCTCTGAAAATAAATGCCTGTTATATTTAATTATAAGTACTTAAAAGGAAATGAGGCCAAATAGCTGAAAATGCCCCCAAAGACCTAGTTATTGTCATTTATTTTAAAAGATTAAGGAGACAACTATCAAAATATTTACAGTCCTATTACTAAAAAGTTTAACTATGATTTTTAATTTTATGTTTGGAGTATCTCCTAGGGTTTTTAAATCAGAAGGGCAGTAGGTATTATTTAAAGATGATTTCCATTCCTGTCAACGAGATCAATTTCAAGGAGTGGTCAGACAATCACCTGGATCTGCATTGCCTGTAGATATGTTTATGTGCACGTTCCCTGGCTAAATCCCAGACTTCCTGATTTAGAATGTCTTGATAATGTAATCAGAGAATTAGGATTTTAAGCAAAAGCCCTAGCTGATCTCATGCATATCAATATAGCTGATAAGTAGTTCATCAGGAGCAGAAAAAGAGAAAGGGCCCCATTTATTCTCTCTTGGCATGTGCTGTATTATTTATGTCCAATTCAAGCCCCCAATTCTCCAGTTACCTGATACCAGGTGGGAGAGCACACTGAGATTCTGAGAGGCATGAACCTGACCCTCTACCCTATAGCTGGAATTTTCCTGACTTCCCATTGAGAGGCTTTTCTAGAAGATGCAACAGTTCTGTCAGATGACACAAAGGTTGTAGTGGATACCTGACTCGTGTTGATCTCTCTTCCTCATTTGTACAGTGAGGATGATAATAGTATCCAGGCTGTTATGCTTTTCAAATACTAAAAACCAGAAGCTAGATTAATCTATCCCTCTAATAGTATATTTGGAGTTAGTAGGACGCTCTTGTGAGCAACATCACAGCTGTATTTTGGGTTAGTCACAAAAAACATTTGTGTCTTATGCTTGGTCTAGGTATATAAATAATAAATAACAAAAAGCATCCTTTCAGCCTGTATTATGTGTTAGATTCCACTGTGTGCACTTTAATTTTTTATAACTTTATAACTATCTTTTTGTAATAGGAGACAGATGCTATAGCCCATTTCACAGATAAGGAAACTGAGGCTAAAATCAGATTTACAGAGGAAGCTTGGGTACAGGGCCCAAATTTTAATAATTTAACAAACTTTTTTTTTGATAAGTGTGCATAATGATTTATATCAGCTCATTACTTTTATTAAGTTCCTAGAAATTGTTCCTCTCTTAATTCTTCCAGTAAGGAAACAAGTGAAATCACATTTTACATTCATTTGGAAATCAGATTTTTTTTTTCTATCTTGAGCAAAGCAAAGGATCTTGTGGACTATTGAGAAAAAAAAAAGCAAATTCTTTAGAGTTGCTTTTTTTGTTGTTTTTGGTTTTTCGAGACAGGGTTTCTTTGTGTAGCCCTGGCTGTTCTGGACTCACTTTGTAGACCAGGCTGGTCTTGAACTCACAGAGATCTGCCTGCCTCTGCCTCCCCAGTGCTGGGATTAAAGGTGCGCACACCACACCCTGCCCTCTAGAATTTTCTGTGGTGAGCATACATAAATATGGAAGAATGAGAGGTGAGAGCAAATACATCAGCCAGACACAATGTTGGAAGCTACAATGAGATCAAGGAATTAGTAGTCAACAGTAGAATCATGTTTTAACTTTAGCTCACGCAAAGCATTTAACATATCACACATTGGCCATCACCCTGCGTGGTGGTGCATGTACTTGAGGGGCAGAGGCAGGCAGATCTCTGTGGGTTTGAGGCCAGCCTGGTCTACAAAGGGAGTCTAAGACAGCCAAGGCTACACAGAGAAACTGTGTCTCGAAAAACCAAACCAAAACCACCAAAAACAAAACCCCAGAACACATGACATATCACAGGAGTGTCCCCTGTTCTAGACACAGCCTAAAGATGCCAATGTAGTTCTTGACAAGCTCTCCCTTTCTGCCCCACTTTCCTAGGGGTTGATCCTGATCTTGTCTTGTGCCACCACTGCCTTTTACTTCCAAAGCAGAAGGTCATCATCTGCAGGACCTCAAGGCAGGAAAGACAGTGCTCTACCTTCTACATCCTACCTATTCCCAATTCCATGCAAATAATATAGTGTTTTAACTTTTCTCAGAATTCTGAGAAAACTCAAAATACTAGAAACTTAAAACAAAGAAAGAAAAAAAAGTCAAGGATGGCAGGACTCCTTCCATGGTTTCACATTTACTAGGGAGGGAAGCCGTGTGGGTTCTGACTAGTTCTATGTGAATTAGAAGAGGAAATTGTTCATTGCCGAAATGTACTTTATCATTAAGTCCATGTCCCCTATGATCCGAGCAGATAAAATCAGTTCACCCTTTCATGATTGTTTAAAAACAGTAAGTGGTTAACCAGTTTTCTCTTAGGTGGAAAACACCGGTTGCATAAAATGTGGCAAGTATACCGGGAATCTTCTGGACTCCAGAAATGGAGGCTGAGTTATGATAAGAGACTCTGAGATGTTTCTCAAAGCAGCCCACTGTACTCATGCAGTTCCCTTTTGCAGCTAATGTATGTAGTCAGAAAAAAAGCATGTTACTGCTACGGCTAAGTGAGGCTCAGTCGCTCTGGGGAGCTCTGGGTGCCAGTGCAAAACTCATTAGAATGTAGTATCAATGCACCAGCTGATGCCAGTCATTGGTTAAAGGGTGCTTTGGGGAGGTTTTACAAGCCCCCACACAGCCATGCTCACAGCTAGAGCTCTAGTTAACTCATGAAGCCACCAGGGACGGCGACACTGCTGCTGGCAGTTGGAAAGGCCCAAGGAGGCTTGGGAAAAGCACCAACAATACCAAGTACCACAGTGATGTCAGTGGTATGTGACATCAAGAACACCGAGACCCTTTATCAAAAGTCAGGGCTCACAGAATAAGGAATATCAAAGGCTCCAGGACATGCTGATTTGTTCCATAGCCCAGATTCTTGGACTTACTGCTCAGTGGTGGAACAATTGCCTAGCCTGTGGGAGGCCCTGAGTTTAATCCCCAGCCTGATGTTTTAAACAAAACAGGAAAAGTAACAAGAGCAACAAAAATCTAGATTCTTAATCCAAGTTTCAAAGTTCCATAAGGAATTTTTTGTAGGGATTAGACAATGTGATTCACGTAAAAGTGCTTTGAATTGTGAATGGCACCACCACAAATCCCCCCAAATGCTGATCTTCATATTATCTTAACACATCACAGAGACATAAGGCTGAAGAGGACCTAAAGTGCTTGCTTGGCCACACTGCCCAGCAGGGGATCAAATTCTACTGCTGGCACAGTATTTGTGCTGGCATCAGTGGGCAAAACTCATGGCAGCTCTGGGTCTTGGTCTAAGTAAGTAGTGTCGAATGTGAGGCCAGAAGAAGTCCCCGAATTAGCAGGAGCAGGACAGACGGAGGCTGCATTGCTGCAATGAGGCTCTTCAGTTGCCCAGACATTCCAAGGAGGGAGCAGCTTCTGGGTAGCTCCATTCACTGAGCCAATTTACCTCTCCACTCAGACGGTTTTAAATTTTGTTTTATGTTTATGAGAAAAAGAAAAGGGAAGAAAGAAGTTGTACTTCTTCCTCTGTAACGCAGCTCAACCCAAAGCATGACCACCCTCTCAGTGAACAAGTCGTTTTAGAATTCCTCAGTTGAAATGAAACTACACAGCTCGCACACTCCAGGCATTTTTTTTTTCAACTGCTCAGTCAACAGAGACCAGACTTTGGAGAAAACTCAAGCCACAGCATGAAAGCCAGGTAGGTTTGCCTAGGTTTTGGTCTGCTGTTAAACATCTCTACTTATCTGATCATTGGAATACACTTGGAAGGAGGTTATAAAATGCATGAAAAGTCATGATGACCACAAAAACTACAATAAAAATTGGTGAGGGAAAGTTATTTTCCAAAAGAGGAAAGTACTATCTTTTCAATTTGTAAAATGAAGTAAGCATTTGCATAATATATTGAGTGATATATATCAGTGCAAGGCGGTGTTTGTATATCCCAGACACTGGTTATGAAGATTCTAATTGCAATTTTTCTTGTGTTTTTTTAGTTCTCTTGTGGCCCAGGTGACCTTGAACTCCTGCGCCTCTTCCTTCTAGTTCTTTTTTTTTTTATTTAATACTTTATTTTTTTTCTTCAAGTTACATCTCAGTAACAAACCCCTCCCTATTCCCCCTTCCTAAACCGCCCTTCCACCCTTTTCCCTCCAGAGGTTTCCCCTTTCAGTCCAACAGCTGGTTCCTTCTCTTATAACAGTAAGTATTATACAAAACAATAGATATAAATATGCCACATTTATGAGAGTAAATTGGCCAAGTATACCTTCCCAATGTTCAGTTTATACCTATTTGGCCCCTGACTTTAATATTCTACTATCTACCCAACTCCATGAGTTTAAAGGACTATATGTGACTCAACATTCTTACTATCTTGCAACACATTTTTAAGAGTATCTTCTTAGATCTATAACACCCTCTTGATTCCTAAACAGTTCAAAATTTAACTATAAGATTCTATCTGTCTATTCTTCAACCACCTCAGAGACCTGAGAGGGATAAATATATTTGCTTATATAGGAAGTGCAGAGCCTGCAGCTTCCAAAACTAAGAAAGAACATACCAATAACTGCCAGGACAGTTCCCATTTTCTCTCCATACATTCCAGCATCAATCTTCAGGCTATGGGTCCTGTTTCTCTGACAGACATTTGTTGTAGAGCAGGGATTATG